>CM045771.1:36316395-36916395 GCA_025200525.1 Camellia lanceoleosa | reverse complement strand
GCAGTCTTCTCCCTGTCCTCGGGTGCCATCAAGATCTGGTTATACTCGGAAAACCCATCCATGAAGGAGAGTAGCGCATGACCTACGGTGAAGTTCACCAATTCATCAATGTGCGGTCGAGGAAAGTCGTCCATCGGACTAGCTTTGTTCAGATCCCTGAAACCCACACACACCCGAATTCTGCCATCTTTCTTCGACACTGGAACAATGTTGGCCAACCAAGTCGGGTACTCAAATACAAGCAAAAAACCTGCATCTATCTGCTTGGTAACCTCCTCCTTGATTTTTAAAGCCCAATCTGGGCGTATTCGCCATAGCTTCTATTTGACAGGTCGAGCCTCGGAGTCGAGAGGGATCTAGTGCTGTACAATCTCTAGATCGATTCTAGGCATGTCTTTATAGGACCACGCAAAAATATCTTTGAAATCTTTTAATAAAGCGACTAAGAGCTCGCATTCCTCCGAAGACAACGTGGACCCAATTTGGACCAAACACGGATCCTTTCAGTGCCCATATTAATTGGAATGATTTCATCAACAAGGGGTTTTACAAACCTCTCCTCCTCTCGGTCAATCAAATGTTTCAAAACCAGAGGAATTCCTTCCTCGTCATTTTTATCAAAATTTTGAAAGTCATGATCAATGCAATATACAAGTGGCACAAAAAAGTACTTAGAAACAGCAGTGGTATCATTCTCATTCAAAAGTTTCAGCTCATCCAATTCCTCGGTTACAACCGGCTCAAAAGAAAAGAAAAAAGACGACCTGGACAAAACTACAGCATCCGGGTTATCAACCCCAGCAATACCAGACTCCGACTCAAAAGAACTGGAATCTAATTTTGATTCCACAGACTTTGTGGAATCAGATTTTGGTTCACTACCTAATTCAGAACTGCTGGACAAAAAGCCCTCATCTAGCTGCCAAATAAGAGAGGGTGCGTTAGATGCATCTAGAATACCACCGAAAGGGTCCACACCTGATTGGTCTTCCATCATGGAAACAGTTAGGTCATCCCCTAAGCTCTCCGGTTTGATTTGAGGATCTGAAAGGAGACATGCCAGAGCTGCTCCTACCTCAAGTTCACTACTATTAGACTCATCCTCTGTGCTCTGTTCAGTCTCAGTAATTAATTCAGTCTGTTCATCTGTGGGTTCACCCTCTTGCAGCTGTAGGTCGAAGAAAATCTCAAAGCCGGGTAAATGCCGCTTCTCAGAGTTTAACCATGGCTCAGGAAAGCCGCAAAATGGGAAGTCTTCCCCCTCTCGGAAAAAGCAGCCGTTCAGAGCTCCTTGAATTAGTCTATGCACAAGTTTATAGTGCTTCCCACTTTGCTTTGCTTTGACTCTTCCTTCTATTTCCTTCCATTTTCTCACCTAGTCTTCTTTGGTGGGCATATAGCCCAAGCCAAAGGTATGAGGGTTATGTGGCACTTCAGTCAGTGCAGTAACGCCCTTCTGGCTGCTCTTTCCTAATCCCATCCCGGGTATATGCTATGGTTTGTTCATGAGGTAGACTGATTGAGCACTTACGTATAACCCCTCATCAATAGCCAAGATATTTTGCACCACCCGGGCCTCAGCCAAGGTAAAACCAGACAGGAAAACATCCTCGTCGCCGTGTACAATCTTTAGTACTGGTGTAGTGACCTCAGGCATAGGATGTATTGATAAATTTCTAAACATAATGGCCACCCCCTTCCCATGGGGGTACTTCAACATCTAATGCAACGTGGAAGAAACAACTTTCACTTGGTGCAACCACAACCATCCAAGGAGTAATTTGAAAGTAGCCGGAACATCTAGGACATGAAACTCAATATCCTGTTGTGCCAGGCCGACTTGTACTCTGACTTGTACTGTTCCCATCACTTCTCTACTTGTGTTTTCATAAGCCCGGATCACCTGGGCTGTAGGTACAAAGTCCACTAGCTTCAATCCAATAGCATAGGTCGTACGCAATGGAAAAACATTGATTGCAGACCCAGTGTAACCCAATACAACCGTTACCCACTTCTCTCTACATTCAACTGAGATGTATAGCGGTTTGTTATGTGCAGAGCCCTTGGACGGCAATTCCTTATCGAAGAAGGTCAAAGTTGGCAAAGCATCTCCCGGGAAGACAAGTCCCACTAATTGTTTTGGAGTTGTGTCAATAGACAGCTTGGCCTTATCTATTGCTGATAGGACGGCTTGCCTATGTACTCGCGAAGCCATGAGCAACCCCCAGATGGATATGTCTGCTTAGATCTTCTTCAGTTGTTTCAATATAGCTTCTTCTTCCAACTACTTGTCCTTCTGTTTTTCAGCCTCCTTGTCATTTCTAAATGCTTCTGGTTGGTCTAAGTGTGAGGGCTTGAAGTACCGCCCACTTCTAGTCTTATGATCCACTTACCAAGTGTTGTTTGGCAGGTCTTGGCCCCAATCCTCGTTTGTGTGGGCAAGATGCATATCCTCATCTTCCCACCATACTCCTCTGGCAACAGATATGTAATTGTTCGGTTCCTTTGTAATTATTCTCACATCACAGTTATCCCCTGCAAAGTGTTTGGCTTTTCCAGTTTCCTGACTATTCCCATCCCTTTCCTGTTCAAACCCCTTCAATGTAGCTTCTTGCTTTGTACCCGCGGTACTAATGATGCCCATTTCTTAAGCAAAATTCTTGATACTAGAGCTCTCCGGCAATTTCTCCTTGTCCTCAGCCGTTCCGACCCTTGTAGCAGTTCCTGCTTCTGGTTGTTCCAGCTTTGGTTGAAATCCCTCATCCACATCAGGTTCATCACTGAGCCACCCCGAATTATCTACTGACTCGTTCAGATCAAACCAGTTAATTTGCACATCCCCCGAATCTTGCTCATCGAAGAACTGCAGATTGTTGTCCTCCTTGAGGTCGGCTAAGTCATCCAATCCCTGGCTTGGTCCATTCTCCCGGACTACACTGACCTCCATTCCTATTGGCAACTCTACATCTGGTCTGGCCTGATCGGTTGGCACAATGTAACGGCACGAGTCGTATTCCTCCTCAGATAAGTCCACGGAGCCCTCAAGCACTGAACTGACATTCCTATTCTCCACCAAGGCTAGCCTGCCTTTATCTACTACAGTCACTACCACAAGTTTAGGTTGGGATATGGATGCGTTCATCATGCACAGATCTGTGCTTTCCGGGATGAACAGTGCCGGCTTAGGTAGGTGGACAGGGGTAATGTATATACTGGGGTCGTAAGGGACAGCCAGTATATGGATGAGGTTTATTTGCCGCGGTAGAGGGACCTGGTTATGTGGTGGGAGGGGATTTGTAGTGACGTTAGGCTTTTGAGGAGGCGTTATCAGTTTATTGTCAATGAGATCTTGAATCTCAGGACGCAATCTAAAGCATAGGTCAGTGTCGTGACCATGCTATTGATAAAAAGCACAATATTTGGTCGGGTTGTGTTTTGGGGGAAGAGGATCGGGTAGGGGCCGAGGCTCTAGTGGCCTAAGGTGCCCCTTTTTGATCAGGACCCCTAAGGCTTTGGATAAGGACATGTATAGAGAAGTGAAGACCTTTTGGCATTGGGGTTGGTGCTTCAAGGTTTGTGAGGTTGCATCGGATGTACTAACAAAGGGGTTAGCAGTTTTCGGTGTGGTGGTGACCATACCCACATCGAAAGGCCTTGCAGCTGCATTACCACTCATTGTCGCATTGGAACTGCATGTGAAAGACCTCTTAGACTGCTCTTTCTCGTGGTCTATCAGACCCTGCTTCATTGCATCCTCTATCTGCACCCCTATTTCGTGGAGGTCAGCAAAAGTAGACAGAGGTAAGATTATCATCTTCTGTAACAGTCTTGGTTGTAGGTTACGGACCACCATTCTAATCTGGTCCTTTTCAGCCGGTTGGATGGTCATCATTGAGGCCTTAGCCCTCCACTGAGTCACAAAATTGGAGAAGCCCTTCTTTGATTCCTGGTTCGCTTCGAGATCACAAGTAGTGACCCCAATTTGAGTGTTGTAGGAGTACTGTGCTATGAAGGCCTCAGCCATTTCCTTCCAGTTTTTCTTCATAGAGTCTTTTAGCTTGGCATACCAAATGGTCGCTATACCCGACAGGGTCCGACCAAAGAGCGACAACTTCTGTAGTCTGGTGAGACCCATGGGTCGTAGAATGTCAGAGAATAGCCGTAGATGGACCATAGGATCCTCGGAACCATCAAACCAGTCTATATGCGGCATTTTGAATTTGTCTGGCAACGTCACCGCCGACTCAGTATAGCCATCCTCTATATCAGGGATTGAGTTCACACCCTGTGCTCGTCTAAAAACTTCTCCAGCTTGCTCACTTTCAGTGTAGTAGGGTCGACCTCAAACTCAAAGGGGGCCTTCGTTTGATATGCCGGTGCTTTGGAGGTCTGGAGTGGAATCAGATCCACTAGGATGCCCGCATTTTTCTAGACATTAGCTGTGGGAGCAGTAGCTTCGGGTACTAGAAGGTTTGCAGGAGGTGGATGGGATGCAGAGGCTGCTGCTTGTTACGGCTGTTGTTGCTGCAGCCTAGCGATCAACTCAGCCTATTGGGCTGCAATTTTCGCTTGATGGGCGGTGACTTCTGCTTGGTGGGCGGTATCTAGCTGCATAGCCTCTATAGTTTGCTGGAGTTGTCAAAGCATATCTTCTATGTTGGCTGGAGGACTTTGAACTACCAAAACTGGCGAGTACTCTCTGTCTGGAGTAGAAGTAGATGATCGGGCCAGACTGGGCACAGACGAGGTAAATGATGGCTGCTGAATTGGCGAGTTCTGTCAAATCCTCCTCCGTCTAGTAACCGGTGAGAGTGATACAAACAATAGCTGTCCCCTAACTAGATCCTCAGATCTATAAATCCTTCTAACTCGGGTCCAGAGTGCTTGGAGGGTAACATAATCGTCTAAAGCAATGGTGAAAGACTACATTGCAAAAAGAAAATAAAGCAAAAAGAAACAAAAATCAAAACTGCACATCACCTTGGTTTAGACAGACACAACACATAGTTACAATCCTAAGCTGGACAACCGTACTCAAACATTGATTTCTACCCCAAATTTTTGCCCCAAAACAAATACCCAGACTTGCAACTGATACATACATTCCTGCAGAGTTTCACTCTAAAAGCATATATCAAGCAAGTGAGAGCAAAAACACCCTTATGATGGGTTAGGGTTACCCTGTCCTAATTTCGTTAGGAGCTAGGGGTTCACTATGCAAACAAGTGGTTTCATACAATCCTGCATTCGGGTGAGCGACCTGTCCTAGTTTGGAACAGTCTCTATGGTTTCCGATATACAACTAAGTTGATTGGTCAAAAAGGGTACCTCAGCAAGACCACCTAATATACCTCTCACACCTAACACTGAGAAGTGAAAGAAGGATAAAACGGTACAGCGGTAGTCTAAATCCAAGGGTTGTGTTCCCATCGTGGCAGAGCCCGCAACGGGTCAGCCTTTTGGCAAGCTTTTCCAAGCAAGCCTCTGGTAAACCGCTCAGGAATATCAGATGGCAAACACTGTAACTTAGGTGCACCGATGCAAATGCAAATGCAAAGAAACACATAAGTGTGATAACCCTATTCTGTATTATGCTAATTAATCTTAATTATGATTGTGATTATGTGTTTAATATGATTTTGGGTGCCATTTATATGATTATGTGTGGTTTTGGCTTTATATCTGTTCACCATAGGAAAATCAGTTCAGCTTACTGTTATAAACTGAAAATTGAAGGCGTTATCGGCCAAAGAAACCGAAATTGACTATGCCGTTGTGATTGGCTTAATTTTTAGAGCTTATGGTGAAATTTAATTGAAAACTGATTTGGAACGAAATAATTAGATTCAGAATGATTAAATTAAGCTCTATTACTTAGCCTAAATCAAATTTGATTAGGCCATCCTATATAAAGGCTTATATAGCCTCATGTTATGGTTTTGAGCTCATATTTGCTGAGATTACCCTCTAGAGAGAGAGAGAGTGTGTGTGTGTCGATTGAAGAGAGAGAGAGGGAGCTCAAGTGAGAGATTGAATAAGAAGCTTGAAGATCTTGAAGATCAACTAAAGAATTAATCATAATTTGGGTGATTGGAGCTCCTAGGTAAGTAATTGAACATTGATTCAGAAGTTTGGGGTTGTAATTTTGTGAATTCAACTACATGATAATCAAGAACATAATTTGAGTTGAAATTGATGAATTTGGAGCTTGTATGTACATGCATGTGCATAATTGCCATGATTTCATACATTCAAACATGAATCATGTTGAACAAGAAGAATTGAGCACCAAATCTCACATGCATGCATGTGATTTCATGAGTTTCATGATTATAAGTGTTATTTGTACCATTTGGAATAGAGTTGGAGTCAAGAATGTACATGCATACATGATTGATGAAGATATGGGGTTTGTATGAAGTTGAATATATGTGTTTTGAAACCCATGAAGAGAACTCAAAATGATTTTGAAAAAAGGACCATGAATTTGAACAATTTGGTCTCATATTCTTATATTCTCATATTATATAATGTGTTTCCATGTTTTTGAACCAAAATGATGAGTTTAGGGCCTTTGAACACCAAGAACAATTCTGGAAATTCCAGAATTTGGCATGTCCGCTCGAGCGAGGAAAGCGCCGCTCGAGCGTAAAATGTTAGCTCCCAGAACTTTTGCAAACATTGATGTCTGCTCGAGCGGGGAGAGTCACACTCAAGCGAACAGTCACATGTTTCAACCCTCAACTCGAGCATCCGAAGTCACGCTCGAGTGCAAAATTGAGGCAACCAGTACTTTTGTAGACAAAAGGGGTCCGCTCGAGCAGGGAGCCCTATTTCTGAAATTTTGAATGGACGTTTGGTGTTTCATTTTCTGTTCTTTTTCATTTTTAAGCACTCTTAGGCATGCATTGAACATTGTGAATGGATTAAGAAGATAAGAAAGAGGCCTAAGAGGAATGAATAAATTAAGAACGGATTGAATTGCTTGTGACCCATTATGTGTTATGATTTATGTAGAGTCGAGCACAAGGATGAATCCACCAACAGAACACTGTGAGTAATATCTTAGTAAGGACATTTTGAAGTATGCTAATTGTCCAATTGCTTATTCCTATTTGAGTTTCATAAATCTGTTGATTTGAATGATTGGGCCAAAGGCCGTTTGACATGAATAATTGGGCCAGAGGCCGTTTGACATGAATGATTGGGCCAAAGGCCATTTGACATGAATAATTGGGCCAGAGGCCATTTGACATGAATGATTAGGCCAAAGGTCGTTTGACATGGATGATTGGGCCAAAGGTCGTTTGACATGGATGATTGGGCCAAAGGTCGTTTGACATGAATGAATTGGGCCCAAGGCCGTTTGATACGTCTAGATATGTAGTAGCTTAATGCATTGGATAGAACCATGAATTGGGCCCAAGGCCGTCTGATGTAATTGTTTCGAATTCTGTTCACATATCCTCTTTATTTGATATTATTCACTGGGCTTTCGCTCACTCTCATTTATGTGTTTGTAGGTGAGCCAAGAAATGTCCAACCCAGCCTCAGTGAAGTATGTGGAAAAAGGTCCAAGTTTTGAGGAGTCAGCCTTAACGTCTCATGCACGAGACTAGTTTTTGCCCTTTGGCTATATTTTTTCTTTGTGGGCGAGAACGTTAGACCACCTTATATATAAGTTTTGTTTGGCTGACTACATAACTGAGAGTTCCTGGATATAGACTACCTCTATGAGTATGTGTGAGTTATTATGAAATACTTTTTGAATGATTTTGCTATATCATGTAAGCACCTCTCTATGGACAATTTGTAAGTTTGCTTCCGTTCGGCCCCTCAACTCTGATGAAACCTATTTAATTTGGTTTGAGGCCGTAGGTAATCCCTTGATTACTGGCTGGTTATGACCTTAATCCATAGAGGCGGGTTTGGGTCATGACAGAGTGGTATCAGAGCACGAGTTAATGACTCACACACTTGTCCAAATGAGCAATTAGCATCTAGAAAAGATCTAGGATGCATTCATGTGATAAGTATGAATCTAAAAGCATCAAGAATATGCTTAAATGCTTCAAGATGAATGATTGTATGCTATATGTTTGTGATTTACTTGCATTGCAATTATTTGAATATGTATGTTTTTTGGTATATGCATACTTGTGAATCTTTCGTATAAAGAATAATGTGAGTCTAATCAGATGGTGAGAACAATAAGTGACGAAATAGAGGAGTCTTCTACTGCCAGAATGGATAGAATGGAAAGACTGATTCAGGAAATGGCAGAGACATTGAAGCAACAACAACAGTGGCAATAGCCACATCCTCCACTTCCACCTCCACCTCCGGCACCACCTGTGCCAAACTTACAGAACGATGACTGAATAATAGCTCTCACCAAAGAGATTAAGAAAATGAAACCGCCACAGTTTCATGCGGGATTAGATCCGTTGAAGGCCGAAGCATGGGTTCTCGGCATCGAAAAACTATTCAAAGTGTTTCCTTGTTCAGAGACACAGAAAGTTTTTCTAGCCACCTTTATGTTAGAAGATGGTGGATGTTAATGCATGAGAATCATGAAGACATTGGTTGGACGCAATTTCTGGAAATTTTCTATGACAAGCACTTTCCACAGTGTGTCAGTGATAGAAAAGTGTCGGAGTTCATGGAACTTAAGAAAAACAGCATAACAGTAGCTGAGTATGAGGCAAAGTTCACTGAATTGGCCAAATTCGCACCATATGTGGTCGACACTGACTGCAAGAAAGCGAGACATTTTAAAGGTGGGCTTCACGACGATATATTAGAGAGAGTGAATGTCCTCAAGCTAGAAACCTATATTGGGGTGCTGGACCAGGCCATAATATCAGAAGCTAACATAGCCAAACAGGCCAAAACAACAATTGACTGGAAAGGTAGTAAAAGACAGGGCTTTTTTTCGAAGAAGCAGAATACAGGCTCCTCAAGTACTTCGAATTCTTCCCGAGATACATCTCCAATGTGCAATATTTGTAGTAAAAGGCATTGTGGAGTTTGTTACTGTGTGTCAAGAGCTTGCTTTAAATGTGGTAAAACGGGGCATATGGCCAGAGATTATAATCAGAATAGTGGAAAGATAGCTGCTAGCTCCACTGCATCGACCCCAAAACAGGGAAATACTACGAGATCTACTACCATCGGAGATACCGTGAGGCAAGGGAGAGTTTTTGTGCTTGTTTCGGGCGATACACGGAATGTCGAAGCTGTTGTCTCAGGTACTATCTCTACATGTAATCAGGATGCTTTTTTTTTAATTGACTCCGGATCAACACTCTTTCGTAACTTGTACATTTGCATCTAGACTGAGTAGACCTCTAGAATCATTGCCATATTTGTTATGTGTATCTGCTCCGTTCGGAGAATCTGTGTTGTGTGCATCTGTATATTGATTTTGTGACATGCGTATTAGGAATGCTATTCTGTATGTGGATTTGTTTATTGGCTGAGATTACCATCGGCTACTGCTGGTGGTCGTCGGCCACTACTTATGGCCGGTCGGCTACCCCTGTCCAGAACATCCCCTTTTGGTGCAACAGAGAGAAAAGAAAGGCAAAGCAGTGTATTCTCAAGGAGTGTTTGTACTATTACCCTCCTTATCATCATACAAGTTCAAAGGAGTGTAACTCTTGGCTCTCAAACCACCAATCAAGCAATTTCTATACATGATGGCCAAAGAACCAAGTTTGTACAAGTTTAATGAGTGCAAAACAAGACTCAAAAAGACCACCACCCTATCATGCATGATCAAGGGTGATGGTGACCAAGGAAAGTGGCACATTTCATCACTTTGAGTATGAAATGTCTCATTTTTCTCGTGTTTGAATTAACCTCCGATTCGAACACATGCAATACAACACGAAAGATGCCTATCTTCCCTCTTTTACTTGTCTATTTTGTTTACTCATTTTAGTTACCGATTCATTCTTTAATCAATTAAGTTCAAAAGTGAGTGTCTTCTAATGGAAAGGTCGCTCAAACCACGAGTTGCTTTGGGAATGAAAGAGGCATTACACTGTTGGTAATGAACCCTCTAAGGGATTAAACCATTAGGTGTAACACTTCAATTCCACACTTAGGAACAAGTGATTTGAACCCACTTTCAAAGCAAACAAAAGAGTGAAGAATGGAGGGAGGTTGCAGAGATTAAAGTGCTGAAATGGAGTGCAAAACAATACTAAAGCATGCTTTCAACTCAAAACAATGATGATCAAAGCAATAAAATATCAAGCTAGTAAAGGAATTAACCCTGCAACTATGTAATACAAGCCTCAATTGAATTAACCAGCCCAAAATAGAGCCAAAATAGGTCAAAATAGAGGCAAAAACATGCTGGACTAAAGCTAAGATAAGCTAGAAAAACATGCTAACATATAAAGCTAACTAGGCGTGCAAACAAGACACAAGAAGGGGAGGCTAACCCCTCCAATTTTGGACTTCAAAAGTTGATTTTTGCCACTGAAAAAATTTGAGATTCAGTGGTTAAAAGGCCCAAAAAGTTGTTTTGAAAGTGGTGAAAAGATGACACAAAAGCTTAACAAGCTAAAAAGTAAAAGGACTGAACAACCCCCTAACTCAAAAGAGCTCAAACCACCAGTTTTATGCCTCAAAAATAGAACTTTTTACATGTCAAAACAAGCCTTAAAACAGTTGAAAAGGATAGGAAAATAAGCATGCACAATAAGCTTGAATAAGGTAAGTGCTCTACCTTTGAAGCAAAGCACAATTTAGGCAGAAATCCAAGCTCAAACCTCCTTCCAAAGCTCAAACAAGACTCTAAAGGACCTCAGCTCAATTGTGGTCAAGTTTGATTAAGGGTTGGTGTGCAAAAGTATGGAGGAACTAGGCAATCAAGCACAAAATATCAAGTGAGAGAGAGAGAGAGAGAGAGAGAAAGCTAGAGAGAGAAAGAGAGATATTTTTGGTCCAAAATCTTCTAACCCTCCAAAATGGAGGAGGAACCGATCCCTCCCCCCCCCCCCCAAAAAAAAAATTTATAGAAAAACAAGTCTTGAGTTTGGATACATCTCATCATACACATGTATGAAGATGCAGCTAAGTGAGCAACAGCTGGCACAGCTGGTAACAAATATCTAGAAAAAGAGACCAATGGCCATCAGCCACCATTGGTAGCCGACAAGCACAAGACATGGCTTACAGATCCTAAGGCTGGCTGATAGGTCACCCTTTCTTCCAGGCTAGAGGCAACAAGCTCTTGGTCCAAAAACAAGCATAAAACAGATAAGGTTTGGAGGCTCAAAGACAAGGCGTTCCGCCGAGGACTTCGGGCTCTCAAAACGAACACAAACAAGCACAATTATCGAGTGCACAAATTGAGGACGATCAAAAATTGGGTGTCTACACTCCTCGAAAGAATCAGGCCTTGAACATTCTCAAGGGCAAGAAGTAACAATAGAAGAAGAGAAAACTTTTACTTGATCCTGAAGAGGAGTTTCCTGAGGCTCACTTAGAGGAGTAAGAAGAGGAAACAGAAAAAGAAACACCATTGAAGAGGCAGAAGAAGAAGAAGACATTCTCTCTTGTTGAGCTTGCTGTAGACTCCATCCATGAGGCAGTTGCCAAAGCAGTGAAAAAAGAACAGTCCAAGGAGATTATTGTCTTTCAGAGGTCAGAGAAGAGGAGACAACAACAAATACTAAGGGATGAAGTTGTTGCTACTGATGCATTACAAAAGGAGGCTATAAGGAAGAAACAAACTGCTGAGCATTATGTCATTCGCAGCTCTCCAACCATTACCACTACTACCTCCGAAGCTGGTAATTTCCCTTAGTCCCTTTTGATAATTTCCATTTCCAGGATTTTAACATAAAATTAACACTGGCTTTTTATTTTCTGACATGCAGCAGTAGTGTCATGACCAAAACCCGCCCCTATGGGTTAAGGACATAACTGGCCAGTAAACATGAGATTACCTACGGCCTCAAACCAAATAAAACGAATTCAACAGAGTAAAGGGGCCAAAACAGAAGCAATTTAAAGCTTTGTCCATAGCGCTGTGCCTACATGGCATAACAAAATCAATTCAAAAACATTTCATAATAACTCACACATATACACAGAGTTAACTATATCCAGGAACTTCAGTTATACAGTCAGCCAAACAAAACTCATATACAAAAAGTGATTCAATGTTTTCACCGACATAGCAAAAATACAATAAAGGAACAAAATGGGCGCAAACTAGTCGCGTGTGTGAGACGTATGGGCTGACTCCTCAAAACTGTGGCTGCTTCTTACATTCGTCACTGGGGCTGGGTTTGAACATCTCCTGGCTCACCTACAGACACATGAATGAGAGTGAGCGACAACCTAGTGAATAATACCAAGTAAAGAAAATGCATGAACAAAATTTGAAACAGTTACATCAGACGGCCTTAGGCCCAATTCATTCGTATCCAATAGCCTTTGGCCTAATTGTTCATGTCAAACGGACTTTGGCCCAATCATTCATGTCAAACGACCTTCGGCCCAATCATTCATGTCAAACGGCCTTTGGCCTAATCATTCAAATTAGCAGGCTTATGAAACTCGAATAAGAGCAAGCAATTGAACGGATATCATACTTCAAAATATCTTCACTAAGCTATTACTCACAGTGTTCTGCCGGTGGATTCACCCTTGAGCTCGACCCTACACATTACATAACACATATGGGTCATAAACGATTCAATCCGTTCTTAATTCATACATCCCTCTTAGGCTTCTTTCTTATCCTTTTAACTCATTTATAATGTTCAATGCATGCCAAAGAGTGCTTAGAAATGAAAGAGAACGTAAAATGAAACATAAAACCACTTTTCAAAATTTTTGAAACAGGGTTCCCCGCTTGAGCGTGGATTCCGCCGCTCGAACGGACCCCCTTTGGTCTGCAAAAGTACTGGTTTCTTTACTTTTACGCTCGAGCGTGACTTCGGATTCGAGCTGAAAGTCAAACTACATGGCCTAACGCTCGAGCGTGAATATCCCCGTTCGAGCAGACATCCATGTCTGCAAAAGTTCTAGAAACTAGCATTTCACGCTCGAGCGGCCATTACCCCACTCGAGCGGACATGCTGAATTCTAGGGTTTCCAGCAAACTGTTTGAGCTTCAAACTTGACATTCAAAGGTGCAAGGCTCATGTTTTGGACACCAGAAACATGGAAACATATTACATAACACGAGGACAATAACAATATAAGGCCAATTGCTCAAATTCAAGGTCCCTTTTCCAAAAAATCATTTTGAATTCTTTACATAGTTCCAAAACATGTGCATTCAACTTCACACCAATTCCATATCTTCATCAATCATGCATGCATGTCGATTCTTGACTCCAATTCTATTCCAAATGGTACAAATGACACTTAATATCATGAAGCTCATGAAAATCATGCATGCATGTGAGATTTTGTGCTCAATTCTATTTGTTCTACATAGTTCATGCTCAAATATGCAAATTCATAGCAATTCTATGCATGCATGTACATATAAGCTTTCAATTATTCAATTTCATCTCAAATTATGTTCTTGATTACCCAACTAGCTTGAATACACAAATTTACAAACTTATGCACATGAATTTATATTCAAATGCTTACCTAGGAGCTCTAATCACCCAAATTATGGTTAATTCTTGAGTTGATCTTCAAGATCTTCAAGCGTCTTGATTAATTATTCAACTTGAGCTCCCTCTCTCTCTGTAACCGGCACACACTCTCTCTCTAGAGTGTAATCTCAGCAAAAATGAATCTAAAGAAGAGGAATTGAGTGTATAGAGGCCTATTTATAGGCTCTCTTAATCAAATTGATTAAGACTAAGTAATTGTGCTTAATTAATCGTTCTGAATCTAATTATTTTGATCCTAATCAATTTCTAATTAAATTTCACCATAGGCTCTAAAAATTATGCCAATCACAATGGCGTAGTCAATTTCGGGTTCTGTGGCCGGTAAGGCCTCCAATTTTCCATTCATAACAGTAAGTTGGACAGATTTTCCTACGGTGAACAGATATAAAATCAAAATCACATATAATCATATAAATGACACTCAAAACCATATTAAACACATAACCATAACCATAATTACAATCACTTAGCATAATACGGAGCAGGGTTATCACAGTCTTCTCTCCTTTAAGAAGTTTGGTCCTCCAAACTTATTTTACCTTTATCGGGAAACAAACGTGGATAGCGTAGTCACATTTCATCCTCTTTTTCCCACGTAGCGTCTGTCCCATAGTGTTCCTTCCATTCCACTTTCACCATCGGAATGGACTTGCTTCTCAACTATTTTACTTGCCGGTCAATGATCCGTTTCGGCCATTCTGCGTATTTCATATTTTCATCAAGAGCTATCTGGTGATAATCACTTACATGAAACGGATCTCGAAGATAACCCATTAACATCGATACATGAAATACGTTATGGATTTGTTCAAATCCTGGTGGTAAAGCAACTCTGTAAGCAACTGGACCAAGCCTTTCTAGAATTTGGAATGGCCCAATGTAATGGGGCGACAACTTTTCTTTCTTACCAAATCTTACTTGGCCCTTCATCGGGGTCACGCGAATAAACACGTGGTCACCAACCTCATACTCAAGAGGTCTTCTTCGAACATCTACATAATTCTTTTGCCGGCTCTGAGCTGTCTTGAGCCTTTGCTGAATAGTTTTGATCTTCTCAGAAGTGTTTTGGACAATTTTGGGCCCAAGTAGAGCACTATCCCCGACTTCTGTGCAACAAATTGGTGATCTACACCTTCTACCATACAAAGCCTCGTATGGTGCCATACCGATGTTGGAGTGGAAGCTGTTATTGTATGCAAACTCTACCAGTGGCAAATAATCTTCCCAACTCCCTTGAAAATCCAAGGCACACATTCTTAACATATCTTCCAAAGTCTGTATTGTCCATTCTGATTGCCCGTCTGTCTGTGGATGGAACGCGGTACTGAACCTCAATTCGATTCCCATAGCCTTTTGCAAACTTTTTCACAATCTAGACATAAACTTCGGATCTCTATTAGAGACAATGGACATTGGAACTCCGTGTAAACGAACAATCTCATCAACATATATAGTAGCCAGTCTATAAGCATCAAATTTCGTTTTGACAGGTAGAAAATGTGGAAATTTGGTCAGTCTATCAACTACAACCCAAATAGAATCCATACCTCGAGGAGTTCGGGGTAGACCAACAATAAAATCCATAGTCACATGCTCCCACTTCCACTTAGGAATAGGAAGAGGTTGTAGTAGACCGCTCGGTTTCTGATGTTCAGCTTTAACTTGCTGACACTGAAGGCATTTGGACACATATTCTGCAATTTCTTTCTTCATTTTGGGCCGCCATTAACTTTGCTTCAAATCCCGATACATTTTGTTGTTACCTGGATGCGTAGCAAATACTGATTTGTGGGCTTCATCTAGAATTCTCTTCTTTAATTCAGGAAGGTTTGGAACACACAATCTGTCTTGAAATTTCAGCACTTCATTTACCACACTATATTTCGGTCTCAGATTCGTTTCAAATTCATCAACTATCTTTTTAAGGAATTCATCCTCCTTCTGTTTCTATTTAATCTCCTCAAAGATTGCCGGTTCGGGTGAAATTGCGGCTATCAGTCCGCCCTATTCACACAATACCACTTCAATCTCGAACTTTTCAAAATCTTGCTAGATCTCTTTCTGTTCAGTAAGCAAACAAGCCATATTCCCCATCGATTTTTTGCTCAAGGTATCAGCAACTGTATTGGCTTTCCCGGGGTGATATTGAATCTCTAGATCATAATCTTTTATCAATTCAAGCCATCTCTTCTGTCGCATATTTAGCTCTTTTTGTGTAAAGAAGTACTTCAAACTTTTGTGATCCTTGTAGACTTCACATTTTTTCCCATATAAGTAATGGCGCCAAATTTCCAAAGCGTATACAACTGCGGCCAATTCTAAATCATGTGTTGGGTAGTTTTTCTCATGTGGTCTCAGCTGCCGAGAGGCGTAGGCAATTACCCTTCCATTCTGCATTAGTACACAACTCAAACCTTTATAAGATGCGTCACTGAAAATTACAAAGTTTTCTGTACCTGTGGGCAATGTCAACACTGGTGCAGTGGTTAGTCTCATTTTCAATTCATGAAAGGCAGATTCTCTGTCGTTATTCCATTCAAACGGTTGCCCTTTGCGTGTCAGTTGCGTAAGCGGCATAGCTATTTTTGAAAAGTCCTTCACAAATCTCCTGTAGTACCCAGCTAAGCCCATGAAACTACGGAGTTTTGTTACATTAGTTGGTGTAGGCCAATTCACAATTGCCTCTATCTTCTGCGGGTCCACTGAAATTCCCTCATTGTTGATAACATGCCCTATGAAGATAACTTCATCCAACCAAAATTCACATTTCTTTAGTTTGGCAGATAATTTCTTTTCTCTAAGTGTCTGTAACATAGTCCTCAGATGTTGTTCATGTTCAAGTCTATTCTTTGAGTATATCAAAATATCATCAATCAAAATCACAACAAATTCATCAAGGTAGGTCTTAAAAATTCGGTTCATTAGGTCCATAAATGTTGCGAGAGCATTAGTCACCCCAAAAGGCATAATAAGAAATTCATAATGGCCATACCTTGATCGAAACACAGTTTTCTCAACATCTTCTGCTTTCACTTTTAATTGGTGATACACGGATCTCAAATCAATTTTGAAAAACACTTGTGATCCCTGCAGCTGGTCAAACAGGTTGTCAATACAAGGTAAAGGATATTATTCTTTATGGTTACCTTATTCAGTTCTCGATAGTCAATACACAAGCGTAAGGTTCCGTCCTTTTTCACAAATAACACTGGTGCACCCCATGGTGAAGTACTGCGTCGAATAAACCCTTTATCAAGTAAGTCTTGCAACTATTCCTTCAATTCTTTCATTTCAGTAGTAGCCATTCTGTAGGGAGTCTTAGAAATAGGCTGAGTGCCTGGCACAACTTCAGTAGTAAACTCTATCTCCCTGTCCACTAACACACCTAGTAATTCATTTGGGAACACATCTGGAAACTCACTAACAATAGGGATACTGCTCAATCGAACATTCTCAGATTGTTCAGATAACACACAACACAAATAACCCTGGCACCCTTTCCTGATCAATTTACATGCTTTCATGGCAGATATCAAATAAGGTGGAGGCACTACCCCATTACCCACAAACACAATCTCTTCATGTTCCAGTGGTTTAAACACAACCCGTTTTATTACACAATCAATAATGGCACAATATTTAGTTAACCAATCCATGCCTAGAATTATATCAAAATGTCTAAAATTCAGGGGCAACAAATCCACATACAGAATAGCATTCCCAATACGCATGTCACAAAATCCATATACTGATTCACACAACACAGATTCCCCGGATGGAGCAGATACACACAGCAAGTATGGTAATGATTCTAGAGGTCTACTCAGTCTAGATGCAAATGCACAAGTTACGAAAGAGTGTGTTGATCCAGAGTCTATTAGTACAAAAGCATCCTGATTACATATAGAGATAGTACCTGAGACAACAGCTTCAGCATTCCATGTATCGCCCGAAACGAGCGCAAAAACTCTCCCTTGCCTCACGGTATCTCCAGTGGTAGTAGATCTCGTTGTATTTCCCGGTTTTGGGATTGATGCAGTGGAGCTAGCAACTAATTTTCCACTGTTCTGATTACAATCTCTGGCCATATGCCCTGTTTCACCATATTTAAAGCAAGCTCCTGACACACGGTGACAAACTCCATGATGCCTTTTACTACAAATATTGCACATTGGAGATGTATCTCGGGAAGAATTCAAAGTACTCGAGGAGTCCGTATTCTATTTCTTTGAAAATTTCTTTTTTGAAAAGAAGCCCTGTCTTTTACCACTTTTCCAGTCAGTTGTTGATTTGGCCTGTCTAGCTATGTTAGCTTCTGATATTATGGCCCGGTTTAGCACCCCAATATAGGTTTCCAGCTTGAGAACATTCACCCTCTCTAAAATATCATTTCAAAGCCCACCTTCAAAATGCCTCGCTTTCTTATAGTCGGTATTGATCACATGTGGTGCAAACCTGGCCAATTCAGTGAATTTGGCCTCGTACTCAGCTACTGTCATGTTGTCCTGTTTCAATTCCATGAACTTCAATACTTTCCTGTCACGGACACATTGAGGGAAGTACTTATCGTAGAAAACTTCCAAAAAATTTTCCCAGCCAATATCCTTATGATTTTCACGCATTAACGTTCACCATCTTCTTGAGTTATCTTCTAGCATGAAGGTAGCTAAAAACACTTTCTGTGTCTCTAAACAAGGAAACACCTCAAACAGCTTTTCAATGCCAAGAACCCATGCTTCGGATTTTAACGGATCTAATCCCCCATGAAACTGTGGTGGTTTCATTTTCTTAAACTCTTTGGTGAGAGCTATTATCTCATCATCATTTTGTAAGTCTAGCACAGGGGGTGCCAGAGGTGGAGGATGCGGTTGCTGCCACTATTGTTGTTGCCTCAGTGTTTCTGCCATTTCCTGGATCAATCCTTCCATCCTATCCATTCTAGCAGTAGAGGACTCCTCTATTTCATCACCTCTTATTCTCACCATCTGATTAGACTTGCATTATTCTTTATACAAAAGATTCACAAGTATGCACATACTAAAGAGCACACATATTCAAATAATTTGCAATGCAAGCAAATCAAGAGCTAATTGTTCACCTTGAAACATTTAAGCGTATTCTTGATGCTTTCAGATTCATACTTACCATATGAATGCATCCTAGATCTTTTCTCGATGTTAATTGCTCATTTGGACAAGTGTGTGAGTTATTAACTCGTGCTTTGATACCACTCTATCATGACCCAAACTCGCCCCTATGGGTTAAGGACATAACCGGCCAGTAAACATGAGATTACCTACGACCTCAAACCAAATAAAACAGATTCAACAGAGTAAAGGGGCCAAAATGGAAGCAATTTAAAGCTTTGTCCATAGAGCTATGCCTACATGCCATAACAAAATCAATTCAAAAATATTTCATAATAACTCACACATATAAATAGAGTTAATCTATATCCAGGAACTTCAGTTATACAGTCAGCCAAACAAAACTCATATACAAAAAGTGATTCAATATTTTTGCCAACATAGCAAAAATACAATAAAGGAACAAAATGGGCGAAAACTAGTCTCGTGCATGAGACGTATGGGCTGACTCCTCAAAATTCTGGCTGCTTCTTACATACGTCATTGGGGCTGGGTTTGAACATCTCTTGGCTCACTTATAGACACATGAATGAGAGTGAGCGAAAGCCCAGTGAATAATACCAAGTAAAGAAGATACATGAACAAACTTTGAAACAATTACGTCAGACGGACTTGGGCCTAATCCATTCATATCCGACGGCCTTTGGCCCAATCGTTCATGTCAAATGGCTTTTGGCCCAATCATTCATGTCAAATGGCCTTCGGCCCAATCATTCATGTTAAACGGCCTTTGGCCCAATCATTCATGTTAAATAGCCTTTGGCCCAATCACTCATGTCAAACGGCCTTTGGCCCAATCATTCAAATTAGCAGGCTTATGAAACTCGAATAAGAGCAAGCAATTGAACGGATATCATACTTCAAAATATCTTTACTAAGCTATTACTCACAGTGTTCTGCCGGTGGATTCACCCTTGAGCTCGACCCTACACATTATATGACACATATGGGTCATAAACGATTCAATCCGTTCTTAATTCATACATCCCTCTTAGGCTTCTTTCTTATCCTTTTAACTCATTTATAATGTTCAATGCATGCCTAAGAGTACTTAGAAATGAAAGAGAACGTAAAATGAAACATAAAACCACTTTTCAAAATTTCTGAAACAGGGTTCCCCGCTTGAGCGTGGATTCCGCCGCTCGAGCGAACCCCCTTTGGTCTGCAAAAGTACTGGTTGCTTCACTTTTATGCTCGAGCGTGATTTCGGACGCTCGAGCTGAAAGTCAAACTACATGGCCTAACGCTCGAGCGTGAATATCCCCGCTTGAGCAGACATCCATGTCTACAAAAGTTCTGGAAACTAGCATTTCACGCTCGAGCGGCCATTACCTCGCTCGAGCGGACATGTCGAATTCTAGGTTTTCTAGGAAGCTGTTTAAGTTTCAAACTTGACAGTCAAAGGTGCAAAGCTCATGTTTTGGACACCAAAAACGTGGAAACATATTACATAACATGAGGACGATAACAATATAAGGCCAATTGCTCAAATTCAAGGTCCCTTTTCCAAAAAGTTATTTTGAATTCTTTACATAGTTCCAAGACATGTGCATTCAACTTCACACCAATTCCATATCTTCATCAATCATGCATGCACGTAGATGCTTGACTCCAATTCTATTCCAAATGGTACAAATGACACTTAATATCATGAAGCTCATGAAAATCATACATGCTTGTGAGATTTTGTGCTCAATTCTATTTGTTCTACATAGTTCATGCTCAAATATGCAAATTCATAGCAATTCTATGCATGCATGTACATATAAGCTTTCAATTCTTCAATTTCATCTCAAATTATGTTCTTGATTACCTAACTAGCTTGAATACACAAATTTACAAACTTATGCACATGAATTTATACTCAAATGCTTACCTATGAGCTCTAATCACCCAAATTATGGTTAATTCCTAAGTTGATTTTCAAGATCTTCAAGCATCTTGATTAATTCTTCAACTTGAGCTCTCTCTCTCTCTCTAACCGGCACACACTCTCTCTCTCTCTAGGGTGTAATCTCAGCAAAAATGAATCTAAAGGAGAGGAATTGAGTGTATAGAGGCCTATTTATAGGCTCTCTTAATCAAATTGATTAGGACTAAGTAATTGTGCTTAATTAATCGTTCTGAATCTAATTATTCTGATCCTAATCAATTTCTAATTAAATTTCACCATAGGCTCTACAAATTATGCCAATCATAATGGCGTAGTCAATTTCGGGTTCTGTGGCCGGTAAGGCTTCCAATTTTCCATTCATAACAGTAAGTTGGACAGATTTTCCTATGGTGAACAGATATAAAATCAAAATCACATATAATCATATAAATGACACTCAAAACCATATTAAACACATAACCATAACCATAATTAAAATCAATTAGCATAATACGGAGTAGGGTTATCACAAGTAGTCATTCCAATTCCTCCTCCTTCGACATTGGCTTTATCTACTCTACCTAGGATGAAGGGCCCTTCCTGACTTCTGTAAAGCTAAAGGAAGCCTCAAAAGGAAAACGGAGGATTAACATTAATGTGCCAGTGAGTGTAGAGCCCAGCCAGATGATACTTCCCCTTCTCAGCTCTACACTCTCCATGTCTTCTTCCTTTCTTTCCTTGAGGCCAAACATCCTAGTTTTCCTTTCTTTTGGCCTTTTCAATTTTTTGAACTTGCCTCTGGTTTCTATTGCCTTACCTTTGCAGGCCCCTACCAGAGTCTTGGCTACCCCACTATTACCTGAGAGAACTCCAATTGTCACCCCTTCAGTGGTAGCTGGTACTTCCAAGGATGACACTAGTAGCTTACTAACATCTTTCCCACCATCCAGCTCCAGTCCCTCTTCTCTTGACCTGCTGGTGGCCAGAACAATAGATACTGTTGGGGAATTCTCAACTTCTTCTCCTGTCCCCATGTTTCCATCTCTTCCTTCAACCAGTGACTCCTCTATACTGCTAATGTCAGAGGAAGATACAGACATCTTCAAGGCTCAACTGGCTAGCTTATTTGGCATATCTTCACCAATTCGAGCACCAAACAGTGCGACTGAGCCATTGATCCTTGCTAACTTCCTTTTAGAGATTATTGAGAGCTCTTCTACTGATACCAAAGCCGCCTTTCCTCAGGTGGACTTGGGCACCTTCTAGGATCTGCTACAATCATTTTCAAGGATTTCATTTGAAGCCTTACAAAAGCCTATCATTAAACATGGTTTCCTCAAGTGCTGCAAAGTTTTCGAGCAATCCAACATGGCCTTTTCAAGCCACTTATCCGAAGCAGCAGCCACTATAGATTTCTATATCAATATTTTCCACCTAGCCACGGCTGCAGAAAAGGAGCTGCTGAAGGACAAGGAGTTTGTCTCCCATATATATGCTGAGGTGTTTGAATTAAAGGGACAGCATTCCTATGCCTCTCAGTTTCGAACCCAACTCTTGGAGAAGAAGGCCCAACTGGAAGAGGAGCTTGCAGCAATCAAACTAGCCTTAGATCGAAATGCTAAAAATTGTAAATTACTAACTGTCACGACCCAAACCCGGCCCTATGGGTTTAGCACCGTAACTGGCCAGTAATCCGAGATTACCAAAGGCCTGCCAATCAGTAATACAGTAAATACAGAGTTCAGGGCCTGGCGGAAGCCAAAACAGTAAAAACTAGTGTCCATAGAGCTGTGTTAATCTGTATGCCAAAAACATTTTTCCATACATTTATGCACTCAAACCAGTACAGTATACACAATCATTACAGACATTCAGTACGGGGACTCAATCCCTCGATAACAAGCAAGAAAAGCAGTTTATACAAAGAACGCACAACAAGACAAAACAAGAGGAGACTAGTGGGGACACAAAACACCCCAAGCCATGGCATGGCGTCTCGGAACCTCACAGTGAGGCACAAAGGCTGGCTGACAAAACTGGGGACCAATCCCACGCTCCTAGCTCCGGTCTGGCGGCTGAGCACCTACATATATATATATATATAAACAGTGAGCTAAAGCCCAGTGAATAACATACAACGTAAAGAGGTTATGAATGAATGTCCTTACAGTAATGAAATCAGTTCATTTAAACAGTAGTTCAGTCTTGCAAGATTTCAAAACAGGTCATATGTGGTACATCCAATAGCCTATAAAAGAGGGTCCAAAAGGACCGAGTCTTAACAGACCCAACAAAGAATGATGGCCAATCATTCAAGAAACAAGATGGTTCCACAAGGAACCGACAGAGCTCAATAATAACAATGGGTGCTAAGGATGCCACAATACTGATTCAGAAATAGGACATACATTCATTCAAGAATAATATCGATTCAAGAAGCAGGTAAACAAGACTCAAAAGATAACCATTTTGAACATATCTTTACACATCTTACTCACGGATTGGGCTATCAGTAGCTAGAGCGCGTCCCCGAGAGTCAACCCTAAACAGTCAATCAAATAGAACACACACTAAGTTTACAGTTTGGAAAGGGTGATAGTTAAATCCCTAAATTCCTCGGTGTGGTTCTATGTCTACATCCTCATTAAGATGCTCTAAACTAGGCCTAAGAATGCCTAGGATGCGATGAGGATGCAAGAATGCACTAAGGAAGTAATTCCAGAATTTTCAGTGAACAGGGCCTCCGCCGAGTTTCAGTTTCGCCGAGCGACAAGCACACAAAGGCCCACGCTCGAGCGTACATTCCGCCGCTCGAGCGGACTGATGAAAGGTGCAAAAATGCTGGATGCTCGATTTTCCGCCGGCGTTAAAATCCCGCCGAGCAGATCAGAAACAATGCAAGAAAATCTGGAGCATGCATTCCCGCCGGCGGCACTTCGCCGGCGGACGTCCAAAATCTAGAAAATCCAGATTCGACCTCTGAGTTTCAAACCAAGTTTTGATGCTCCAAATTCGATCCTCTTGGGCCCATTTTCTGGAAAACTCTTTCAAACACATAGAATAACAAGTTTTAAAACTCAATTTAAGAAATCAAGGCCCAAGGGTGTTTAACTCAAACTCAATTTCAAACCATTATCAAGAACACTTTCGAAACATGACATGCATGAGTTTCAAACCAATTTCAATCTTTAAATCTTGCTCCAAAGAGCTCAATAGTTGGCAAATGAGATGAAATCATGGACTTAATATGACTATGAGCTTGCATGTACTAATTAGCCAAGAATTCAACTTCAAAAGTCAACAAATTCAAAATGCATGCAACAATTGATCTTTAATTCAACACATATGAGCAAAACCATGTCTTAGTTCTACAATGATGTATGAACATGCAAGACGGAACTCCAGGACAACAAGAAGATGATGGTATCCTTACCTAGAGTGCCAATTCAAGGTGTGGAAGCTAGATTATGCCAATTACACTTCAATTCCAAGCAATTCAAGCCAAAATCTACAATTTGAGCTCAACTCTCACTCTTCTCCCTCACTTCTCTTGTTGGTCGGCTAGGAGCTCAATTGAGCTGATGAAATGTTTTGATTGAGTTGTAAACAAGTCTCTAAGTGTGTGTGATGTAGTGGCCACTGAGTGGCAATTCCGTAAATAAGTCTAAGTTCTCAATTAACTCGTTTTTAATCTAATTTAATCATTCCTAATCAATTTTCAGATAAAAATACCATAAAATCAGAAATATTCTACTGAGTCTAAAACTTCAAACGGTTTCTAAATCGGCCGCCGATAAGGCCTTCAATTAGCAGTTTAAACATAAAATGCAAACAGATAATCATACACTCAAACAGATGCAACACGCAATTCAATAGACAAACTCATTCCGGCCAGTTTGATTTCATTCGGCTTTGTTCAAGAGTTCATCCTTCACTTATCGGTCATTAGCGATTCGGTTTAGCAAGAATCGATATAATTCAAGTCGAGACGAGGGTTGTTACACTAACCAAGGGCTAGCTGATAGAAGGAAGGACATGGCTGCAGCCATTCAGTTGTTCCCATCTCTCAAGAGTAGAGAATCAATTGTAAATGAACAACTGAAACATTATACTGATTTTTGGGCCAATTTATGGCTGCATGTACTCAAATCTTTATGAAATAAAAAACCTTTATTATCTATCTGAGTGTTTCATGCTTTTTTATTACTCTTACTTAGCACTTTCTACACTCCTTGTGTTTCCCACACAGTTGGATAATAAGGCTTCAAATATCTGCGATTAATTTTCTTGGGATGCACATAACAATTTAGATTTCTCAGATGGTAGGATCTCCCAGGCAAGGCTCTATGAACTTGATATGGTCAATCCCAATTAGATGACCATTTGCCAAATTTATGGCTCTTAATGCCTATTGGAAGTATTGTCTTCCATACTAAGTCACTTTCATCAAAGCTAATGTGCTTGACTTTTTTATTATAACTCCTAGATGCCTTTTTCTTTTGGAAGAGGATATTATTTAATGCCAAAATTCTAACTTCATCTACATTCTCTAATTCCAAGAACATGTTTTGATGGTATTGCTCAATAGTTAACTTGTCTTGGCATTTTACCCTTAAGGACTTGACGTTAATGTCTATAGGCAACACTGCATCATGCCCATATACTAAAGCATAAGGAGTGACTCATGTACTTGACCTTGGAGAAATCTTGTAAGCCCATAACACATCTAACAGCAAGTTGTGCCAATCCCTAGGATTGTCTTCCACAACTCTTTGTATTCATTTTTTCAAGAATTTTGTTAGATGATTCAGCTTGACCATTTGCTTGTGCATAATAAGGAGTGGAATTGACAAGACTAATCCCAAATTCTGCTGCAAAAGACTTGGCCATCTTCCCATCAAACACAGTCCCATTATTTACAGTTATGGTCTGTGGGATGCCAAATCTATGGATTAATTCTTTGATAAATCCAATGACTTCAGTTTGATCCACAGCCTTATAAGGCTTAGCTTAAACCCATTTAGTGAAATAATCTGTGGCCACTAGAATGAAACAATGATGCTTTAAAGAGGATGGATATATTTTCCTTATCATATCCATTGCCCATCCTCTAAATGGCTATGGCTTTACCACTGCATGCAAATCAGTTATTGGCACATGTCTTATCATGCCATGTTTTTGACATGCCTGAAATCCCTTTACATACTCTATACAATCTTTAAGGATGGTGGACCAATAATAGGAATGCCTTTGAAGCACTCATCTTATCTTCACACCAGGCTGATGGGCACCACAAATGCCTTCATGCACCTCAGCCATGGCAATCAGTGCCTCTTTTGGCCCTAGACATTCCAACAGCGGTCCAGCTGCCCCCATTTTATAAAGAGCATTCCTATATACTACAAATTGCATTAACTACAATTTAATTTTCCTGCTGGCCTTTGAAGAATGACCAGTTAAATATTGGATGATTGGATGTCTCCAATCACGCTCTTCTAAGTTATTCTGGTTAACTTCTATCATGATATCCCTTTTAGCCAAAGGTGGTTTTAACTTTTGATATGTTGCTTGACTTATATTCACTTGGGTATCACTCCTTCTTCTGAAATTCGAAGCCTTCTGAGCTACGTCATTGACCTTGTGATTCATGAATCTTGGGATATAAGTCACATTGGCTATCTGAAACTGACAAAGCAAATGCAATGCAGCAACATAGTATGGCAATATGCTTGCACTTTGACATTTGAAAATTTCTTTTACTTGGTTGATTACCAATTGGGAATCTCCAAATATATCAACTGCATAAGCCTGTAATCCAATAAGTATCTCAAGTCCCATTACCAAAGCTTCATACTCAGCTTGGTTATTGGAACAAGTAGCTTTACTAACTCTGAAACTATGCGTGGTTTTTATCCCTTGTGGTGACTTAATCACAACACCAATTTCAACTAAACCATTGGCTTTTGATCCATCGAACCACATTTGCTATGGCTCAACATTGACCATACCAAGATCCATTATCTCTTGGCTTTCTGTTTGACATGGATGATCTGCCAAAAAATTAGCCAAAACTTGTCTTTTTACTGCTTTTTGGGGGACATATTCTAGATGAAACTCTGATAGAGCTAATTTGCATTTGCCAATTCTTACTCTTAGTATAGGTCTAGATAACATGTATTTAACCAAATATGTGGTTGCAATTACTTAGTCAATAGTAGGCAAAAGATAATATCTTAACTTCATTGCTGCAAAGTACAATACTAGGCACAACTTTTCTACAGCTGAGTATTTACATTCACAAGAATTTAAAACCTACTAAGGTGATAAATTGCTTGTTCCTTGCTATATTCATAGTCCTAAGCTAAAAAAACTCCCGATGAATCTTCTACTGTAGCAATGTACAGCTTCAAGGGTTTATCTTTCCTTGGTGGCATCAACACTGGAGGCTTGGCCAAATAGGCTTTAATTCCTTCTAAAGCAGCTTGATGGTCAGCTGTCCACACGAAATCTTTTTCATTTTTTAGCTTTAACAAAGAAGAGAATACTTTAGTTTTCCCTGCAGTGTTAGAAATAAATCTTCGAAGTAAATTAACCTGACCAAGGAATCTTTATAATTCTTTCTAACTTGATGGAGGTTTGGCCTCAATGATGGCTTTGGCTTTATTCTGATCAATCTGTATTCCCTTCTTATACACTACATATCGCAAGAAGTTTCCAGCTGATACACGAAAAGCACATTTGAGAGGGTTGAGTTTTGACTTGAACTCTCTCATTCTATTGAAGGCCACTATCAAATGAACTAGGTGCTCCTCCATAGACTGAGAGTTCACAACAATATCATCAATGTAACACTCTAAGTACCCTCCAATGAGATCATGAAAGATAGTGTTCATTTCCCTTTGATATGTTGCTTCAGCATCTTCAACCCAAATGACATCCTGACCCATTCGAAGGTGCCAATGTTTCTAGGGCACCTGAAAGCTGTCTTGTGAACATCCTTCTCTGCTATGCAGATCTGGTTATAACTAGAATGCCAATCCATCATGGACAAAATCTTGTGTCCTAATGAGCTATCCACCAACAAGTCAACTATAGGCATGGGATATTCATCTTTGGGAGTTGCCAAATTTAGGTTTCTAAAATCGGTGCATACCCTCATTTTGTCATTCTTCTTGACCACAGGCACAATATTAGACAACCATTCAACATACTTGGCTGTTCTAATGAAACTTGCTTTAAAGAGCCTAACAATCTCATTTTTTACCTTTTGAACCACTTCAGGATTCATTCGTCTTGGCTTTTGCTTATGTGGCCTGAAATTAGGCTTTATTAGAAGCCTATGTTCCACCAATGATCTGTCCAATCCAATCAGTTCATTATAGGACCAAGCAAAATAGTCCTTATATTGTTTCAAGACAACCAATAACTAGTCCCTATCATTAGGATCTAACCAAGCGTTGATATAGGTAGGTTGTTGTGCTGAACCTTCACCTAGGTTGAATTCTTCCAAGGGGTCTTGCACTTGGATACTAACTGATGCTTCCCCCTTAAATTCTTCTGTCTTCAAAGCAACCTTTTTCGTTTGGTTCTACCTTTATCCTTTCTAGTTCCATATCTTTACTCTCTTCTTCATAGACAAAATCTGTCCACTAAGCCTCTTCTTCTTGTATCCCCTGGACTTTTGTTTCAATGTCCAATGCACAGTACTTACCAAGAGCCAAAAATTTGCCCTTTTGTTGTTCCTAATTACAGCCAATCACCATGGCTTCTCTCTTTTGTTCCTGCACCTTCTGGACTATTAACTTTACGTCTAACGTTGAAAATTTGATTAAAGCCAAGGGTCTGGCTTCATGGTCTTGATCTTCTTGCCTATAACCAAGCATCATTGTCATCTTTGGTAATGAACTCTTCCTCAGTACTCTCCCGTGCAAGATGCTTCAGGTGTGTTACTTCCTTATCAACTGTCACTTTGGCTGTTCCATTAGACTTCTTTAGCACACTAAGTGGTACCACTCCTTTAGTGTATAGCCTGGCCTCTACAAAATTAGCACAAGCAAAAAATGGTTACGGATCTTGGTTGATCTCCTCTGTCTCCCCATTGCACAGTGCTATCATCATTTTCTGATGTAGAGAAGAAGGCACACATTTGTTAGTGTGAATCCAATCTGAATCTTTCTTTGGCTTTCAGTTCACCATGAACTTTGGCTACCTTTCTCTACTGGCACCCTCTTTGACCTTAGAAGCAGACCTTGAACCTTCTTATTCTTTTACCTGGTCTTTTGACTGTGCCAAAGAAGTACTTTATGCACATTCTTTTAAGTCCCTTTGATACTAGGTGTATCTTCATTGTATCTTCCTCCTTTAGGACTTGGAAATTACAAGAACTATATCTGGTTGCCTTGGTTTTGGATTTTTGAGCAGAACCCAATTGTTTGGAGCCACTAGAGGGGGCTTGATCATCATTCCCTTGTCTTCGATAGTCCTGCTTTGGGCAGGTATTACTTTAGGTTTGTTCGGCATGACAAACCAATTTGGAACCCTAAGGACCCATGAACCCATTATTTTTGTTGCTGAGCCTGCTACTCCTGTCTTCACAACTGCCTTCGAAGCAGCTTTTGGAGGCCAACCACTAGGTCTAGTTCCCTGTCTTAAGCCAAATTCAGGCTTTCCTTCAGGCTAATTGTCCACCTGTAATAGTTGGGTGGCCTGGTTTCATGCAAGGGCCTCTTTTTTTTTTTTTTTTTATTGCATCGTGGTGTCTGGTAGGGCAACCAAGGATGAATGTTGTCTAGGGCTAGTTGAGTATGGCCTTTGGTTGTAGGTGCTAGCTATTCGATCTGTCTGTACCTCTTTATAATACTGATTCTCGTCAATTGGGTGCCCTTTCAACCACTTGTAACACATCCTGCACATGGGACACATCCTCTGCACTACAGCTGCTTTAAGGGAGTCGTCATCCAACACCTCTTCACTAAAGCCATCTTTTTGGCCTGCAGAGCTTTGGCCATCGGTTGGTGAATTTCTTGTGTCCCTTTTGAAGGAAGCTTGGCTAGCCACATGCATCTACACAGTGACTTCCTCTAATTCCTTCAAGGAGAGATTTTGGAAATCTGGGATGCCAACATTGGCTGCAGCCTCCCTAATCTCTAGAAATGGGTTGGTGTCAATTCCCATGGCTTTCTCGGTCTTGGTTAGAAACTTCAGCCTTCCCTTTCAAATTTGTTCTTGGATTTTGTCTCAAAAAACAATGCAGTTTTTAGTTGAGTGAGACCATGAATTGTGCCACTTGTAGTATATTTTCCTTTTAAGTTCTTCAGGAGTGGAGATCTTTACTCTCTTTGGTAACCTTAGGAAATGGGCTCCAAGCAAATGATCAAAAATGTCATTTGCTTTGGTTAAGTCAAAAGAGTACTTTCTATAAAGGTATTTCTTTTTAAACTGCTGGTCTATTGTAGTGTCTTGCTGAATCAATGCTTCACAGGTCATAGGTTCTTTTCCTATGATCTCTGCTACATTGATTTCGTAGTTGGGATCCCTATAATAGGTTTTATAGGATGCATTATTTCGATCCTGCTCTTCTTCCAACAAGGTTTCATATCTGGAAACTTTATAGGTTAATTCTACTAAGTCTCGAAATTCAGTTCCATCAAACTTTTTTCGTAGCCTAAATTCCAACCCATTTTGACCTAATCTTACAAATTCAGGCTCAGGTAATATGACCCTACATTTATTCCGTGGCCTTTTAAATCTGGCAATAAATTGAATAGCCTTCTCATTAGGCCTCTGGCTCAATATTTCCAAGTCTGCCATAGAAACCTCAGGTTCTGTTTGGAAAAATTGGGCATGAAATGTTTCCTCCATTTGTTGACAAGTTTGGATAGAGCCAGGTGCAAGGTTTATATACCATATGAAGGTTGCCCCAGTTAGAGAATTTGGAAAAAGTTTCAGTTTTATATAATCATTATTAACGAACTCACCACATTGGCCTGTGAACCTAGCAATGTGTTCCACTGTTGACTGGTTTCCATTTCTATAGAAAAGGGCAAAATCTAGTATTCTAAACCTCCTTGAATATTCATGTACCATATCCACCCATTCTAGATAAAGTTTTCTATACACCAGAGTTTGGACCCCCTGAGCCATAGGTCCACACATCTGTCTAACAATATCTAAGAACCATGTTTTGTGCTGGTTGGACCACTACTGGAGGAACAAACACAGGGTTTGGAGGAACACCATGTGCTTAAGGACCTCTTGGTCCATACATAGGTATATTCGGGATTGGTTGCCCTTGTTGTACTGCTTGCTGTTAAAGGTATGGTTAACCTCTCAGAACCTGCCCTGGGATATGCCTTACGAAGGGTGCTACAAGAGGAGGAACATGTGTTGTTTCTCTTCCAACTGCAGGAAATCACTCCAACTCCTTGAGTACAAATTCAAACACAGGATTAGTGAAATCCCGTGTCCCAGGTATGGCTTCAAACATAAGATTTGAAACCATCCTCATACCATTCCCTTGTGCTGGCCCAGATCCAGTAATTTGTATGGTTTCGCTGGTGGACAATGGTATGTTTTGGTTTGCTAGTGGTCTCGAAGGAGCTTCATACCACGACTGAGGCACAGGTGATGACCTCTCATGATTTTGATTACTATTCTGACCATTAGTTTGTCCATTATTTTGCATAGGCTGTTTATCTCGAGCCAATCTATACTGAAGAGCATTCACGTTTTCTTCAACCTGTCATATAACAGTTGGTTGATAAGAATTCATTTGATCCAAAAAAGATGTTGCCCATCTCTCCATTGTATAGATTAATTATTGCCCCATAGCATCTATTAAACCTGCTCATGAATTCATTGGTTGGGTCGAAGGGACAATTGAAAGTCCAGTTTCATGGCCTTGTCCAGTAAGTTGGACATGTGTTGTATATTCTGAAGGTTTGGTATGTTCGATCATTTGTGGAGGATCTGATGGGATTGATGCATCCATAGGATGTGATATCATATTCTCCTCTAGGTTAGGTACTTCTATATCTCCTTCCACACCCTCTTCCAGGTGTTCATTTTCTCCTCTTGCTCTACATCTAGCCATTTTTAATGATCCCACTGGGTGTGCCAAAAAATATATGTTGGCCTTTTTAGCTTTCGAAGGTTAATTGTGTAAATTAGAGTGCGCCAGCTAGGATCAATAAGTCCTTACAGAATTTTAATTGCCAACCAATTATCAGACGATTATGTTAAAGTTCTTTCAGCCTCAATGAAGGGGACTTTTACTGGTGACTTTTTTTGGAGAAACTTTCAAATGATCACAGATATAAAAATAGTCAAAAACTGAATTTCATTAAGTAAATAAAACGTACAATGAAATGACCCAGCCTTGAAAAGGTTTACAGCAGTGACTACTTGAAACTACTCCTAGGAAATAAAGTGTATTACAAAAATTGAGGAACTGGAAATTTAAAGAACTGGTAATGTAAAGATCTGGAAAGAAAAATATGAAGTAAACTACTGGTTTCTGGATATGAGTCTAGGTCCTTCATTCTGGGGCCTTCTCTTATATTTATACTCTCCAATGGTAACCGTCGAAGTGGACTTTTAACCATCAAAATGCCCTTCCACGATCATTGGTTACGGCCCTTAACAATCTGCTCCCACGACGCCTTCTTTATAGTTAGGCTTCCCTCTTAAATTTGAATTTGAATTTGAATTTGAATTGTGAGTAACCGTTGGGCCATGTCACCTTGCACCTTCTAACTGCTTCCATGCGACGCAGATCCACCATTACCAATATGAACTACCACAAGTCCGTCTCTGATTGGAGACTTGCATTAACTCCCTAAATTACCCTTTACGAGCCATGTGTTAAGCTATGATTAGCCTATACAAAATATATAGCTAACAACTTTACACTAATTTTCAACTTTTTTTTCTTTGATTGTTTAACTATCTTAGTTAATTTCTTATATTTCGAGTGAAGTTACAATTATATTCAATCGAATTATGTCGTCTCAAAAATTTATAAAGAAACTAAAGTAGAGGGATTAAAATGAAATTTTAATAAAACTACTAAAGTTATGGTACTAATGTAATTTTTTTTAAATGTAAAAGTGTAAAATGTAATTAATACTATTACATGGTTCTCCATAAGTTTTCAAAACGATGTTATCCAAACGCATAAAATTGCTACGCTAACTCAAAAGTGATATTACATATAAGGCATTGAAATGCAAAGTGTAATTTGTCCCTTCTTAAATCATCATACTTGTAGTCATATCATTTTAGAATCAAGCTTGTCTCTTATATATACTGATAATTGGGTGTTCAAACTGGCTTACGCACACCTTGACTAATTTTAAGACTCATGCAAAGCGTCCTCTCCACATAGATTGGGTAAATCTCGAGCAGAGACTGCAGGCGTGGCCCTAAGGAGTTGATGGCACCTAGTGGGAGTTGGACCTTACCTAAAATGAGTATACCCCCAGGCCCCAAACTGCACCCACTAAGCCAACCCCTTGGGGTTCCCTCTTTTACATATTTATTTTATTTTTGTCTCTCATCCAAGTTTTAACGAGCCTTTAATTTTTCAAAGAAGCGAAGACACCAAAGAAAAAAAAAATTAATATCATAGTGATACTAATGACTCGATATGAGTTTTATTTTTTGTTCTATGTATGTGTGACAAGGTGGTAAGTGGGGTTCGTCCCTCCTATATAGCTATATTATTGGTTGGCAATATCACATGTCACTGACGATGTGGTGTAAAGGCTTCAATTTTTGTAATTTCTTTTGAAATCCTAACCTTAAGATTATTCAATTGAGATCCTGAATTCTCACCTTATCGCAAATTTAACCCTAGAATCGGAAACGCATTGCGGACAAACTAGTACAAACCCTTATCGATCCCGATAACTTAGTAATCAATTCTAACACTCTAGTGTTAATTATTTAACTCTCTAATTATATATTAATTGCTCAAAACTCTAATTTTTTATTTTCACCGTTTTCATGTGGTTATTCACCTTTTAATTCAAAACGAGATAATACAAACTGAACTATTTTTTCTATCATTATTTTAATTAATTCTACATCTAGAATAGATATTTAAGTTGAGCTCATACCCTCACACTTTATTAAAATTGCACTTTAGCCCCAAATAATTCTTTATATACATAATAGGTATATCCATTATTATAATAATTTTTTCACCAAAATATTTAAAATATATATGATTTTGTATACAAAAATAAATTGAAAAATCTCTAAAAATCACCCCCGTATGGTTGGCCATATAGATATAGGTGTATTAGTGTGTACTTTTGGGAACAGCTAGCTTGAATGAAAGAAGATTTTTGACTAAGTCCCTTGACTCTTGGAGCCTTGTCTTGTACCACCTCTCAATCTAGTTCCAACCTAGCCAAATCAAAACTAGATCATATTTCAAACCATAATTAACTACCTTAAGAAACCTCTATTCCATTCCTCCCCAACTACATCGAAAACTTTTCCATTCCATCACAATCAAGAGTATTTATTATGGCCTTTCACCACATTTTTACTATAAATAGACCACCCCTCTCTGCATTCTACACACACACACATACACCCACTATATTTCAGATAGATAGATAGATAGAGAGAGAGAGAGAGAGAGTATATTTTAGATAGGGAGAGAGAGAGAGAGAGCTTTGGGCGAAGAAGAAAAAAAAAAAGTGAGCATGCTTGTGGAACACCACCCTTAGGCAAAATAGTAAGCCACAACATAACCCTCTCTTTTATTTTCTCATTCAAATACATGATCTTAGAGCTTTAATGTGTCATTTTCAGATGTATTCATAGTATTCTTGTGTTTGGATAAATAATTAGCGCATTGTTTTCTTCCTTCTATTTCTACTTAATCGGAGTAAAACTATTTTTTTCTACCCATTTCTCACATTATTTCCAAAATCATGCCTTCATTCTAAAAAACTAAGTTATATATATACTATTTAGCATGTTTCCATCCTAAAAGAAGTGGAAAATTACTCATGGTTACCTCTTTTTTCTGCTTTGTGCAAGAAAGATACGTATTTTCAGTCCATTTTTAAAAATTCTAGAAAAATGTAGAAAAATCCTCTTGACCTCATTTTTATATCAACAATTTCCTTAAAGTGTTAGATTTCAAGTAAAAATGGTTTTGTCCAAAAAGAGTGGGCGATTTAAGCGAAAATCTGATTTTCGTAACAGTCGCTGAATCTAGACAGTGCTAGAGTATTTCTTAAATAACTAGAAATCTAATAAAACTATCCCATTTCCGAAAGATGATCTAGAAAATACATAAAATTATCTAAAACCATAGAAAGGCCGAGTTCGGCAAAAATATGAAAATTTCTCTTAGATTGTGATCTTTAAAGTGTATCTAATATGAAAATTTATATTTGTTGATGACTTCATGCTTTTAATTTAATGAATGTGCTTCTTATCACTTGTTTGGGCCTTCGTATGATTTTTACATTATTATATATATATATATTTATTTATTTATTTACCATGGTGCTTTGATTATGCTCATTTGTGTATAGAAATTATCGTCTTAATGTTCTGACCTTAGCTTAAAACATTTAACTCAATGAAAAACTTAATAGGGATTTGATTGAGTTTTTGATCACTTAAATAATTTTATGCGATTATGTTGTATGGATTGATGGGATGCGATCCCTAATAGAAGATAAAATCCTTGCACAAGTTGTGTCGTGGTACTCGAGTTGGTTTAGGTTTAAAATGCGGTCCTTCATGTCAGTCGTGTGGTGATCTTGCTAAACACAAATGAGAATGACTGTGGCACAGATGAGAATCCTTGTGGTAGATCGAGTCTTGTAGAACACAAATGAGAATGCTTGCGGCATAATTGAGAATTCTTGTGGTAGACTAGAATACAAATGAGAATTCTTGTGACCCCGACGGGTTGCGACTACCCTGTATTCCAAGATGACACGACCTGGGTATATAAACCTTGGAATGGGACATCTGGAATGGTAAGCAAGAAAGGATTTTGGTTTGCCTAAAGCCAAGATTGGAGTGTTAGGTAGCAACGACATTTCATGGGGAGTTGCTTAGAACTAACATGATTAATTCTTATTCCTAAGAACTGAAATTTATTAAAAGTTCTGCTTGATTATTATTTTCGTTATATGATATGACCATGCCATTGTTGTAATTGTGTATTGGATTAGGAAAAAGATATGGGGTGCACGTGCATTTACTGGGCGAAGACGAAACCAAAACATTTGAAGACCTTTGGCTATCATAGAGGAAGCTAGAGATTATCTTTGTTTAAGTCCATTTGTAGGCATATCTTTGTTTTGGGAATGTAAAATTGATGGAATTTCTTATTTTGTAACTAAGTTATAACATTGTAATTATTATTTTGCTTATATATACATATATCTTTTGGTGAACTTATCCTTGCCATTCTGTCAACTTGCGTAGACTTTGTGTTAATACCTTGTTAAGATCTGTCAAAAATGTAGTTTGCTATCTAAGAAGATTGGACTTTGAAGGGAGGCTATATTGACTCCTCTAATCTTTCTTGGGATCCTACTTGGTTATTGACCAAAGAACTCATTAGTGATGTTTCCTAGACTCATAACCTTAGAAAAACCCTGTATTTATTTGTTAATATATTCCCTAATGTAGACTCCCCATTTTGACTAACCCTAGGACTTCGGACGATTGCAAGTCTCCCAATGATGAAATGGTATAAATTACTTAATCTTTAGAATGTTTAAGGATGTTTGGAGTTGCTGTACAAACTCGTTTTGGCCAAAAATTAACTTTTTGTAAAATTAACCATTTTATCCCTGAACCTATTTTTAACCAAAAACCAACTTTTTGACCCCGACAAGGAGATAAAAGCTCGATTGTGCTCCGATCAAATGCATTTTCCAAAAATAGTAGCCTATTTTATCAAAAAAATCAATCATGAGGCAATACAAACTTACTTGGGCCATAAGCAAACTAAGATCATGAAATGTATATAGGGATGACACGTGTACCATGGCAAAGGGTGTGTACGCACCTTATCTGTGTGTGCGTGCGCACAATCGTTGTGCATGCACACAAGAATGGTGCATGCACAAATCCAAGCGTGACAGTCATTTTTGGAAACTCAATCTTGGTGCATTTTTTAAGGGAGACAGCAGAGGAAGCAATGTAAGTTGCCCTAACTTGCTCCCCACACCACTTCAAGCCTATATAAGGATCCCTTCCCCCTCTCTTTCAAGGGATTAAGAAATTAAGCCGCCACGTTTGTGAGGTTTTAAGAGAGAAACATCACCCTTCTCCCCCCTTCCAATTGCCTTAACTCCAAAAATAACCCACCAACACTACAAGAAATGGCACTTTTGGCAACTAAAATTTAGTCACCAAAAGTTATTTTTTAGTCTCCAAAACATTTTAGCGACTAAATTTTTCAGTTGCCAGATTAGTTGTTGAATAATTGTTGGGAAAAGTATTTGGTGACTAAAAAAGTTTAAGTCACCGAAAGTCTTCAATTGTCGACTAATTTTTTAGTCAGCAAAAGCTTTCAAAAAAACAAATAATATTGCATTTTCAGCGACTAAAATATTTAATCGCCAAAATTAAAATTATTTAGGACGACTAATTTATTTAGTAGCCAAAATGTTTTTTTGTTCATCTTATTGTTTTTAGCTACTAAATATTTTAGTCGTCTAAAGTGTAATTTTTTTAACTACTAAAAATTTAGTCGCCTAAAGTCTAATTTTTTTTTTTTTTTTTTGGCTACTAAGTTTTAGTCGCCAAATTTTTATTTTCATTTTATTTTTTTAGCTACTAACTACTTAGTTGCTAAATTTTTTTTACTTCTTTTTGGGCTACCAATTGTTTAGTGGCCAAAAAGAAGATTTTATTTTATTTTTTTAATTTGTTCATAACCTGTATGTATTCTGTGCAACCTGTACCATATATATAAACAAAACAATACATATATTATCAATCATTTCGCAATTTGCATCCATTTCACTTCTAACTATCCAAAAATTAATAAATTTTAACGTCAAATTCCATACAAACTAAGTATATTCCAACCTAAAATAATAATTCCATACAAAATAGAGAATCACACGAAAACCATTTAATTTGTATAGACTCTGGGGATGATATTGAACTTTTCAAAAGTCTGTCCAATATTGAACCTCATTTTCTAGAGATTCAACTATATCCTTATCGTGAGTGTCACTATGAAAATCATGCTTCCCACAGTTGTTACCATTCGTCATATGTGATTTCTCCTGCTCCTTTTTGTATAAACATTGCGAAAACAAGTTTTTCTTGCAAGGTTCAAATTTCTCATACCATACCCCTAGTCCAGAAGGTCCTTCCCAAGTGCTTTCAACTATTGCCCCCTGATTTAAGAGGTCTTTTACAAGTGCTTTTAACAAATCCCCCTAATTGATCTTTAGACTCATCATTCCAACCATCATTGCTGGCAACACTTAAGGGAGCTCACCACTTTACTTTAACACCGTTAAGATTGAGTTCATCAATATTTAGTAAGCCTGCCACCTATTGAAAAATTTATGCACTTTGCACTTCTTTCTCAAAATTTTGGATGAGGTAGAGATATGAAGATTTAGGAATGATCATAATAGGTTTGGGCTCATTGGTGGGTATGATGTACTAGCTAGGGTCAAAGTTGATTGTTGGCAAGACATAGATGTAATTTATGTTATGGGGTGGTAATCTATTATGGTCAGGGAAAGGATTGTTGACAACTTTGGGATTTTTAGGTGAGGTGATGACATTATTGTCAATCAAGTCTTGAATCTCATGGTGGGGGTGAAAGCAATGGTCAATATCATGACCGTGCTGTTGATTGAAAGCACAGTACTGGATGGGGTTATGTTTAGTTAGGAGTAGATATGTGAGTGACTTTGGTTCAAGAGGTTTGAGATGGTCTTTTTCTATAAGGATTCGAAGAGTTTTGGACAAGGCCATGTAGAGGGGATTAATGGTGAGTTTTGGTAGCGGCGAACACCAGTCCTAAAGGAATTGGCAAAGGGACTGACAGATGTTGGTTGGGTACTCATAGAAGGGACTCTTACGAATTTGGGAATGGAGTTAGAATGGGTATTTCTAGTAAGGCATCTCTTCCCATAGCTTAGCCTCCTTTTGTTTGTTGACTCCTGGTTCAAAATGCCCTCAACCTAGTTTTTCACATTGAATTCACTTGCAGTACCTCTCACTTGAGCATTGGTATATTAAGCGACAAAAGTTCCATCTGCAATCTTTTCAACAACTGTAAGGATTTGTTGTTTGTTTAAGCCTTTGATCTCCAGAGTCTTAATAACCCATCGAAGATGTGCACAAGGATCAATATTTGCCCCTGACTCATTCTTACTACTTGCTTCAGCCTTGCCAAGGAACTGGATGACTCATGCTAGTTAAGAAATGTTTGCATTATTCCAAGTTTCCAAAGGATGGGCTTGTTTTTGCACAAAAAGATAAATCTAAAGCCCTACTCATAAACTGGAGCTCTAATAGAACACACAACAACATTGGCAAAAGTAGATGGCAGGCACTACTAGATACTTTACAAGCAAAAGCAGAATCATACATAGTATACATACATTCCACATGAACATTAACAATTCATGTCTAAACCAATATAGCGCACCTATGACACACAATGATTGAAACTCCAAAAATTATGTTAAGAGAACGTGTATAATGCCAGTTGGTCAGACATGATACCTAATATCTAGTACACATATCAATGTGCATGTGAATGTGCACACATAGACACACAAGCATGCACTAGCTTTTGGAGCCTCCAAGGCATCCTGCACATGCTGTAACCAAGAGTTACAAGAGTAATGGGATAAATATCATCACAAGAGTACTATTGCTGACTAATTTTATTTTTTGTCACCAAAACTTAATATTTGTCGACAAAATTTTTCGTTGCCAAAGAGTAACCATAAAAATATGCTTGTTGTTTGGCAACTAACATTTCTTTTGTTGACAAAAAATAATATACGACGACTAAAAAAAAATTAGTAGCCTAAAATCTAGACTAACAGTGACTAATATACTTTTTGGTCGTTGAAAATGAAATTTTTGCCAACTAAAATTAAATTTAGTCGCCAAAAGTGACATTTTTGGCAACTAAAAACCTTTTAGTTGTCAAATTTGGTCGCCAAAAGTGTAAATTGTTGTAGTGCAAATAGCAACACTAAACACTAAGAATCATCCTAAGGCTTGAAGAACTCAAACATAATCAAAAACCTAAGCTTGAGGGAGATTTGCAAGCAAGGAACTTGAGCTTTCTTTGTGTTTTCTTCCATTCTTGAACACGAGAAAGTAAACGTCTTCTATTTCTCTTATTTCAGTACCTTTTCTTTGTTTATTTTCAGTATTCATTCATGTTAGGATGCTAGTTTATCATTCCATCATGTATGGTGTTAGGTTTGTCTACCTTTTTTTTTATTATATTTTTTATGCTTTATTCCACTTGTTGCCTTTATTTTACTTAGAACAATATGCTTAGGGTGTTCCAGCCTATATCTTTGCATGCATATGGCCCGGTTTAAGCACCATGTATATTAGTTTTGCATTATTTTATGTGTTACTTGCCTTTTTGTGCATTAAAGCATGTTAGAACCATTAAATCGGGTCTAGGTTGCATTTCACATATATTAGTTGTATATTAGGATCGTATTTAATTTTTTCACATATATAAGTTGCATATTAGGATCATATTTAATTTATGTATTGCATGTAAGATGCTAAAAGTGCGCGACCTGATAAATCCTCTTTATCTCCATAGCATGTGCATGCCCTTGTTGCATTGATCCTTAAATAATCCAAGTCCATATGTTCTTTATGTGCAAAATTGTGTGTTTTGTATATTTTTATGAATATTGTGTGTTTTAGTTTGTGTTTAAAGCCATGGATTATCGAAAATCCACTTATAATGAATTTTTTTTTATTTATTTATAAAAATATGGTTTTATTCATTCAATCTAAAATATATGATACCCATTTTTCTTCAAATCATGTAGTTTTACGTTAGTCAAGGTTTTTAGGTGTAATAATGAATTTATGTGAATAATTAATCACTAAAATCATATAATAGAAAGTGAGTAGAGGCCAATCTTCGGATTGGACAAAGAGAGTGCTTCAATGTAAATGGCCTTCCCCTTTTGTACCTAAGCTCCTGAACCCGAAATTTTCTTGGTTATGACAGAGTAAACCTGAACTTAGTATTCATTGTTAAAGGTTTCTTAATTCCCCTTTAAAAATTAAGTGGCGACTCTTTGTTGGTCAAAGCAAGTCGATGTGGAAGGCAATGCCTTAGAATCGAAAAAGACTTGGTCGCCCACACCTAATGTCGCCAATTTTTAGGGCAACACAACTTGGTATCAGAGCCTAGGTTCAACCCTTATCCATGCGTTTCAGCCTGTGATTAGAAACAACCTTGCCACTAACATTATTATATTATGATAACACTATCTATTCTAGCAACTAAAAGACATCAAAAATGAAAATTTTCTTGACCAACCTTAGAACGTTTCTACGGATTTTGGGCATGGCAATGTCGACTCGTGAAAGTATATAGTAGAGCGCCAACGATTCCAGTATCAGTACTAGGAGCCAGAAAAAAAAATGCCTTTCAGATAAGAGTGACAAAACTAGAATTTCATAATGAAGAAGAGTAAGGTTGATCAATGAAGTGGAACGTGAAGTTTACCCCAAAGCGATCGAGAGTGGTGACAGAGATGGTAGTTGAGTAGGATTACTTTATATACTTATTAAGTGCTACGTGGACTGCATTTTGGATAGAGCATCTCACCTTAGTAATTTCCTTAGCTAACCGTATTAGCAAAACCCTAACTTTAAGATTAGTTGATTATTATTGAGAAATTGCCTCCATAATTAGACTCTAACTTATGCTTCACCCCATACTATGAATAGAATCGTGGACCACACTTAAGCCAATGATTACACTAAAACAAGCAACAACGTCCGAGCCCATAGACAACAACGTAACATGAATGCAACACCAGGGAATCAAAACCCTAAGAATGGACCCGTGCATGTGACCAAATTTCTAAAGCACATCGGGAATCAAATTTTGGAGGATTTAGAATGAATAAAAGGAAACAGACAAAACGATAGGACTTGCCTCTTTTTAAAGTTTAGAAAACAAAAACCTTTCAAATTTATAAGAGTGCCGGACTAGAGGGTAGCAGAGAACTGGCTTCGGCAAATAGAGAAAATGATGGATACTATAGGAGTGATGGAGCATGTTGACCGAATTGCTCTAGCGGGATATGAACTGGATGATAAGATTGATCGTTGTTGGACACTGATTAAAAGCACCCACAATGTTGCTACCTAGACATGGGATCAATTCAAGGACTTATTTTTTCGAAAGTACTATCCAAACACTATTAGACAGGAACAAGTCCAAGAGTTTTAGACTCTAGAGCAGGGCAACATGACAAAATTTGAGGAATTGGCTCGCTACGCAACCAGATACATAGCAGACGATGGGGACAAAGCAAAGAAGTTTGAATGGGGATTAGATCCTTAATTAAACGGAAGGTTGTGCCAATGCGTTTGAAGACCTAGGCAGAGGTGGTAGATATACCTTTGGAAAGTGAACGGGAGGGGATGGACACTCGAAAAATGTGAAATAAGAGCAAAGAGAAAGATCAATCCCATGTGGGAAAAGAATGATATGAAAAGAAGTCAAGTCCAACAACCCAATGATGACTATCTGAGAGGAAAATGACTAAAGAACACTAGGAACTAGTCCACGCTAGCACCTTATGTGAATGCAACATAACAACAACAAAGGTGTAAGCAAGAATGGAGGAATATGATTAATGACTGGATGGAAAATATTTTGAGTGTGGCCAACCAGGACATTTTAAGAATTAATGTAAACAACCCGCTTAAAGGATTGGAGAGTAGAAGCCATGAACGAACAAGTCAGGACAGACCAGTCGTAATCAGAGGCCAATCGGCAGAGTTTTCGCATTACAAGGAAAAGAAGATGAACACCTCACTAAGTAGTATCCTGAGAGTGAGCAATACACTACGTATGGAACCATAGTACGAGCCATGGCTAACCTAGGAAAAATATAACTAGGATAGTACTTAGAACTCTTTTGGAATGACTTTTGTGATCCATGCATAGATGTGTAAATTCTTTTCATCCTCGTCTTAGAAATAGATTCATTATTTGTACATTAAGTTGTTATCGATGGTTACCAAGAAGAAGGAGACAACTTACCCATCCAATAGAACACTTTTATTGTTTAAGGAGGATATATTAGTTTCCGTAAATCGACAAACACAATGACATCTGCATCCTATTGAAGGGTCAATGAGATTAATCCTTAACAAGTATGTGGACCATCATGTTAGGAAATTTGGCAACATAAGTCTTAGTGATAGAGAAGCAACATCATATGACAAGCAGTTCAAAATTTTCGATAACCATAGAAGATTGACGCACCCCTTACATTATTTGTTGGGAAGAAATTCGATTCAAAATGCTACTATTAGAATGAGACCATTGCTGGCTCTAAACAGAAGGAAGAAGAACTTAAGAGAAAAGATTATCTAGATGATTAAAGTACATTGGCAGAATTTATCTCGTATCCACAGGACTTTAGGAATGGCTTAAATTTCGAAAACGGATTTTGTTTAAGGGGGATAGGTTGTAAAGACCCTGATTTTCGTAATTGCTTTTGAAACCTAACCTTGAGATTATTCAATTGAGACCCTAAATTCTCACCTGATTGCAAATTTAACCCTAGAACCGAAAATGTATCGCAGATGAACCAATACAAACCCTTATCGATCCTGGTAGCTTAGTAATTAATTTTAATACTCTAGTATTAATTATTTAACTCTCTAATTATAGATTAATCACTCAAAGTCCTAATTTTCAATTTTCACCGTTTTCATGCGATTATTCACCTTTTAATTCAAAGCAAGATGATATAAACCAAATTATTTTTTCTATCATTATTTTAATTAATTCTACATCTGGAATAGATATTTTAGTTGAGCTCATGCCCTCACACTTTATTTAAATTGCTCTTTTTCCCCAAACCACTGTTTATATGTATAATAGGTACAATCCATTATTATAATAAATTTTCCACCAAAATATCTACAATATATATATATATATATGATTTTGCACACAAACATAAATTGAACAATATCTCAAAATCACCCCCACATAGCTGGCCATATAGATATAGGTGTATTAGTATGTACTTTTGGGAACAACTAGCTTGAATGAAAGAAGATTTTTGACTAAGTCCCTTGATTGTTGGAGCCTTGTCTTGTACCACCTCTCAATCAAGTTCCAACCTAGCTAAATCAAAACTAGATCATGTTTCAAACCATAATTAACTCTCTTAAACAACCTCTATTTCATTACTCCCCAACTAAATCAAAAACTTTTCCATTCCATCACAACCAAGGGTATTTAGGACATTTCACCACATTTTTACTATAAATAGACCACATCATCCTTGCATATTCTACACACACACACTATATTTCAACAATGGAGAGAGAGAGAGAGAGAGAGAGAGAGAGAGAGAGAGAGAGTGAGTGAGTGAGAGTGAGAGTGAGAGCTTTGGGAGGAAGATGAAGAAAAAGTGAGCAAGCTTGCACAACACCACCTTTAGGCAAAAAAGTAAGCCACAACACAACCCTCTCTTTTATTTTTTTTCATTCAAACACATGATCTTAGAGGTTTAATGTTTCATTTTCAGATGTGTATTCACAGTGTTCTTGTGTTTGTATAAAATAATAAGAGCCTTGTTTCCTTCCTTACTTGTATTTTCACTTAATGGGAGCAAAACTATCTTTTTTCTACCCACTTCTCACATTATTTCCAAAAGTATACCTTCATTCTTAAAATATGAGTTATTTGTATACTATTTAGCATGTTTTCATCATAAGAGAAGTCAAAAATTACTCATGGTTTTCCTCTTTTTCTATTACTCTTTTTATTTAAGCTTTGCACAATAAAAATTGGTATTTTTAGCCCACTTTTAAAAATTCTAGAAAAAAAAAAAAACCCCTCTCCTTGACCTCATTTTTATATCAAAAATGTTCTTAAAGTGTTAGATTTCAAGTAAAAATGGTTATGTTGAAAAAGAGTGAGTGATTTAAGAGAAAATCTGATTTTTGTAACAGTAACCGAATCTGGATAGTGTTGGAATATTTTCTTAAATAACTAAAAATCTAAGAAAGCTATCCCATTTCAGAAAGATGATCTAGAAATTAAATAAAATTCTCTACAAGCCCTAGAAAGGCCGAGTCCTGAAAAAATATGGAAATGTCTCTTAAATTGTGATGTTTAAAGTGTATCTAATATGAAAATTTATATTTGTTGATGATTTCATGCTTTTAATTTCATAAATGTGCTTCTTATCACTTGTTTGGGCCTTCGTATGATGTTTACATTGTTATGTCTATATTTATTTACCATGGTGCTTTGTTGATGCTCATACGTGTATTGAAATTATAGTCTCAATAGCTTGCTCTAACCTTAACTTAAAACATCTAACTCGATAGAAAACTTAATAGGAGTGGTATTGGGTTTTCAATCACTTGAATAATTTTATGAGATAATGTTGTATGGATTAATGGGTTGTGTTCCCTAATTCAAGATAAAAACCTTGTGCAAGTTGTGTCGCGATACTCGAGTTCGCTTAGGTTTAGAACGCGTTCCTTCATGTCAGTCGTGCGGTGGTCTTGCTGAACACAAATGAGAATGTTTGTGGCATAGATAAGAATTCATGTGGCAGACCGGGTTTTACAGAACACAAATGATAATGCTTGTGTCACAGATAAGAATTCATGTGGCACACCGAAACACAAATGAGAATTCTTATGGCCGCTACGGTTTGTGACTATCTTGTATTCAAGATGACACAACCTGGGTACATAACCATAGTAGTGGGGCATTTTGAATGGTAAGCAGGAAAAGATATCGGTTTGCCTAAAGCCAAGCTTGGAGTGTTGGATAGGAACGACATTCCTCATGGAACTAGAACAAACTAGATTAATTGTTATTCCTAAGAACTAAAATTTATTATAAGCTCTGCTTGATTATTATTTCTGTTATATGATATGACCATGCAATTATTGTAATTGTGTATTGGATTAGGAAAAAGGGACAGAGTGTGTGTACGTATACTGGGCATTTCAAACTCATGGCATTTCATGCCAGGTATTGAAGATGATTATTTAGTTGAAGACAAAACCAAAAATTTGAAGACATTTAGCTATCATAGAAGAAGCTAGAGATTATTTTTGTTTAAGTCCATCTGAAGTCTTATCTTTGTTTTGCGAATGTAAAATTGATAGAGCTTCATATTTTGTAACTAAGTTATAAAATTGTAATTTTTATTTTGCTTATATATACATACATATTTTGGTGAACTTATCCTTATCATTCCGTCAACTTATGTAGACCTTATGTTAATACTTTGTTAAAATCTGTGAAAAAGGTAGATTCGCTATCTAGGGAGATTGGACTTTGAAGGGAGGCTATATTGACTGCTTTGATCGTTCTTAGGATCTTACTTGGTTATTAAACAAATGACTCATTAGTGATGTTTCCTAAACTCGTAACCTTAGAAAAACCCTTTATTTATTTGTTAACATGTTCCTTGATGTCCCCAATTTTTGAGTCGTCACACGCAGTATCACCATTGTATTGAGTTTTAACTCGAGTAGAAAGTTAAACCCAAAAATTAATCAAAAAAATTGATAAAGTCTAACAGTTGCAATTTAGTCCAACACTATGGGAGAGTTGTTTGCCTATTTCTAAACCATAGGGTCTAAAGTGCTCCAACCTTCAATCACAAGGGATTAAAGTGAATTTTGTCATTTTAGATATATATCTCACCTCACCACCCAAAAATTACATCTAAACCAAGAGAGAGTGTAATACACTCACCAATTTCGCAACTAGGTCTCCCTTTTTGAAAAATGTGAAATTAATATAGAAAACAGCAATGCTAGGTATCATAAAAAACCTTTCATGAAAACTTTGTGACCCTTGGATTACACTTAGAATAAAGCACCACACACTAATCAAGGTAATCCAAAGATCATAAATCTTTCATGATCATTTTCATGAAAAAAATATCATGATCCCTAACTTTTCTCTATAGAAAAAGACATTTATTCCCTCTTCTTCATCATCTTCCACAAACTCTTGAAAATCCTAATCCAACAAACCCTAACTTGGCCAGCCACTCTCTTCCCTCCTGATCATTATTGTTGTCTCTTTTCTTTATCAAACCATCGTCATTGCCTGACCTTCTCTGTTCAACCATTGCCACCACCCCTTTCACCTCCTAGATCATTACTGCTATTGCTGCCATCTCTCCCAGCTTCGCCATCGTTGCCAGACCCTCTCTTCTCACAAGTCATCTCTTCTCCCTCAACCATTACTGCCACTCCATGTCCCCTTCCGAACGATCGTCGCCGTCCATGATATGTTCATGATTTGTTGCAGTGCGTTAGTCTGTCCATGATATATACGAGGCTTTGATACAAAAAATCTGAATTCTTTATGTTAAGTTTATTTCATGATTATATTGGATGATTACATAATTTTGATCAATCCAAATGATTCTTTGATTTCATTTTACAATCTATACAATGTATGTATGTATATATATGTATCTGTTTTTGTTTGGAAAAATACCCAGAACTGAAAATAGAGAAGATTGGTTTTTTTTTTTTTTTTTTTTTTTTTTTTTTTTTTTGCTTTTCTAAATTTGTAATTTTGTCTTTCTCAATTTAATTTATTTTCACTGATTATGTTTCTCTCGTATCCATTAGCAACCAACCCCATTTCTCTTTCAATTGTTGTACCATATATATATATATTGTATGCATATATATTTGCTTTTGTGCAAAATATAATTAAATGAAAATTAGTTTAAAAAGTCAGAAATTAAATAAATAATTAGAAGTTTTTTCCCCTTTTGATGGATTGTTATTATGTTATTTAATTGAATTAATGTTTTTTTTTTTTATGAAAACAATTGTTGCTTAAGTTATAGATTATGTGCAGAAGAGAAAAAGAGAGAAATAAAATAAGAGAAACAAAAATCAGGTAGAAGGACAAAGGGGGTATCAAGGTAATCTGATATCATTTTTTAACAGAGTTAGTTGCAATTTAATCTAAAATCATAAGGCGGTGGTTGGCCTATTTTTGAATGATAGGAGGGTAAAGTGCTCCGGCATTAAACCACAAAGGGGGTTAGAATTTTTCCGTATCTAAAATAAATCTTCGCCACATATTGTATTTTTTGGATAAGTTTTTGGTAACAAATTTTAGATTTGTAGTAGTGTTATTAATTTTTGAAAAAAAATATATTGGTAAATCCAAGTTCATTGATGCGTTAGGCATTAGGTTGAGAAAGATATGCGTTGAGAAGTCGCCAGAAAGTCACCAAAAATTTGGCTGGAAACGTCACCGAAAAGTCTCCACCTAGCGACAACAGCTGATAGTAGTAATTAAACAGATAAGTGATGTTAAACAAAGATACGAACAGATAGGTAACACGTGTACAATAGTGGGACATTTGAATAGATAACTGGATATTGTAGACACCCCATTTTTGACCGACCTAAAGACTCAGACGTCATCGATTGAGCACTGGTGATTGTGCATGTTGTGCTCGTTTCAAGTTTCCAGAGTTTCGGTTGAATGCCTTGCCCCCGGTCCTCTGAACTCTTTGTGCTTTGGCTCGGTTTGCGGACCAAGCCTTGTTTCTCTTCCCTGGAGGGAGGGAGTGGTCTTGTAGACCATCCTTTTGTGGTTGTAGACCACTTTTTGTGGTCGTAGACCACTTTTCTCGTTTGGAGACTAGTTTCTAATTTTCGGAGCCCTCGATCGTGCGCCTTGTCTCGTGACCACTTAACGTTCTCCGTTTGGCTTGGTTTTTCAACCATGCCTTGTTGCCTCTGCCTAGAGGGACACTGTGGTCCAGGAGACCACTTTTGATGCTCGTAGACTACTTTTCGAGGCTCCCAGCCGCACGCCTTGCCTCCCGGACTTTCGTCTTGCATCCTTTTTGGTTTGTTTTTGGTACAAACCTTGTTTTCCTTGTTTGGAAGGTGGTACAAGGGTAGGAGACCAGTTCTTCCCCTTGGAGACCACTTTTCTTCCTGCCAGCCACTTTTCTAGTCGGCCAACTGGTCTCCTTGGTCTTTGGGCCACCTTTTCTAATTGGCCACCACACCACTGCTTTGCTTTCATGCTGTAGACCTTCTACCCCCATGGCCGACCACTTTTTATTTTGGGAGACCACTTGTGGTGGTCGGCCGACCACTACAAGTCGCTAGCCGACCACTTCAAATGGTCGGCAACTTTCCATCACCTTTTTGGAGATATTTTTAGGCCAGCTGTGATAGCTGGGAGGCGCAGAAGCCATCCTCCATATACGTGTATGGAGGGATGGCTTTAGGCCAAAAGATTGTCCAACAAGCTTGTTGCTTGTTCTCTATAAGAGAGAACCTCCTCCCTCCTCCTCAAGGTTCAAATTTTTGGGCTTGAGCTATACGTACACATATATCTTTATATCTCTCTTTTGGTCTCATATTTGTGCCTTAAAGTGTAATTTCTCCATACTATTCCACACAAACACACACTCAAAGACCATCCTTTGGTTGCTGAGGCTTCTTGAGGTTTGTTTTGGAGTTTTTGGATTGGTTTGAGTTTAGGAAAGATGCTGGAGTTGTGGTTTTGAAGGTGTTCTACAAGGGTGAGTTTCTACCCTCTTGAACCTTGCTTTTTGTATAAGGTTTTAGCCCTACTTGCATGCTGTTTTTGGCTTGACTTTAAACTGAAAAAAGTTCTAATTTTGCATGCTTAACATGTTTATTTAAGGTCTCTTTTGTATTGGGAGTTGTCTACCCCCTCTTAGGCCTTGTTTGGCCTTGTTCTTGTGCCATCTTTTAAGCTATTGGGATCACCTTGTTTTGACCTTTCTACCACTGAAATCCAAAGGAATTTCAGTGGTGGAAATGGTATTTTGAGGTCCCAAATAGGAGAGGGTCATCCCCTCTTCTTGTGTTTTGTATGCTTGCTTTGAATGCCTTATGTTTGAGCATGTTTGTTAAGCTTATGTTGGCTCCATCTTGGCATGTATTTGGGGTTATTTCAGCATGGCATACCACTGTTTTGACTTGGTTTTTTCACCTCATGCATGCCTTATACACTTGTAGTGTAATCCTCATAAACTAGCTTTGTATGCCTCATGAAGTAGCATGTCTTTCTAGCTTGTTTTGAGTCCATTTCAGCATGTTCTTGGTGTTGTTTTTCCATGAATTAGATCTGTTTTGGCTTGGTTTGATGGTCCCTTGCATGCTCCTTACACTTGTAGTGTAATTCTATGAATTAGCCTAATGTGTCTCATGCTTTTGATCATCATTCTAGCATGCTTTTGACTTAACTCTAAGAAGATTTTGTCCATATTTTAGCATGCTCTAGCTCTTATTTGTGTTGTTTTGGTCATGCATGTCATGCTTTGTATAGCTATAGTGCATTCTAGCTTGCTTGCTTTGTGTATCAAGTCCACTAGTATGCATTACTTGGACTATTTTCATGATTTGGCATCATTTGAAATGTTATTTCAATCCATATAGTGTGGTCATATACGTGCATCTTTCACTTATTCCATGCTTTGGAGAGTTGGTGTTTTATGCCCTTAGAATGAACCATTGTGTATGCCTTCATGCCTAAGCTTGCGAGCTATCATTTCAATGTGTTTTTGGGGTTATCTTGCCATGATATAACTCTGATTTTTGTTGGCAAAGCCATCTCATGCTTAGTCTTGGTAGGTGTAGTGTAATCCAACTTATTTGCCTTGCATATTCCATGCCTTATGCCCTTTATGCTAGCTTGTTTTGGCTTCCTTCCATACATGTTTTAGTATCATTTTGACATGTTCTAGGACTATTTTGAGTTGCCTTGACCATATGCTTCATGTTTTGCTTAGTTGTAGTACAAATGTCTATGCTAGCTTCAAGCTTTGGGTACCATAGCATGCTTCATTTGTGTTGTGTACATGATTTGGCATCCTTTAACATGACATTTCAGAGCATATAAACTTGCCATGTTTCCACTTCATTCACTCTTTAAGTGCCTTTGAGTGTTATGCATTATTACCTTGTTTGTGGCCTAGTGTGTATGCTTGCATGCCTAGACATTTGAGCCCCCATCTCAACATATTTTGGTCTTTGTTTAGACCTAATTAAGCTCTGTCCATGGTTGGTTCATGCATTTGTGCCATGTATTGCATGTCCCCTTTGTATAGTCCTCTTTGCTAGCCTTATGTCTTAAGGACCTTTGCATGCTATACTTGTGTTGTTTGAGTGATTTAGCATCATTTCATATCTTATTTCAATGCGTATAGTGTAGCTACACTCTCACATTTGCCACTCCTTGAGCACTTTTGAGAGTTATGCTTTTATGCCCAATTGATGAGCCATTGCATTGAGCATGCTTGTCTTGATCTTCATGCCTTAGTTTCATCACCATGGCCACTGTTTTGGGCATGGCTGAGGTCTGTCCACATTCAGTTTAAGTACATTTAGCATGTTTATTTGCATATTGTTTACATGCTTATGTTACATTGCATTGCGTATGCCATGTTGTTCTTTGCATTATGTATGCCATCTTACATTGCATTGTGTATGCTATGTTGCTGTTTGCATTGTGTATGCCATTTTGTTGCTTTGCATTGTGTATGCATGCATTGGTAGTTTGATCATGTTGCATTGCATGTTGTTGCATGCTTGTCCCTTGCATGATTGTTTGCATGCTAATGTTGCATTACATTGAGTTGCATGCATTACATTGTATTTGCATACTCTTGTTGCATTGTGTTTGGATTAGGTGTTAATCCAAACACGAGAAACGAGGGATGTTTCATACTTGAAGTGATGAAACGTGCCTCAATTCTCGATCGCCGACCCTCTTGATCATACATGATAGAGGTTAAGGCTCTTATGTGTTTGTGTGCATTCATTTCGTATTGAATTGTGCAATTTGGCTTCTCGGCCATCATGCATCGAGATGCGTGATTGGTGGCCTGAGGGTCGAGAACCACACTCCCTTAAGCTTATGAAATGATGGGGAGAGTGGTTGTGCACACATATCTTGCAAATACATTGCCATGCCCTTTCTTGCTCTTTGTTGCAGCAAGCTGGAATAGTGCAGCAAAAACTGGTCGGCCAACCAGAAAAACTAACTGGCCGACCACTTTTTTTGGTCTGTAGCAATGGCAAGTGGTCGGCCAGTGGCTGGCAACATCCCTAGGTGGTCAGCCATGCTCCTACAAGTCCTCATGGTGGAGTTGAAGCTTTATGGAACTTGGTGCAAGGTTCTGAGAACAGTTGCAAACAGAGGCAAATCGAGGCATTACGACGGATTTCCAAACGAGACAACCGAGCATGCATGCACTCCTCATCCCGAGGACCTCTCTTTACTACTTTCATTAGCTAGTTTATGTTTTGGTTCTGTATTTAAGTAGTTAATGCGTTTAGCTACTTATTTGTGTTGTAATAACTAGTTAGTTAACTTGTTAGTTAATTAGCTTTGTTTTGTACTTAATTAGTTAGCTTGTTAGTTAATTAGTTTTATGATGTAATAATTAGTTTAATTAGCTTAGATTAGTTAGTTAGCTTATTATTCGGACTCTCCGTCGAGAGGGCCAACTGTTGTAATAAGCGTGCGTGTGTGCGATGCATGTCTTCCAATCTCCATTTCTTTCTCCCTTTTACTTAACCGCTTACGATGGTTAGTTTTAGGGCATATTTTGATTAGCATACTTATGCTTCACATATGTGCATCCATTCATCTGTATTGCATGCACCGGGCTCGGCGTATCATACTAACTACATTGTATTTTCAATACATTTACTTGAATACGTGTTCAACAGCATGTTATCAAGTTACATTCACATGACATCTTAGAATAGCCGAGCCTATCTGAGTTGCATTTTTGCATGTGATGCATTAGCCATTTTAACATGAACTAGGATCATGCATGATTTCTAACTAGTTCTTTGTTTTGGCTCGGAGTACACTGTGAGTGTTTATGCTTTAGCATCCTTGCATGTATGTAAATGACTGCCATGTTAGTATGCTTCCATGAGGCTAACTGCTTAGTTGATTAACTGCATGAATGCCTGTGGGTGAAGGTTGGATTGTTTGAATTTGAACAATTCATCAAAATCCTCGTCTTAACCTACTTACGAGTAGCAAACTTCAAATCATTTTCACAAACGAACATACAATGTTTTGTTTCAACTTAGGCGATCTAGTCTATACTTGTATGCTGTACGCATCACATAGTAATTCTAGGTTAATAAACGGAATAAGAACACATGCGTTTTCAAAAACAAAATATCATGCTTAGTACAGGCCGATCTTTTGATCAAGCGAGCAGGGGTGCTCATTGCATGACCTTCCCTTCTCGTACCCAAGTTCCCGAGCCGAGGCAACTTTGGTGATGACGAACACGTGGCCTTAGGCACGAGTCAGGGTTTCCTAAATTTCCCCAAAATAAAATCTTTAGGTGGCGACTCTGTATCTGGTAAAGCAATCCATATTTGGCATTTCTTTATTAAAATCAGTTTTCCAAAATGATTTGCCGGATTTGGACTCTTTGGTGATTTATCAGTCTTGCATTGCACTTTACGAGATTAGATTCAGAATCGTAACACGAGTCCGAACTGTAATAGCTAGTGAACAAACGAATTCGCGCCCTCACGCGCGGAGCCAGCAGTTCTCGGGGCGGTCTACAGATATTTGAACGAATAGTTGCACAGATTGTTGACTTTGAACAGATAGGTGACATGTGTACAGATAGATTACATTTGAACAGATTTAGAAAAGTAAAACTTTAAACATTTCATTTCGGCTCAAAAAGATTTAAGCTTGGGTCTATTGACCCAACAGTTTCAAAAATGGATATTTAACCTGAATGCTCTTAATTTTTATGGGTGTGGGCCCATTTCGAGTTTGTCTTGGTCAAACAATTCACTTAACTTGAATAGTTTGTTAAACAGATCATTCATACAAAAAATCTAACTAATTAGATATAGGTAATTACACAGTCAGTTTGTGTTTGTATGAAAGAAGTAAATGGTCTATTTTTAAAATCATACTTGTTATATATGTATATATATATATTAAAATGTGATATGATTAGACAATTTCCATATCCGTTCAACTTAATTTTTTCATAAATAATCTACTCGACGGAACTCACAATTTGAATAATTCAAACCACCAAGGCTTGAAGTGAGCCAACAACAATAGAAACTAGACCATCCAATCTAAAACTTGGATTGGAGATGCCCTCTTTTGTCAATTTATTTCCAGAATAATCAATTTAAACAATGAAATCCTTAATCTATTGATATTAGTTTATTTTATCTTTAATTTTTTTAATTTTTTATTTGGCTTTGATTCATACTTTATCTCTAATTTTTAATGAGGTTAAATTTTTGGGCAAATTACACTATACCTCTTCTGAGATTTCTGACAATTACAGAAATCTCTCCTGAGATTTTAAAAATTGCACTAACCTCACTTACTTTAGCTGACAATATATAAATACCTCCTTCTGTTAAATTTTCTTTAAACATCATTAACTTTTGCAATGAAATGCCCAAAATACCCTCTATTTGCCCTTTTTCTAATATCTTTTTCTTCACTAACCATTAATTATTCTCCTCCCAATTTGTAGCTATTCTAGCCACTCTTCCTACTTGTAGTTTAATTTTTAAAGTGAAATTAATGAGTTAATTTTTTTTAATGTATTTTTATGATAATGTTACTCCTTTTTTTTTTTATCGAAATGTTACTCAATAATTTGGGATATGATACAATCTACTATGATTGAGTAACATTTTCCTTAAAAAAAATAAAAATAAAATGGGTGACGCATATGCAAATAATATCTAATAACAAATTATCATCACACTATCATAAAATTAGTTAATATTTGCTGCAAATTTTTTTAATATTTATCACCAAAAAAAATAAAATAAAATCATAAAATGGGTGATGCTTACGCAAATTATGATATTTATGGTGCTAATTATCACAAATGTCATAACTAAAAAAAATAATTAGTCATAATCAAACACAACATAAGGAATAATGAAAGACATTTTTTATCATAAGGAAAATAATAATCACAATAAGTAACCAATACTACAAAGTCATAACCAAATCATTACTACACCAAAATCTATCATAACCAAAAACCACAAACGTCATAACTTGGGCAAATGGTACACACCCTAAAATGGTGTACGTATTATAGATTTTTCCTAATAAAATATATACACACATTTTTCATGTTTTATATATATTTGGCAAAATTCTAGCAGTCTATAAAATATGAGCATACAACTTCTTTCACCCAAAATCACTAGACCCACCATAAAAATTTGATCAACTCAATTCCTATTTTTTGATTTCTCATTAATTTAGTTGAGATTCATCACTCTAAATTTTTTATTTCTTTATCCAATCAAACATTCATGCTTTATCAAGAACACTAAACCCAAATGGGTTTGATTTCAAAATCACTGTTCAACATACCATAAAATTAAATCATGTTAATTCTTCATTTTTTGGTATCAGTTGGTTTGGAAACATAAATTGATTGATACAATTACCACCACCACCACACCATTTTATTATGTATTTTTTTGATAAATATTATAAATTTTTGTAGCAAATGTTATCTAATTTTATGATAATGTGATATAATTTATTATTAGATATTATTTGTTATAACAATTGTGATACAGTTATGTACTTTTATGGTAGTATTTTTTTTTTTTTTATCAAACTATTGCTAAATCATAATAGATTATATCATATTCCAAATTATTGAGTAATATTTCGATTAAAAAAGACATAACATTATCATAAAAATACATAATTGCATCATCAATTTTTTTAAAACACAATAATTTCAATTTAGAAATTGAGTTACAGGCAAGGAGCAATAGGTAGGATAGCTACAAAGTGAGAGGGGAAATAGGTAATGGTTGGTGAAGGAAAAGAGATAAGAAGAGAGCAAATAGAAGATATTTTTGGCAATTCATTGCAAAAGTTAACGGTGTGTAGGGAAAAAGTTAACACAAGGGGAGTATTTGTATATTGTCAACTAAAGTAAGAAAGGTCAGTGTAATTTTCAAAATCTCATGAGAGGTTCTTATAATTGTCAGAAACTTCAAGAAAGGTAAGTATAATTTATCCTAAATTTTTTAGCTTAATTATTTTTTATTTTTTATTTTTGAACAAAAATGTTTTGGCTTTAATTGTGTGATGGTGTTGATTCACTTTGATAATGAGACAAAAAATTATGATACCATTAAAAAAAAAACTACTTGTTTTGAAAATACTAAATAAAACACAAGATACGATTAATTGTAGCAAATAATTGCTTCTAGTGCAACTAAAATTGAAGATATCACTTGCACATAGCACAAATACAACAAAAACCAAACGTGTACATAACAGGTGTGATATTCTGTCAAAATTATTTACCCGTTAACAATTTGGATAAGTGAATTAATATTAATAATTTAAAGGAATAATTGTTTAAATTATTAATTAGGAGTAGAGTTGCACAAATAGAATAATTTAAAGGACAAAGTGGCTTCTTTTTTTTTTTTTTCTAGAGTATTTGTGGGAGTCCCAGGATACCCAAGTGTGTCCGACAGTTCAAACTCTCGATCTCCAATTTGATTTTACTAGGAAATAGAAATGAAAGTCTGAATCCAGCAAATCTATAGAAAATCTATTAATTACAAAATATGCCAAAAATGGAGTACATCACCAGATCTTAGAGTCGCCACTTAATCTTTTGAGAAAATTAGAAAACCTGTGACTCATGCCAAAGGCCCCTATCCGTCATAACCAGGAATGTTTTGGTTCGGAAACTAAGGTATGAGGGAGAAACGTCATGAATTGAACACCCTCGCTCACCCGATCAAAGGATCGATCTCTACTATATAATGATATGAGTTTTACAAACATTACGTGTATATGTTCAAATTATTAATTAATGCTAACATTACCATGTAGAGCAATCAAGTAAAGATTGTGTCATTCATATTGGATTGCTTTGATCTCATGCATTTAACAATAGTTTTGAGATATATACAACTCATGAGAAATTAAGCTCACATGCATAAGAATCAACGTCATTTCAACTCAATCAACACAACCCCTATCCATTAGCAATCATAGAGATATATCAACTAAGCATGTAATCGCATGGTAGAATGCTAGACATAATAAGAAATTCATACACAGGCAGGTGTAGACACCCCATTTTTGACGACCCTTACGACTTAGACGTCATTGCATGCACACCCAATGATGAGTCTATATGCTTGTCAAGTGCTTGAAGTTCTCAGCAGAATACCACAGCTTTGAGTCTTTCGAACCTTGCACACTTGTTGCCTCATTTTTGGACCAAACCCAATGTTCTTCAAGCCTACAGCCTCTGGTGGCCTGCCGGCGACCTCTTTAAGCTGCCAGCCATCACTCTTGGTTGCTAGCCACTGATATGGCTTACCGGCCACCAGTGTCTTTTACAAATATTTTGTGCCAGCTATTTGCACAGATGCTTGCATCTGCTCCCACCTGTAGGGCTGGATGTTCTTGAGGGGAATTCATGTTTTCTATATATAGAGGGCCTCCCTCTCATGTTTTAAGGACAGAAAAATTTTAGAGCAAAATTTTTCCTCTCTTTACAATTCTCTCTCTCTCTCTTCCAAATTTCTAGACTCTTGCCCATATATCCTTAGCCTTTGTCTATACACTCTTAACGAAACCTCTCCATACTTGAGCTGAGATCTCTTTGAGCTTTGTTTGAGCTCTTGAGGGTGTGTGTGCTTTGTTTTATTGCTTGGAATTGATTTCCTCTTCAAGAGGTATAAGGCTTTGCCTCTTCACTTGCTTTATCTACTCTTTTTCTTGAAATTTTCCAACTATTTTTGGGCTATAAAAACTCTACATTTTTTGGCTAAAACTTGGGTTTTAAGGCCATTAAAGGTTGAGGGGTAGTTCACCATTCTTTACACCTTGATTTGAAGGTCTTTTCCCTTGTGTTTCCCATCCTTTTATTATCTGTTTTTGAGCTTTTAAACACTATTTTTCAAATTTATTTCAGTGGCCAAAATCATGTTTTGAAGTCCAAATTTGGAGAGGTTAGCCTTCCCTCCTTGTGTCTTGCTCACTAGCCTAGTTTGTGCTATATTTTAGCTTACTAATCTAGCTATTTTTGTCTTAATTCCAGCATGTTTTAGAACTATTTTAGCACTATTTTTTGTTGATAGTTGCATTTGAGCTTTGTTTTACATGTTTGTAGTGTAATTGTCCTCATGAGTTTGGTGTTCTAGGCATTAGGCACCATCTTATTTGAGTTAATTGCATTTATTTATAGCTTTCCATACTTGTTATCACTCTTAATCACCTCTGCAATCTCCCTCCTTTCTTTATTTTGTTTTGCTTTGAAAGTTGTTCAAACTACTTGTTTATTTAAGCATGAGATTGAGATGTCATGCTTAATGTTTTAATCCCTTTGGGGTTCATTACCAACAGTATGATGTCTCTTTTATGACTAACACAACGCTTGGTTTGATCCTTCTTTCCATTTAGAATACTTAAACTCACCTTTGGACTTAATGAATTAAAAGGATGGTTGGAAATTAAAATGAGACTAAAATGGTGCAAGATAATAATTGGATTTGTGTTCAATCGGACGTTAATTGAACACATGGATGCTTGATGCATTTCATACTCATCAGTGATGAAATGATTCAAGTTTCAAAGGTCAACACTTCCCTTGATCAATTCATGAAATGGAGAAGGTTTGAGTCTTGTTTTGTTGCATTTATTGAACTTGCACACCTTGGTTCATAAGTCATGATGCAATAAAATTGCTTGAGTTAATGGTTTGTGGATCAAGTTTTATCTCTACTTTGATTTGTTCATGATAAAGAGGGGTGAATTGTGCAAACAAACCCTTGAGAACACCCTGTGGATGCTCTGTGTGTTCTCTATTTCAGCAAGATGAACTGTGCAGCAGTGGCTGGTAGGCCACTTTTTATGGCTGGCAGGTCCTCACTCCTAGCCGGCCGGCCACCAATGCAAAATCCAGCAGTGTGTTTTTTTATCAGAGAGCAGAGCTATTTTGGAGGTGGACAAAAGTATAAGTGTTCTACTGTGCAACAAAGACTTTCTAGAAGCAAAATAGTGGCCTTTTCGGGTGGAAACCGAGCACGGGCATGAGCATTCCTCGCGTATCGAGCCTGTTTAGTTTAAATACTTAGCTTAGCTATTTGTTGTAATTAATTAGTTGTAGCTAGTTAATTTTGTAAAGTGATGTAATTATTTTAATTAGCTAGATAAGTTAATTAATTAGTTCATTCGATTTGTAATAATTAGTTAACTAGTTTAGCTAATTTTATTCATTCATTGTTGTAATAGCTAGGTAATTAGTTTAGCTAATTAGTTAGTTCATTCGGATTCTCCTTCGTGAGAGTGCAATGGTGTAATAATGTGTATATCTTCCAACCTCACGCATTTCTCCCTTTTATTTACTAACTTATGATGGTTAGTTTAGGGGCATCATGTTTTCTTTAGCATACTTCATGTTTCGCATCCACTTGTATTGCATGCACTAAGGCTCGGTTCATCATTCTAAACTTGCATTGTGCATTGTTATTTTAAAATACTTCTTTGAGTACGTGCTCAAACCGTATGTTATCAAATTGATTCATATGCCATATTAGTAGCCAAGCCTATTAGTTGCATTTTTGTATGTGTTGCATTAGTCATATTGCATAGTTAAGAATCATGTATTTTTCTAACTCATTTCTCTTTTGGCTTGGAGTACTAGGTAAACCTTTACTCGTTTTAGCATATCGCATATTGATGTTGCCATGTTTAGCATGCTTGCCATGAGGCTAATTGCTTAAATGATAAACTGCTTGAATGCTTTTGGATGAAGGCTAGTTGCTTGAATTGGAATAATTTGAGTAATGTTCATATGCAATCACTTTTTCAAGTGGTACATATTCAAAACAATTTTCAAAACAAACATAGATTAAGTGTTTCAATTTTTGCAAAATTAGTCTATACTTATGTGTGTGCACATCACATAGTAATGTTAGCTAATAATCGAAACAAGAGCATTCATATCATGATTAGTCGAGGTCGATCTTTGATCGGGCAAGCGGGGGTGCTCAATTCGTGACCTACCCCTCTCGTACCCAAGTTCCCGAACCGAGACAATCTTGGTGATGATGAACGTGTGGCTTTTTGCACGAGTCATGGATTTCCTAAATTTTTTTAAAAAAAAAATATTTAGGTGGCGACTCTGTATCTGGTAAAGTAGTCCCTTTTTGGCAATTTGATTCAAAATCAATTTTCCAAAAGATTTACCAGATTGGAACTTTTTGGTGCTTATCTATTTCGCATTCCACTTGTGGAATCAAATTCAGAACCACAGGAGTCCGATACTATAGGGCTTATTCGACTTCCGAAAGACGGCACGAAAAAGTCGAGCTGCTGTTTCTGGCAACTTTGCTGGGGAAAGTAGAGAGCTTGACTTGAAATTCGTGATATGAAATTTTATCTACACTTATATGTTTCTATGCCTTGCATTTGCATTGGTGCGTTTAAGTCACTGTGTTTGCCATCTGCTATTCCTAGATAGTTTCTTGGAGGCTTGCCTAAAAGCTTCCCAAAATGCTGACCGGTCATGGGCTCTGCCATGATGGGAACACAACCCTTGGATCTAAACTACCGCTGTACCGTTTGATCCTCCTTTCACTTTTTCGTGTTAGGTGTGAGAGTTATATTAAGTAGTCTTGTTGAGGTACCCTTTTTGACCATTTGGCCTAGTTGTAGATCGAAGAGTCATATAGACTGTTCCAAACTAGGACAGAATGCTCACCCAAATACAGGATTACGTTAAACTACTTTGTTTGAATAATGAAACAAAGCTCTTGATGAAACTAGGACAAGGTAACCTTACCCCCTCATAGGGGTGTTTTGGCTCACTTAGCGGTAGTATGTGCTACAAAGGAAACTGCATGTAAAATGTGCGATCGATTGCAAGTTAGGTATCCGTTTTTGGAGGCAGAATTTAGTGTTGAGTACAGTTCTATAGCTTTGATTACATCTGTGTGTTGTTAACATCTGAGCTAAGGTGCTGTGTGGTTTCTAATTACTACTTTCTTTTTTCTTTTTTCTTTTTTTTTTTTATTTTTTTGCTTTATTTCTTCTTGCTAGGTAGTATAACACTATAGTTTTGGAAAGTTCGGATATCCCCTAAGTGCTCTGGACCCATGTCAGGAGGCTTTGCAAAGTCGGAGATCTTGTTAGGGGACAACCCGTGTTTACTTCGCTCCCACTGGTTACTAGACGGAAGAGAGTCAGGCAAAGTTCATGGGTCCAGTTTCTACAGCAGTCATCCCTCAATTCACCTACATCTAGCCAAGCTCAAGGACAGTCTTCTACATCTAGTCCAATACAAGATTATTCACCCATTCCAATGGCACAATATCCCCCAGTCAGCATGGAGGAACTAATCCATCATCTTCAGCAAACAGTCGAAACCCTACAACAAGACACTACTAGACTGGCCAAGGTTACAGCCCGTCAAGCTGAGGTAATAAACAGGCTGTAACAACAACAACCACAGCCGACAGTAGCTTCTGTATCTCATACACCTCCTACAGGTATCCCAGCACCTGGAGCCACCACCCATGCTGAAAATCAGGGCAATCCAAATCAGGGAAATCCGATAGAGCCGATCCTACCACAAGCCTCCAAAGCACCTGTGTATCAAACCAAGGCTCCATTTGAGTTTGAGGTTGACCCGACTGTGCTTAAGGTAAACAAGTTGGAGAAGCTATTCAAGAGAGCACAGGGTGTTAACTCCATCCGCGACATAGAAGACGAGTATACCGACTCTGCAGTGACATTGCCAGATCGGTTCAAAATGCTGTACATTGATAGATTTGATGGCTCCGGAGACCCCATGGTTCATCTTTGGATGTTTTCAGACATTTTACAGTCGATGGGCTTGACCAGGTTGCAAAAGCTCTCTCTCTCTTTTGTCAGACCATGTCAAGAATAGCAGCAATATGGTATGCGAAGTTGAAGGATTCTGTGAAACAGAGTTTGGAGGAAATGGCCGAGGCCTTTGTTACACAGTACTCGTACAATACACAAATTGACGTCACAACTCATCATCTTGAGGCAACGCACCAAGAGCCAAAGGAGGGCTTCTCAGAATTCGTGACGAGGTGGAGGGCCAAAGCTTCAATGATGACCACACGACCTTCTGAGAAAGATCAGATAAGGATGGTAGTCTGCAATCTGCACTGGAAGTTATTGTAGAAAATGATCATCCTATCTCTGCTCACATTTACCGAGCTCCATAAGATGGGGATTCAGATTGAAGACGCTATGAAATAAGGGTTGATTACTGATGAGAAAAAGCAGGCCAAGAGGCCTTTTGTGCGCAGTTCCAATGCAACCACCAGTGGTAGCACAGCTGTGGACCATCGGATGTGAGCGTTGTCACCACCACAACCATGACCGCCAATCATTTTTCCAATACAACTCCACAAACTTCAAATAACCCTGCTCAATCCCAAAGGACCTTTACCCAACTCTACATGCCCTTATCTCAAGCCATGAAGGTGTTGATAAAAAAAGGGCACCTCAAACCATTAGAGCCTCGCCCACTACCTGATCCTCTTCCACCCAAACACAACCCAGCCAAGTACTGTGCTTTTCACCAGCAGCATGGTCACAACACCGACCAATGCTTCAGGCTGTATCATGAGATTCAAGACCGTATTGACAATAAAGTGATCTCACCTCCCTAGAAACCAAATTTAACTACCAACCCTCTCTCAGCCCATAATCAAGTTCCCCTACCTCACAATCTAAACCTAATCCATACACTGGCCATCCCTTACAACCCCAACGTATATATTACCCTTTCCACCTACCCAGACCGACGGTCTTCATTCCTGAAAGCACAGATTTGTGCATGATGGACATATCTGCACTTCAACCTAAGCTTGTGGTGGTGACAGTTGTAGCAGAAATGAGGCTGGCCTTAGAGGAAAGTACAAGTCTATTGCCTGAGTGCTCTGAGAACTTATCTAAGGGGGAGTATGATCCAAGCTGCTACATTGTGCTGATTGATCAAGCCAAGCCGAAAGTAGTATTGCCAGCTGTAGTGGAGGTCAATGTGGTTAGGAATGATGGCCCAAGCCAAGGATTGGATGATTTGGCGGAGATTGAGGAGGACTTAGACAACCTACAGTTCTTTGATGAACAAGATCAAGGAGATATGCAGATTGACTAGTTCAATTTGAATGGATCAGCAGACAACTCTAGGTGGTTGAGTGATGAATCGGACAGGAAGGAAGGAACTGAAACAAAAATGGAGGAAAAGAAATCAGGAATTGTTGTAGTGGCCAAAATGGCCGATGAAAAGGAGAAACTGCCGGAGAATTCTAGCGTGGAAAATTCGACTCAAGAACTGGGCACTGTGAACACTATGGACACAGAAAGGGAAGCTGCGCTGAAGCAGTTTGAACAAGAAAGGGTTAAAGACAACCAGAGAGTAGTATTGGCCTAATACCCTGCGAGGGATACTTATGATGTGAGAGTGATCAAAACAGAACCGGACAACTGTTTGTCGGTTGCCGGAGGTGTATCGTGAGAGGATGACGATCTACATTTGGCTCACATCGACAAAGATTGGGGTGAGTGCCTTCTAGACAACACGTGGTACGCAGAAGAGATAGATCACATGACAAGAAGTGGGCGGTATTTTAAGCCACCGTACTTAGATCAAGCTGAGGCATCTGGGAAAGATAGAGAGGTTGACAAACAAAAAGAGAAGCAGCTAGAGGAAGAGGCAATGTTAAAGAAACTGAAGAAAATCCAAGCCAATATCTCAATTTGGGGTCTTCTTATGGCCTCTCGGGTGCATCGACAGGCTATACTCTCAGCAATGGACAAAGTTAAATTGTTCATTGACACTACCCTTGAACAACTTGTGGGATTGTTCTTCACAGGCAATGTCAGGTCAACCATAACCTTTTCTGACAAAGAACTACCGCCAGAAGGCTCAGCTCACAACAAATCCCTGTACATATCCGTTGAGTGCAAGAAAAAATGGGTACTGGTGGTGTTGATAGACACTGGTTCAGCTATGAATGTATGTCCTTCTCGCACAGCTTATGCCATCAGCCTTAGACCGACAGACTTTGTGCCCACAGCTCAAGTTATTCGGGCATATGATAATACAAGCAGAGAGGCCATAAGCACGGTGAAAATTAGAGTCTAGCTAGGTAGGCCCAGCTCAGCAAGATGTCGAGTTTCCTATCCTGGATGTCCCGGCCACCTTCAACTTACTGTTAAGGAGACCCTAGTTGCATCTAGCAAAAGCAATCTCCTTTACCCTCCACTAAATGTTGAAATACCTTCATGGGAAAGGAGTGTTGATTGTTTTTAGGAATTCATCCGTCCATCCCCCGCCAGAGGTGACAAAACCAGTGCTGGAAGTCACCCATGGCAAGGAGGACATATTCCTCTCAGGGTTCACTTTGGCCGAGGCCCGAGTAGTGCAGAACATCTTGGCAGCAGATGAGGGCATATATGTCAATGCCCAATCAATCTATTTCATGAACAAACTGCAACATGTGCCAAGAATGGGACTTGGAAGAAGTGGTTGGAAAGGTGTCACAACATTGACAAACGTGCCACATAATCCACATGCCTTTGGTTTTAGTTATGCACCCACCAAAGAGGACTGGATCAGGAAAAAGAAGGAGATGACAGGCAGAGCCAGAGCCAAGCAGGCCGAGAAACACTATGAGCTCATTCATCGGCTAATCCAGGAAATGCTAAATGGCCGCTTTGTTCGGGAAGGAAAAGACTTCCCCTTTGGTGACTTTCCAGAGCCCTGGATGAATTCTGTGAAGCAGCGTGTCCCCGGATTCGAAATCTTCTTTGACCTGTAGTTGCAAGATAGTGATGCCGAGGAAAAGGCTAAGCCAAGTACTGAAGCTGAACAGAGCATGGAAAGTGACTCAGACGATAGTGAGCTTGGAGTAGGGGCAACACTGGCATGTCTCCTTACAAATCCTCCAGTTGACTCGGAGAACTTGGGAGATAACCTTACCATCTCCATGATCGGGGACCAACCGGGTGCGAACCCATCCAGCAGCATTTTGGATGCATCTGAAGCACCATCTCTTATTTGGCAGTTGGAAGAGGGCTACCTATCTAGTTTTGAGTCGGGTGATGAGCTAGAATCTGATTCCACAGAGTCTGTGGAGTCGGAATCAGATTCTGATTCTTCTGGGTCCGTGTCTGGTATTTCTGGGGGTGATAACCCGAATGCCAAGGTCTTGTTCAGGTCCTCTTTTTCTTTTGTTTTTTTGTCAGTTGTAACCAAAGAGCTGGATCTTATGAATAAGAACACTGCCAATTCTGAGTAGTTCTCTGTGCCGCTTGTTTATTGTATTGACCAAGATTTTTATAATTTTAATGAAAACAAAGAGGAAGGAATTCCTCTAGTTTCGAAAAACTTGATTAATTGAGACGATGAGAGGTTTGCAAAATTCTGTGCTAATGAAATCATTGCTATTAATGTGAGTACTGAAAAGTATCCACGTCTAGTCCAGATTGGATTCACGTTGTCCTTGGAGGAGCGCGAGCGCTTAGTCGCTTTATTAAAAGATTTCAAAGATGTTTTCGCGTAGTCCTATAAAGACATGCCTGGAATCGATCCTGAAATTGTACAGCATCGGATCCCTCTTGAAAAAGGGTTTAAAGAGAATAAAAATAGCTTGGCCAAAATGAGTATTAGGTTGGCATAGTTGGGATTAAAGCTTGAATTTTGACTTTCCTACTGAGGAATTCAAAAGATTGCACATTGCGACTTTCATCATTGTGACATGCACTGGTGACTGGTCCTTTAAGCTCTCATGAAAGTGCATGGAAATCATGCTCTAACTAGCATAGACAAACAGGTTAAGTTTGTCATTAAGATGAGTTGTCTCATAATTGTTGTTTCGTCTTTTTTTAATTGTTATGGACTATGAAAATTTATCCGAAATCTTATTTTGAAGGTTGTATGTTGTGTAAATTTAAAGTTAATGTGATATGAGTCACACCCATAATAATCGTTTTTCCTTTTTTCATAGATAAGTTTTCTAAGTTTGTAGTAGCAGTTTTTGGAAAAATTACAAAAGTAAAAAATAAATAAATCTTAGGGTTTAACCCATGTAACAAAATAAACATGGAGATTTTAATTTTGTCAATTTAAATCTTAGTCTTTTAATTTGTATTCAACCTAAAGTAGCAACCGATTTTTTGTTAAGTGAAACAGACAGAAAAGATATATTTTAATCATTAAATTCAATGTTGTACATAAAATATCTAAAATACATTTTTTCGTTGAATTTAATGACTAGAATACTATTTTTTCTGTCAATTTTGCTTAACAAAATTAGGCAGATAGTTTAGATTGAAGACAAATAAAAAATTTAGGATTTAAATCGACAAAATAAAAATTCATATTTTGTTTTGTTAAAATGCCAAATATTGAGATTTCTTTGCCCTAGTTTTTTTTTTAAAAACTTTTTTTACGATTAATGCTAGAAGTACTTAAAATTTTACTTACTATTTTAATTCTCGTCTCACATCATGTGAGAAGAGTAGTAAAATATCCCATACTTCATGAATAAATAAAATTTTAGAAACCTATAGCATTATACCTTCTTTTTTTTCTTCCAAAGAAGGAAAATAAAACTCATTCAAAATGATGTATCACAGAAATTTTTAAAATTGTTAAACACAATAGTCACTACAAGAAATTGCACTTTTGGCGACTACTTTTGGCGACGACATCAATTTTTCATCGCCAAAAGTATATTTTTGGCAACACAGTAATTAATTTCGTTGGTAAAAGTATACCTTTACCGACGCAATTTGTTGCCGTCGCTAAAAAGGCATAACATTATTTTAGCGTCAAATTATTTGGTTGGCGCCAAAATTTCAAAACTTTTACCTATGAGGCTTATGTTTTAGCAACACAATGAGCGTTGCTATTAGTGTGCTTACTTTTGGCGACGACAAGTTGGCGTGGGCAAAGAGTTAACCATTTAGCGACGATGACACTATTCGTCGGTAAAAGTTTTGCTAGTGGAATGATGTGATTTAGTGATTTGTGTTTTTGATTATAATTTTTGAAGGAGTTTTAAATTTTTTAGTTACTAAATTGTAAAATTAAAATGATCATTGAATTAGATCACAAAATGAACCCATTGAGCCGAAACACATTCTTAAGTTGAAATGACTAATTTGAGATAATTTAAACTTTTTCAAAGTATATGGTTAGATTATCAATTTCAATATGTTTATTTTTATTTTCAGAAACTAGTTTCAAATTTTTTTTTCCTTAAAAACTAAAAAAAAAAATTTGGGTGAAAAAAAAAAACTTATTATTTTTTGTATATTTTTATCTTTTAGGTCATAAATACTTTTTAAAATTTTAAAAATATAATTTTGATTTTTATTACTTTCAAATTATTTTTAATTTTTCAAAAAAAAAAAAAACAAATCTAAATTTTTTTTTGAATTTTTTTTAATCTTTTAGGTCATAAATACTTTTTAAAATTTTTAAATATAATTTTGATTTTTATTGCTCTGAAATTATTTTAAATTTTTTTTTTAAAAAATGAATCTAAAAATTGTTTTGAATATTTTATTTTATTTTATTTTATTTTATTTAGTTTTTTGGGGTGATCTGCTGATTGGCGGTGGACATTTCCCTCTTAAAATTCCCTCATTTTTTTTTCACTACAACAAAATTTGGTTTTTACGGCTTCACATCAACGATATACAGTAAATGCAAGCCATGATTTCTCACTTTTACGACTTGCTTTTTTTGCATGTTGTAAATAATTTTCCAATTACGACATGTCTATTGCGTATGTCGTGAATGCTAATAACGATGATTTTTTTATGGCTTGCAATGTTAGCCGTAAATAATAAAACATTTTTATGACATGCATATGGTATGCCGTTAATATATTAACTATAAACGATATGCATACAACAGTCGTTAAAAATATTAAACATTTCACGATACATAAAAAATCAATCGTTAAAAATTACACTTTTTACGACGCACAAAATGTCAATTATTTAAAATATTATACTTTTTACAAACATAATTTATCCCGTGAATGGTATGACTGAAAATTAAAAAAAGCGCCAAAATGAGATACATGTGGCGCCACTGACCAAAAATATATTAGAATTTTTTTTTTATCAAATTGTTTGGCTTCTAATTGGGTTAAGGAAGATAGAAAGCTGTAATCGGATAAAACTAGAAGAGTGAGAGAAGAGAGAGGGTTCGAACCCTCATGTCTCTGCAAAATCTCTTCAAACCCCTACCCTCTCTCTCCATCAAACCCCAAATCCCAAACCCTCCTTTCTCATTTTTTTCATCTCTCTGCAAAAACTCTTCAAAACCCTCACTCTCTCTCTCTATCAGACCCCAAATCCCAAACCCAAACCCCAACCGGCATAACAACGAGTGAGAAGGGGAAGATGGACAAAGAAAATACACACAGACAGAGCTCTGAGCTAGAAGAAAAGAACGAAGAAAGAGAAGTAACGATGGAGAGAGAAGGCGGCTGAGAGGAGACGGAAGAAACGAACGCACACGAAGAACACTTCCACTTCCAGTCAATCAGGTTTGTAGATTCAAACTAGGGTTTTGATTTGGGGATTTTCACTGAAAAATCAAGATTTTGATTGAGCAACTCGAAAATTATGTAAAATTAGGGAACCTTAAGGAACTCTAGGTTCTTGAATTAATTTTGAAAGCATGCGACTGTATTGTTTTAGATTGTGAATTTACTCTTTTTTTTTATAAACTTCTTGAATCTGAGTTGGGAAAAATATGTTCAATGTCAATTATGACAGAAATTGGGTTCTTTAATGGGTTGAACACAATTTTTTTTTTTTTTTTTTTTTTAAAATTTGTTAACTAAAACAATTGTTGTTCTGTTACAAAAATTAGGATCCTTTAACTTAGTTGTGATTGTATAAAATAAAAAATTTTAAAAAAAAATCTTGAATCTAAAATTAGAGAACCCTAAGGGAATTCCAGGTTCTTGAACTAGATCTAGGAAGGAATTGAACTGGGAATAGGTTTATCGATTTTGTTTGATAACGCTAACTGATATTTGGCATTCTTATTCTCTTTCTAATGGTAAGCTTTAGATTTTCAGCTAAGTTATCATAAATTCAATGAGTCTCAAAGAGAACAAGCAGTTCTGAAGAGATTGCAACAGGGTGAAATTGTGGCCCAAATCTGTGATGCAGGAACACCAGGCATAAGTGATCCTGGTATGGAATTGGTGAGCATGTTATAATTTTACATTTTGTTTGTGATGAGAAGAACTGAATGTTCTCCTTTGGAAAAATGACTTTGTCATGTCAATCTCTACTCATTGCATTACATTTGAATCCTTATTGTTAGCTTGTAAGGTTTACATCACGATTAGAGCATATATATACACCTCTATATGCTATCATGGACTTTACCACACTTCATTCCGCACATTAATCCTATACTCTTTGTTGATGTAATTTTTTTTATTTTTTTTTGTTATGTTTGATTGTTCGACTGATTTGGTCACCCTAGTCTGCTAATATAGCGCACAAATATAGCAGGGGAAGACAACTGTTTGTAATTTCCACACACTCGTACCCTTTAATTTATTTTCTTCTTTTATTTTGGTTTACTAAATTTTATATTGTGATAACTAACAATCAATTTGGTATTTTCTCTAGTTCACATAGATTGAAAGCATGTAATGCTCCTTTTGAGTAAACCAAATCTCTTAAGATGTAGGATCCCAGAAACAATCACAATTTTCATTCTAATGGTTTTTTAAATAATCTTTTTGCAATAATATGACCTTAAAATTGTAAATTCAAAAATATTGCTAACTTTAATTTGTAATGTGTCCTCTAAAGGTTTGAAAGGAACTCAGATTTTAGTCAAGATGACAGTTTAATTGGATGCTTCATGGGTTAATTAATTGATATGGACATAAACAATGTATTTTTGAAACTTGATGTAGGTTAAGTTATGTGTGGATGAAAATATTCCTGTTATTCCTATCCCTGGTCCTTCTGCTTTTGTTGCTGCACTTTCTGCCTCAGGGTTGGCTACTGACGAGTTTACATTTGGTAAGTTGCTCATGAATTCGACACCCTTAGTGTTGGCAACAATTTGGTGATAGTGGTAGGCTAGTAGCTAATATCATATGTATTGTTGGTTGTTTGTAGTTGGATTTCTGCCCAAACATGCCGGATCAAGGAAGGAGGTTGATTGTATCTGCAAAGGAAGTAGCAACATAGATATTCTATGTTCCTCCTCATAAGCTTCATCAATTTATTGAAGAGGCTTCTTCTATTTTTGGTGACTGTAGGTAAATATTTGAGGAAGATCTTTATCATATCTTAGGATAATAATAGGAGTTTTCATGTCTTTGGGTATGTGCCACATCAACAAAAACAAAAAGAAATCTTAATCAGTGTTTCCTTTCGTATGATTTTTTGAGATAGTCGTAGACCATTTTTTTTCTTCTGTGTATATAAGTTTTAAAGAGTATAGCAGAATACATATTCATCATATCTTTGATACATATAGTGTATCATAGAACAAGCAAATAGCAGTTCTTTTGATTAAATGTATACTGAGAATATTTATCAGCCAAATACATTTTCTTTAAAATCTTTGTTGACTTGAATACACTTTGAAAAATAGTAGAGGGACTAGAAAATTCTTTTTAATATAAAAAATTTATGTTACAGTATCTCTGATATGATTTAAGTTTCATTTTAAGATGTTTTCATTGGGTATTTTTGTCTTGGATGACTACTAAATTAGTTACATAAAAAATGAGGATGTGTGTAAACTTATCATGTTAGCTTGTTAAGCATATGCCATGGTCTTGCCCTTTCTTGTTCTTAATCTAGTAAGAGATGGACATGTCTAGGTCCAGTCCAGTTTGTTTCAGAGGGCAAGCTTCTTTTTTCTTTGAACATTGGCATTACAATGTTACGTTCTATGTGTTCTTTAGGCATTTTGTTTTGTTCTTGTAGTTCTAAGAGATCACAACTCTGTGCAACACATGAAGAACTTGCTAAATCAGCAGTTGTTATATGTGAAACTTCTGCAACATGTGGTGTGCTGTGTATACAACTAAGGAAGTGAATGGTTTGCAGAATGTGGGTGAAGTTGCACCTGTCGGGCATGCATAAGGTAACAACTAGTATAGTCTTATTTTTAGACTAGACTGTGTATGCATGGTATATTTTTTCATTTGTCATTACATAATTTGATGAGGTGAAAATGTTAATCATTTGATGGATTTATTTTTCAATGGACTAAAGCAAGTTATATAGAGTCTTATGTTGATGCCATAGTGTTAGACTCTATATAAATGGCAGAATTGACCATTGGTTGGCTGCTAATTGGTTGCCCAATTTTGATTTTATTCTGTTGCAAATGAGTTATAAATGCATGGGAAAGCATTTATCATGTATGTTCACCACGATCATTATAGTTCCCCTATGATATATAATGGATACAATCTGTTGGGATGGTCTGGTTCATAATCTGTTCTGTTTTAGCATTGTGGGTGAGCAGCCACTGCATTTTGTCTTTGACCTGGTGTATAATCTGCAATGTCACAGTGGCGGCAGCATGACATTGGTCCGCCTGGTTTTTGCCTTCTTGCTACCGCTTTGTTTTGTGGTTTTGTTTTTGCTTTCTTTGGTTGTTCTTGATTGGATATAAACTCCATGCTAGAGCTCAACCAATCATGGCATGGAGACAAAAAAAATCTTCCATTTTCTTTATTGGTTAGTGGTAACTACTAACAAAATGATCTACAAAAGAGATCTCACATTATTGCACACCAATGAGTGAGTGAGTGTTTGTGTGTGAGTGTGAAAGAGATAATATAAAAAGAAAAAGAAAAATAGAGAACAACATATAAGTTCAAAGGTTATCTGTTACTCCCATTTTATGTGACATGGAGTTTTACTTGGGAATACTTTATTGTGCATTGGGAATTTCTTTTGATGAAGGAAATCTAACCTTTATAAATGTTCTTTGAACTCGCTCCAATGGCGTCTCAGAATGTAATTGGGTTCGTTGGGTTGGACCAACTGAGCTTGCAATTGGCCTCCTCACTCATTCGCTTTGGCTATGCCGTACAAGCCTTTGAGGTCTGTATTCATTTCCCATCTCTCTGTTTGTTCATTGAATTTGTTCACGATTGAATTCAGGGCATTTCGCGATTGAATTTTTTATTCCAAAAGCAATGAATTTTGCTGTGTGTTTGAATGACTTTGAATTTTTTATTCCAAAAGCAATGACTTTGACTTTTATTCCAAAAGCACTCTGATTGTAATTAATAAACTTTGATTGGTATGAAGGGAGATAAGGGGTTAAATGACTTTGATTGGTAAAAGGAATATAAGGGTTCAAAATGACTTCAAATAGTATAAAGGAAGATAAGTAATTAGACTATTTTAATATATATCTTAAGACTCCAATGAAACAACAAACTTGAAAGGGAGAGAAATGAGAAAATTGCTTTGGTACCAATGAGCACCTAGTTTCGAGCTTCATCAAGCTTCTAGTTCTTTTGAGAGTTTTTATAGGTGTAGTGAGTCTTTTGAGAGTTTTAAGGGGTTGGTTGTGTGTAAAGGCCATTTTTAGTTAAAGCATCGAACTAGGCTCTTTCAACTGGGCTGCTCCCTTTATCTCCTGCACTCCTTCCCTGTTTTCAGAAAGAAAAAAAAAAAAAAAGTCTTGGAAAGAGCTTCCTTCTTGTTTTCATTGGGTTGATGTGACTTTTATACACTAAGTGTGCTTGTTTAGCTTAGGGTCATTTTAAAATTGAGTACTTTTGAACTTTTCCATGATTATTAAAAAATATGACAGTTGAAATCAATAATGAGGAATGCATTAGATGGAAGGAACTTATAATTCATTGTATGATAACCAAAGATGCAAGGCAATAATAAATGAGGAGATGAATGGTTACATTTGCAAGAAATTTGAAAATGGATGCGAGTTATAATAAATTGTTTTCTCTTTTTATAAAGCTGTATATTTGTGACTACCAAAACACTTAGTAGTAATTTTGAAACAGAAAGATTCCCTCATATTAGAATTGTGTATTTTATATTAGTAATTTACATTTTATTTTTATGCAAATCATGCAACCATTTCTTTGGCATAGATGTTTAAAGTCATTTGTTCATTCACATTTTTATGGTGCATATTTATTTGGTCGTTTAGAAAGACTTGGAGATCTTATTTTTTGTTTGTCATAATTTCAATGTTGGATTGCATTGTGCTTATCTGCAGACATGCAGTCCTTTGCTGGATGAGTTTACCAATCAAGGCGGGATTAGATGCGCCAGTCCCGTAGAAGCTGGGACAGGTGAAACATTATGTTGATTTTAATTTGTTGCTATTTCATAATTCTAATTTTATTTTTCTCATTTTGAGCTGGATAGATTCAATTTCTTTGGTGGTATCAATTACCCAAATTTGCACATAAACCCCCCAAAAGACAAAAGTACTCTCTAACACACCAAAAACTTAGAAGGCACCAAAAACTCAGTACATTTAGCTACCTAAAGAAACACCTAAAAACAATGATATATATATACTTTTGGATCATAGTTGACTGAATACGTTCTTCTTTTATTTTCTCTATAAATTGTGACCTTATTTTTTTGAAAAGCTAAAAATTGACTTTCTGATGCTTCTTTCTCTCATTTCTTTGCATGCAGATGTTGTAGCTTTGGTTGTATTGATATCTCATGCAGATCAAATAAATGACCTACTTTTTGGTCATGAGAGTGCTTTAAAAGGTTTTGTGGAGATCCTTAATGTTTTCTGAATTTATAATTAGTCTGCTTGGTTGATGTTCAGAATATACTATTTTCTGGTTTTGCAGGGTTACGCAAAGATGCTGTCATCATTCTCCATTCAACCATACTACCTGCTCATATACAAAAGCTCGAGAAGCGACTCACAGGCAATTTAATTTCTCTAGATAAAAAAAATATTTGTATAGAATTTTCTTTTATACTCTTGGTTAACTTTTATGTTCTGTCTGGTTTGTTGGTGGATGTCGTCGTAGTTTTGTGTGTGTTAGTTTTAGATTTATCGGTAGCTCAACAGTGTGTTATGATACTCTTTTCTTTTTTTCTTTTTCTTTTTTTTTCTGTTTCATCATTTTTACTCAAGATTTATCATAGACGGCCATAGTTGTTCTTATCTTTATTTTTCCATTAATGAGATTATAGAGCTTTAGCAACTTTTTAACTCTGCCTAGTGGATCATGCCCTCCATTATTGATATGAAGGTTAATGAGGGCAGGGGAGGTGAGTTGAAATGGAAGGACAAGGGAGAAAATTCATAGTTAAATCATTTTATTTTTTCATTTGTGGTTGGGGGTTGGGATATTTACTTGGAAGACTATTTGGAAGTTGTGAGTTCCCACCAAAGTTGTCTTTTTTGCTTGGATGGCGGCTTTTGATGCCATTCTTAATATAAACAATTTGCGCCAGAGGGGCTACGTTTTTAGTTTAGCTAGTGTTGCATGTGCAAGCATGCTGAGGAGTTTGTTGATCATCTTTTGATATATTACGCTGCGAGAGATTTATAGAGTTTCTTATTTTCTATTTTTCAGGTGATTTGTGTTATGCTTGCTTTTGTGTTACAGCTTCTATGGTTGTTGAACTCAGGTGTCATATGAGGATGATTGAGAAGGCATATGGATGGTGGTTTCTATGTGCTTAATTTGGTGTGTTTGGAGAAAGAAATCACTGTGCCTTGGAGGGTATAGAGATGGCTACTCATAGGCTAATGCTAACCTTACTTAGATGAAGGAGAAGGCTTGTGACTTTTCCTTTTTTTTGGTGGATTTTTTCAGGGGAATTAAGTTTTAGGGAGAGAATATAGTTTATCTTTTGGGGAAGGTTTAATGTCTATCTTTCTTTTTTTGTTTTGTTTTTTGTTCTTCTGTCTGCAAATCTCTAATGTACAGGGGCGATGACCCTTTGTGTTCTATGAATCTATACTTATCATTAATCTGTTTCTACTCTAGCATTTTCAACATTGCTAATATATAGCATTTTGTCTCTTTTTATTGCTAAATTATAACAATATTCAGCATGTAGCTATTGAACCATTGGAGACTAGAAAATTCACAAGACAGCACCAGGAAACCATAGGAGATTTTTTTTACTTGACAGGAATACAAGAACTGATAGGCTGCTTCTTAGTAGTGATATGGCTTTGATAACATGTAAATATTGGAAACAAAAAGTGGAATTAAAATTTGGTTAAAAAAAAAAAATTGATGGCTTTGCGCAGAAAACAACACCTGACCTAATATTACACTAGTGATTGTGTAAACCAAGTCAAATCTAATTTACTATAAACTTACAACTAAATGATTCTTGAATATTCAAATACAAATTTAAGTAATTTCATATCTCTGAACAATGCTTTTCAAATGATAATTTAATTGTGTCTTGGTTGTGCCACTTGATAGTAAATTTGTTTGTGCTAGGTGTTTAACCTAATTTAACAGGGATTGGCACAGGGGAATGGCCCTTTTTCTTTGTTTATTTATGTTAGGTGTTCTAATATCATATTAGATGATGTTATTGTTAATGTCTACTTTTCTTTTTTAAATTGCAGCAAAATTAAAATGGTAATAGAGCTACTTGAGGGCATTCATTTTGTTTCTTCTGTGGAGGCCATTTCTCTTGGTGCCCAAGCTGGTATTCATCCATGGATAATTTATGACATTATTTCTAATGCTGCTGGAAATTCATGGTAAATTATTGTTCGCAATTCTTTACTGAGTATTATGTTGTGTGTTTAAAATTTAAATATTTCTAGTCCTAAAGCATTCCTTATAAGCATTCTGATCTGAAATTGCCAATTCTAGATCAGGCACAACCTTGATAAATGAGACTGCTAATAATCTGATTTGCACCATGGGCACCAGTTGAGACCATGGCACTGATTGGCACTTTCTGTTTCTAACAATGAACTGATTTTGTAGAACCCACGCCTTTAAAGAAATTAGCTGCAAAATTTATTGAACACTGAAAGCCCTTCTTGTTATGTGCTTACATGTATACACATACATGGGAACATCTGTTTACTTTCAAAGATCTGTGCATTTTTATACTAACTCAATAGGTATTCAAGGCTTTGGTGGTTGGTGTTGGTATATGTAAATGCCGTAGTTAGTTTTTTTTTTTCATGACATTCCTGGAATTTGCTAGCGTTTTCTTAAGCAGATACTGTGTTACCTTGCTTCTAGACATCCTTCCGTTGGATTTAATTTTACAGGGTTTTCAAGAATCATGTTCCCCAGTTGCTAAGGGATAATCAAACCAAACATCTCCTGAATACTTTTGTTCAAAATTTGGTAAGTCTTCTCATGTTGTAAGTTTCTTAGTGTTGTTCAAGTGTATTATGAGTAATTTCTTTTCTTCTTGACTTTGAAGTTAAGTTCAACGGGGGTTTTGGGTGAATTAAATGCTAACTGTAGTTTTATAATTCCATTCAAATTATGCTTCCTTTCTTGTGGTGGATTTAGCATTTAGGATATTTACTTGAGGACCATTTGCTAAATGCATACTAAAATTTTAGACTTGAACACCACTCGGTAATCATTTCTTCATCAATGAATTTGGACACATTGAGACTTTCAATATTGATTTTTGAGATATTGATACTGTAAGGTAGACCTCAATTCAGAATCACATTCTTAAATGGGTCTCTTATCCACTTATTTTTTTAAGAACTCATTATTGATAAAATAAAGTAATGTACAAAAAAAGTTCACATTAAGAAAACTTATGTTTTTATGAAGTAGAAAATAGAAAAGACTTATTTGGCTAGGCATTGAAGTGTAGAAGTGCTAATGTGAGAAAAAAATAAGCTGGTTATCTTAAATACTAAAATCCTATTCAGCTTAATCACTTTATTGGAAAGACCTTAAGTGGACAGCTTTGTCATTCTAATCTAAACAAATTCTTGTTCAAATCTTTGAACTCTTATTCAATAGAGATCTCTTTGTGAACTGCAAATCTAAAACCAAACCAAACCAAACTAAGCCTTGTGTCCCCAATCAAGTGGCGTCAGTTACATGAATCATTTTCCTCTATTTCGCTCTATCAAGGGCTGGATGAGTCAATTATGCCTGATGGGTTTTTGTCCAACTTGAAGGGTATTGTTTTGGATATGGCCAAATCATGTACATTTCCTCTTCCACTTCTGGCAGTTGCTTTTCAACAACTAATAGCAGGTATGTATCTGCATGATTTACAGTTTCTCACAACCATAATCTGTAGGTGGCAGCTATTAATGTTTTGGAGCAACCTGATACTCACTTTGTTACTTTCCAATTGTCCTTTCACAGGCTCCTCTCATGGTCATGGAAATGATGGTGATGACACATTGATCAAGGTTGTTCTCATGAACTAATTTCTTTTATATAAAAGTTATATTATGTGGCTTTTTTACTTGCTTTTAGGTTATGTAAATATTAACATGCCATTTGCTAAGTAGACACACCTGTTCTTGCACAGGCTTGGGAGAAAGTATATGGGGTGAACATTACCAATGCTGTCAATATGGTACAAACTTATTTATCAAAAAAAATATTAATAAAATGTCATTCCGAGCCAAGTCTGCTGCATCAGATGGTCAATTAGGTATCATATATTACACTGCAGAACAGCATCTGCTGTCTCTCCTAAAGTTTGTGCTGACTAAAAGGCATTCTACTGGTGGTCTTTTATTTCTTTGTAGTTGAGGTAATAATGCCATTGTCGTATATCTATTATAGATGTAGTGTAATAAGTTGCTTGTTGCTTTGATAATTGTTTCAGATATGTTGAAAATTTGTCAAGTCTGGATATGACTTGTATTGCTCATCAATAAATTGCATCTCTAGATTATGCTGGTCCATTTTCTCTTAGAAGTGGGAGTTGTTTCCTGACTACAGATAAATATATATCAGTTATAGAATAAATAGAAAACTTATGTTTAGTAAAATTTATCCAAATCTATATATCGTTTTCAATCTATAAGTTTAGTAAAAACATATAAGATTTACCCAAATCTATAAGTTATTTTTTTTATAACCTTTTTTATAAGTTTAGTAAAAAAAAAATAGGGTGGCTTCAACCAGATCATCATTTATTATGAATGAAAAATGAAGTACAATTCAGAAATTGAAATAGTTTCACAAACACACAACCAAATCGATTTCAATTAATCCATTGTGGTGTACATGAATTGAGTGTTTTTATATAACTTACTCTCCTAGTGTAAACATGACAGCCAGTGAATTAGTTTGAATTTTCACTTAACTTCTGTTAACCTGATGGCTTAAAAGTTACTAAGAATTGTATAGTTTTGAGGGCTGTTTGAACAATTGATGCAGCTTGTTTGGTGGATACTTTTGTGCCATGATGCCGTGTTGCGTTGAATCTGGTGCTGATTGGCTCTGTTCTGTGTGCTCTACCTCTGATACAGCTTTTGATTGATGCGATCTGTTTGTCCTAATTTCTGATTTGGTTGAGTTGTTTTGTTCTGGTTTTGTTTAATTTGTTTTCTGACTGTTCTAGTAAATGAGGTAAACTGCTGCGTCAATTCTGATTTGGTTTGGGTTGCCAAGTTGAAATGGTTTTCTGAACTGGTGATGATCTGTGTTGAATCAGTTTGCTGATTTGCTATTCTGATCTGCTATTCTTTTGGTGCTGCTGTGATGTTGCTGCTATTGCTGAGATACTGTGGTGATGTTGCTGTGATGTTGTTTGTTACGATGAGGTGCTGCTGTGTTGTTATTGGATGTTTGCTGGTGTTGATGTTTGGAAGGGTGCAGGACTTTTTGTCCAATCTGTAATAGATCAGGTTTTCATTAATGTGGGTTGTCATTAGGTGTAAGTTCGAGCAATTGCTGGTGTTTTGGCTGGAAGGGTATGGAGGGGGTATTTTGTGTGATTTCATATCCATGTTATTAGTTTGTTATAGTGGTGCCTGAGGGATGCCTCTTGTAAATCTGTAAATCTTTTAAAAAATTATAAATGAGTTTCAATTATTTTTGCCATTGCAAATTTGTCGTCATTAAAAAGTGAAGCTTTCTCGACAAATAATTTGTCGGTAAATGTATAGCTAAAAGTTTATTTTTGCCCACTCATATTGTGTTGCTAAAAGTGTATTTTTTGCCAATACCAATTTGTCGTTGCCAAAACTAAAGCTTTATCGACAACCAAATCGATGGCAAATGGCAACATTTACCGATGTAAATGTGTCGCTAAAAGTTACTTTTCCCCACTCATATTGTGTCGGTAGAAGTGTATTTTTTGCCAATGCCAATTTGTCGTTGCCAAAAGTAAAGCTTTAGCGACAAACAAATCGTCGGCAAATGGCAACATTTACCGACATAAATGTGTCGCTAAAAGTTTACTTTTGCCGACGCATATGTTGTTGCTAAAAGTATATTTTTTGCCCATGCAAATTTGTGTCGCGAAAAGTGCCACACAATCATCATATTTGAATGACTTTTACCAACGCAAGGTAAATTGCCGACGATGGATGGAAGCTTTTAGCGACGACTATGTTCGTCGCTAAAGGCATTATTTTTACCAACGCAATCATAATTTCGTCGGCAAAAACTTTTGCCAACTCACTTTTGCCTACGGGTTGCCAACGTAGCTTTGTTTGTCGGCAAAACTCTTTGCCAACGAATTTTTCCTTTTAGCAACATATTTTGTTGCGTTGCGAAAAATGCAATTTCTTGTAGTGAGTAGTGTCTTTTGTGATAATAAAAAGCTATTTCATTTTGTATAAGAAATATGCTTGTATAGTTTTACTTATAGAAACATTTTATACAAAATGAAAGCTTTACTAAATTTTGTTACTACTAGATATAAAAGTAAGGATCCTACATGCATTATTAATAAATCCCAATAACTTTGTATGTAAAAAAATCTTGTGTATAGCCTAATTCACATTTTTTTTTTTTTTTTAAGACTCAAGACCACGTGGCAAAAAGTTACCAACATATATGAAGAACCACTTTTCTTTTTAGCAGGCTATGAAGAAGCACTTGAATCACTATTGCAGTGTTTTTTATTATTCTTTTTATTATTATTATTATTATTTCTTTTACCATTGATTGTGTTTATCATGTTTTTATAATAAATAAAAAAAAAAGTTTTATTTTTACAAGAGAATAAAGTTTGTAACATTAATAACTTTTGTTAGACAAAAAGGATAAGTGCCAGTGATCAGATCATGATAATTCTATCCAAATATGACTAATATATTCTTTATCTGCTAAGAATTGAACCAGAGAGGCCTAAACGAATCCACCGACACCAAAAGTTCCAGTGGTAGCAGAGAAGAATGAGTGGAATCAGGGCATGGATAAAAGATCTTTTGCTGAGGTCTTAAAAGGGGTTGAGCAAGGAGGAACAACAATGACTACCATTAAAATAGAGGAGATTAGGAACGGTTGGTTATATGAGAGTAAGATCATGAGACTTGACTGCGCCATTGCTGAAAAAGGAACTCAGAAACAGAGGTTTGAATGATGTGTTAATAAGAATGGGAGGTGGATAGATGTTGTACTAACATTCAAATCAATGGAGGAGCTAAGAAGCAAAGAGAGTGTGCTCAATGAAGGTTTCCAAAAGTGGTGCGAATACATCACAGGATGGTCACCAGGTCTTCACCTTGATCAAAAAAGATTGGTATGGTTGAGTTGTTGTGGTATTCCATCGAATCTATGGAATTCCAACACTTTCAGAAAAATTGGAAGACTATGGGGTGAGGTGGTTAGTTTGGATGATGATATCTGTGAACCTTCATCTTTCAGATGTGAACGGATTAGAATAGCTACAAGTGTTATGGAGTTGATTAATTCAAGCTTAAATTTGGAATACAAAGGAAGAATATACCCAATAAGGATATGTGAAGAACAGATAGTGAAGGAGGTGAAGGCCAGCTACAAATGTAACAAATATGATGGTGATGGAGATTTTGCTAGTTCAAATGTTCATAATGAGACACAGCTTGTAAAGGAAGGCAGAAAGAAAGATGATGATGATGTCATGGCTGATGATAAGGACGAGAAGGAGGAGGTGGCAAATGGGGATATGGCAGCTTGGAGGAAAGAGAGAGGTGAGATGGAGGTTGATGGCAGGTGGAAGGTAGTATTAGCAGTTGTAGAGTCTAAAGACTGCCTGGGGAAATCAAATGAGGTAGGTACATGCACCGAGGAAACATTGACGAGGGAGGAGAGCATGCAGCTGCAGAGGTGTAATAATGATGCTCAAAAATTAGATGGGCAGATTATCACACCTGACTTTATTACGAGTCTCAGTGGGACTCAAAGAGATAGCCCAGTTATTTGTTTGGAGATCAACTTGGGCCATGACCATTTCACAAGCCAACTCAATGGGCCAGGATTTTGTAGGCTAGATCTGCAGGGTGATAATCAGGCCAATGAAAGCATAAGGTATGGGCTTATTATAATGGGCTCTAAGTCATATATGAGCAATATCATAAGCTCATTTTGTAGTGAATCTATTAATAATCAATTAAAGAAAGGGAAAAGGAGATGGAAGAAAAGTGATGGTTCAAGAAATCAGATAATAAGGAGAGGTTTTTCTGGTTTTGTTAGAAGGATAGGGCAGAAAGGAACAGTGCCAAGCAAAGGTAACCAAAAAAATGTAGTGGTTAGAGCTACAACTAAAGTTCTGTCAATGTCATTTTCAGAAAAGTCACAATCCATCTGTGATGATGGGAGATTGAAGGAGGCACAGGAAACTCTTTAACTAGGTAAAAGGTTGGGGATTGCAACAAAGAGCCAAGATGATGTAGTAATACAAAAATTAATCCTGTTTGAGGAAAATGATAAGGAGAGATTGGAAGTGGGGAATGATAGGTTTGTGTAATCAGCTCATACGTGGGTGGTCTACAATGTTTAATATATGTTGTTATGAAGATTTTAAGTTGGAATATTAGAGGGGTTGGAAGACCTGAGAAAAAAAGACAGATTAAGAAGTTATTATCTGATAGGAAAATTGATATGGCATTGTTTTAAGAGACCAAGTTATCAAGCATCTCGGAGGTGGAGGTGAGAAGATTATGGCATAGAGACAGATTTGAGTGCATGTCTGTTAAGGCTGAAGGAGGAGCTGGAGGGCTGTTATGCAATTGGGATCCTGAAGTTTTTCAACTATCAGATTACTGTAGCAACAGAAATTTCGTACTGCTATCAAGTACATTTCTTAAATTATTTGAGTGTGTGATTCTAAATATATATGCTCCAAATGATGTGGTGAAAAGAGGCAAATTATAGGAGATCTTGTTGAATCTTAAAAGCAGTTTTTCAAAGCCATGGTGTTTGGGTGGAGATTTTAATGAAATTAGAAATGCAGTTGAAAGAATAGGGTGCTCAAGAAGGGATAGGGGTATGAAAGACTTCAATGAGTTCATAAGTGAGGTAACTGAAATTCAGATGCTTGGAAGAAAATACACCTGATGTAATACATATAATGGGGTTAAATGAAGTAAAATCGATAGGTTTCTTCTTAGTCCTGAATGGATTGAAAGGTTTAAGCTCAAATTATGGGGATTATCAAGAACTATATCAGATCATTGTCCTTTAGTTCTTATGGAGGATGTGAGGGACTGGGGTCCTAAACCTTTTAAGTTCTTGAATGCTTGGTTATTGCATCCTAAGTTTGTTCCTTTTATGGAGAAGGTGTGGAGAGAGACACAGATAGTAGGGGATGCTGGTTTTATTCTACATAAGAAATTACAAGCTTTAAAGATGGCTTTGAAACAATGAAGTAGAGAGGTGTATGGTAATGTGGCATCAAAACTAAAAGAAGCTAAGGATGAATTGAATGTAATTGACTTGAAAGCTAAAGACAGTCCATTGGAGGACGCAGAATTGAAACACAAAAGAGAGCTAAGAAGTGAGGTGTGGACTCTTAGTCGTATGATTAAATGGGCATGGCTTCAAAAATCAAGATTGGACTGGAACCTAAAAAGGGATAGGAATACTAGATTTTTCCATATCACAGCTAGCTGCAAATTCAATAGAAATGCAATGAATTCCATTACAGTAGTGAGGGATGTGGTCGATGAGCTTGATCAAGTTAAGCACGAGGTGTGGGCTTATTTCAAAAAGCATTTTACAGAAGATTGAAGTAGCAGGCCTATGTTAGTAGATGATTTCAAGAATGTAAGGCAGAGTTAGAATTTTGAAAAGCTAGAAGCAGATTTTTCTGAGGAAGATATATGGGCAGCTGTGAGAGACTATAATGGAAATAAAGCACCTGGTCCAAATGGTTTTAACCTGTTGTGTTTTCAAAAGAATTAGGTGTTCAAAGAAGAAGTGACCATGTCTATGAAAGAGTTCTACAATAGAGGAAGGTTGCCTTATGGTTTAAATTGCTCATTTATTACTCTTATTCCAAAGAAGGACAATGCAATGAGTTTAAATGAGTACAGGCCAATAAGTTTGATAGGGTCTATGTATAAGATCCTATCTAAGGTTCTTGAAAGTAAGCTTAAGTCAGTGCTACCTGAGGTAATTAGTGAAACACAATCTGCATTTCTGGGGGAGAGAAACATCTTGGATGGAGTGTTGATAGCAAATGAAATAGTAGATGGATGGAAGAAAGCTAAGAAGAAAGGGTTGCTATTTAAGCTTGATTTTGAAAAGGCTTATGATTCTATTAATTGGGAATTTCTTTTTTCAATGCTCTCAAACTTTGTATTTGGATCAAGGTGGATTTCATGGATGAAGGAGTGTATATCATCAGCTAGAGTCTCAGTTCTAGTGAATGGCTCGCCAACTAAAGAATTTTCCCCTCAAAAAGGACTTAGACAAGGGGATCCTTCATCACCATTCTTATTTAACTTGGCTGTTGAAGGGTTGAGTGTTTAACTAAGGATAGCAAGGGAAATGGGAAACATAATAGGAGTGGAAATTGGTGCTAACCATAAAAGGAGTGGAAATTGGTACTGATAGAATTGTAGTGTCTCATCTACAATTTGCTGATAATTCATTGCTGTTATATGAGGCTAATTGGCAGGAAATGATAAATTTCAAAAGGACTCTTAGGTGGTTTGAGATTTTATCAGGGCTCAAGATTAATTATCATAAAAGTGTGGTTTGTGGGGTTGGAATATCTAATGCCTTGCTTAAGGATTTTGCAACATTGCTGAATTACAAAACTCAAGGGTTTCCAATGAAATATCTTGGATTGCCTTTGGGAGTGAGTCCAAGTAGAAAGAAAATCTGGAAACCAGTTGTTGATAAATTGAAGATTAAGCCTGCTAGATGGAAGAGGCGATTTTTGTCCTTTGCTAGGAGGTTGATTTTGATCAAGGCAGTATTATCTAATTTGCCAGTGTATTACCTATCACTTTTTAAGATGCCAGAAGGAATTGCTAAGGAAATTGACAAAATTCGAACTGCATTTTTATGGAGAGGCACAGACTTGAAGAAGAAATTACATATGGTGAAATGGAAAGAGGTAACTATGAGCAAAATGCAAGGAGGGTTGGGAATTAGAAGAATAACGGATGTACATGATTGCCTTTTGTTTAAGTAGTAGTGGAGATTTGCAAATGAAGGGGAAGCTTTATGGAAGAGGTGATCTGCAGCAAGTACAATCTTGAAGCGGGAGAATGTGTCACAACGCCCGCGGGGGACCTCGCTACAGTTCGGACTCGATTTTGTTGCGGTTCTCAATCTTGAACCAAAGAGTCCAAATCCGGCAAATCGTTTTGAAGGAAAACAGATTTTTTGAAAAGAAGTGCCAAACATGGACTGCTTTGCCAGATAACAGAGTCGCCACCTAAATATTTTTAAATGGGAAATTTAGGAAACCCTAACTCGGTGCCAAAGGCCGCGTGTCCGTCATCACCAAAGTTGGCTCGGGAACTTGGGTACGATTGGGGAAGGTCACATCGTGAGCACCCTTCGCCGATCGAAGACCGGCCTCTACTAACCATGATATCTGTTTTTGAAAACTTTGTGCATTCTTATTTCGATTATTGGCCTAGGTTACTATGTGATGCTCGCAGCAAACAAGTATAGACTGGGCCGTCTGAATTGGAACAAAACATTTCATGTTTGTTTGTTTGAAAATGGTTTGATGGTGCTACCCGGAGGTAGGCTAAAATGCGGATTTGCCACCATCAGGTGGGCTTAGAAAACAGTGATGTTGCCACTATCTAGTGGGCTTAAAACAAACAGTCAATGCATTGTCCCAATTCAAATAACTCAACCTCCACCCACAGGCATTCAAGGCAGTTGTATCATATAAGCACATAGCCTCATGGCAAGCATGCTATCATGGCAACACTCACACGCATGCAAGAATGCTAAAGCATAAAACTTACCGAGTACTCCCAGCCAAAACAAAAAACTGATTAGAAATCATGCATGATCCTAAGTATACTGTAATGCCTAATGCAACACATGCAAAAATGCAACTAATGGCAGGCTCGGCTATTCTAAACATGGTATATGAGATGCTACAGTTAGCATGTATTCAATTTGGAATTGAAATACAAATGCAGTTTGTATGATGCGCCGAGCCTGGTGCGTGTAAAATAGATGAATGATGCAAACATGCTGTCATACTGTTATGCTAATTGAAACATGCCCTATATCTAACCATCAAAGCAGGTAAATAAAAGGGAGAAAGACGTGGGGTTGGAAGACATACATCACACTCACACACCCTTATTACAACATTGCCCTCGCGCAGAGGGTCCGAATAAATATACAGTCCGAATAAAAGAATATACAGTCCGGAAATAAATATACAAATTTCTAATTAATTGACAAATTAATTAATCAAAGCGGTAAAACTGGCGTGCAAGCCAGGGACTGCCTTGCTTCTGATAGATGATGTATGTCGAATTTGTCCGTGGCGGAAATCCTCGGATGCCCGATTAGCCTCGCTTGCACTATTTCTTGAAATGCGCCACGACTCCAAAAAATTGTTGATCCTCTGAATTTTGCCGCAGAGAGCGTGAAAAGGGCACGAAGGTATTTCACAAATATATGCATGCCTCGATCCTCGTGCCACCAATCACGCATATCGATGCATGATGGCCGAGGAGCCGAATTGCACAACTCAATATCAGATGAATGCAAATGAATGCTACAACAAAAACCTAACTCCATCATGGGTAATCCGGAGTGTCGGTAACTGGGGAATTGAGACACACTCCGTCACTCGGAGTACGGAATGTACCTCGTTTCCCGTGCAATATGCATGATATGCATGAAATGCAACTAAGATACAGCCTAGTATGCACAATGCTGTGAAAATGAGATGAAAATGAGATGCCTCGAAAGGCGTGCACGCGGGCACACAAACCAAGGCGATGGCATGACATGCAAATCGGACAAAACAGAGTGCCTCGAAGTGCGTGCACACGGGCACGCAAACCGAGGCGATGATGAAATGGAAATCGGATAAAACCGAAGTGCCTCGAAATGCGTGCACACGGGCACGCAAATCGAGACGATGATGAAATGGAAATGGGATAAAACCGAAGTGCCTCGAAATACGTGCACACGGGCACGCAAACTGAGGCGATGATGTGAAATGCAAATCGGATAAAACTAAAGTGCCTCGAAATACGTGCACACGGGCACGCCAACCGAGGCGATGATGTGAAATGCAAATCGAATAAAACCGAAGGGCCTCGAAATGCGTGCACACGGGCACGCAAACCGAGGCGATGATGTGAAATGCAAATCGGATAAAACCGAAGGGCCTCGAAATGCGTGCACACGGGCACGCAAACCGAAGCGGTGATGTGAAATGCAAATCGGATAAACCGGCAGCCAAATGCGTGCAATACGTGCACGCAAACCGAGGCGATGACAAAATGGAAATCGGATAAAACCGAAGTGCCTCAAAATGCGTGCACACAGGCACGCAAACCGAGGCGGTGATGTGAAATGCAAATCGGATAAAACCGAAGTGCCTCGAAATGCGTGCACACATGCACGCAAACCGAGGCGATGACAAAATGGAAATCGGATAAAACCGAAGTGCCTCAAAATACGTGCACACAGGCACGCAAACCGAGGCGATGACAAAATGAGAAAATCGGATACAACCGAAGTGCCTCGAAATGCGCGCCTACAGGCACGCAAACCGAGGCGATGATAAAATGAGAAAATCGGATACAACCGAAGTGCCTCGAAATGCGCGCCTACAGGCACGCAAACCGAGACGATGATAAAATGAGAAAATCGGATACAACCGAAGTGCCTCGAAACGCGCGTCCACAGGCACGCAAACCGAGGCGATGATAAAATGCAATGAAATGGCACACGGAATGCCGCGATGGGCTTACACCAACATGGGAGAGCCTCGGCTCACTCACATAAGAGGCCGTCGGATAAATACAAAGCTGCCTCAAAACGCGTGCCCGCGGACACGCAAATCGAGGAATGCATGAAATGGCATACGAAATGCAGATTGGGCTTATGCCAACATGAGAGGACCTCAGCCGCACTCATGTAGGCTGCCGTCAGATAAAAAAGAAGTGCCTCGAAATGCGTGCACACGGGCACGCAAACCAAGGCAATGGCATACAAGCATGAAAATGCAAATTGGGCTTACGCCAACATGAGAGGGCCTCAACCACACTCACATAGGCTGCCGTCAGATAAAAATGAAGTGCCTCGAAATGCGTGCACACGGGCACGCAAACCGAGGCAATGGCATACAAGCATGAAAATGCAAATTGGGCTTACGCAAACCGAGGCGAGGCTCTAAAGCACCAAAATGACATGCGAATGAGATGTAGCAAATGGCATAAGGAAGATGCAAAATTCAGAAACTAAAATAATGCAAAAACAGCCCCCAAATTATGATAAAATTGCAACCGATGCCCAAAATGCGATGAAATGCACCCGAAATGGCCTACAGCCCTATTAAACATACAGAATATGGACATGGAATGCAAAACAGTGGCAAGGCAGCCCCTAAACTAGCATTTTATCAGCACAAAGCAAGGCCAAATAATGCGCACAAGTATGGAAACAAAAGCTTGCAAAAATACTGTAAATGAGGGGAATTACAAAGCAAGTGATATGTACAATGCTCAAACCCAAAAACTCAGTTCTACAACATTAGAGAGGGACTAAAAATATGCATTTTTACAGAAGATGAGATCCCTAAATTCAGTGTGTAGATGTACTAAAGATAGCATGCAAAAATTTGGGACAAAAGAGGCTATAAAGAGAGGTACCACAATAAATGACCAAATAGCTTAAGACCCTTAACAAAAAGTGTAGAATAGACCAAAACAAGACACTCTCTAAGCCTGATGGAGGCTCAAAACAGTAGCTAAACAAGTCTAACAAAGCATGCAAATTTACGGTAAAATGAAAGGATTTCAAAGGAAGTACCACAAATATACACCAAATGTCTTAAGACCCTAAACAAAACATGACAAGGAGACAAAACTAAGGCTATTTCTAAGCCTGATGAAGGCTGAAATCCGGAGCCAAATAAGTCTAACAAAGCATGCAAAATAATGAACCAAAGAGAGGTCTTGAGACAAGTAGTATATAGAAAATTCAAACAGCAAAATTTCCTTCTACAACATTGAAGAGGAGCCTAAAATATGTATATTTACAGTAGATGGAAACCTAAAAATCAGAATAAAATCATGCTAGAAATGCCATGCAAAATAGGGCCACCAAAAGGGCTACAATGAAAAGTATGTAAAGCATTCACCAAATAGCCAAACATTCTTGATGAAACATGTAAAGGGGGTCAAAATAAGACCCCTTTCAGTTCTGACCAAGGGCCAAAACCCAAAACACAAAGGGCTACAAAACCATGCAAAAATCAAGGCCTAAAGAGGATTATAAAGGGAGATGGTACAAGCTTTCATCAAACATGGTTGATCCCTTCTTCAATGTTGAAGAGGGGCTCAAAATAAGCACTTTATCAGTTCATGGCAGCCACGAAATCAGATCATACATAGGCTAGAAGTTTGATGCAAGAAATGAGCTAGAAAGAGGGAAATGACCACTCACCCTTGTAGACAAGTCTTGGCTACTTCTTTGCTTGAGAAGTGGTGCCTCCTAGCTGCTAGAAAGCTCCCTTAGCTGCTGGAAATGGATTGGTGGTGGTTGTGCTTGAAGATGATGAAGAAATGGCCTAGAACCTTGAAGAAAAAGACTTGGATGCTTGAAGCTTTTTTGGAAGAGAGGAAAGGAGGAGATCAATATGCAAGACTCAAAGGATTTTTTCTAACCCCTAAATCAGCTGGTGCCGTTGGTTTATATGGCCAAGAAGGTGGAAAATATCTAACTCCAAATATCTAGATATTTTGAGGGCAAAATATCTAGATATTTTGAGGGCAAAAACAAAAGATTTTGTTCGGCCACGAAGTGGGCATCTGAGACCGCAGTGTTCCTCGGAATGATGAAACAGAGGTACCTGCCAAAATTGAACAAAAACTAATGCAAAACGAAAGCTCGGGGACCAAAACCGCGCGGGGTCCCGAAAATGGGCTGCCGGGCACCGGAAGTGGTGTTCGGCTGCGAAGTGGGTTTCTGAGACCCCAGTGTTCCTCGGAATGCTAAAATAGAGGTCTCTGCCAAAAACCGGAGAAAACGGATGCGAAATGAATGCTCGGGACCAAAAGCAGCCAAAATGGGTCACAGGCACCGAAGTGGTGTTCGGTCTGAAGTGGGTTTCGGAGACCCAGTGTTCCTCGGAATGCTAAAATAGAGGTCTCGCCAAAACCGGAGAAAACGGATGCGAAATGAATGCTCGGACCAAAACCGCAGATTTGGGGTCCCGAAATGGGCCAAGGCACCTAAGTGGTGTTCGGTCGAAGTGGGTTTCAGAGACCCCAGTGTCACTCCGAAGGACCAGACACAGGAGTCTGCCAAAAATGAACAGAAATCGATGCAAAATGAAAGCTCGAGGCCGATACCGCGTGGTGCGGAATCCCGAAATGGGTGCCGGCACCTAAGTGGTGTTCGTCGCAAGTGGGTCTCGAGACCCGGTGTCCCTCGGAAGGACCAAACAGAGGTGTCTGCCAAAAATGAACAGACATCGATGCAAAATGAATGCTCGGGGCCAAAACCGCGTGGTTCGGGATCCTAAAAATGGGCTGCCGGGCACCGGAAGTGGTGTTCGGCTGCGAAGTGGGTTTCTGAGCCCCCAGTGTCCCTTAAATGGGAGTAAATGAGATGCATGCCAAAAACCGGAGAAATCGGAGATGGTTGGGCGGTCCCGAACCGAGGCACACGGCCTAACGGCTCCGAAAACCGGGAACCGGGCTTCGAAATGGGAAAAATGGCCTACGGTCACGAAAAGTAGCCCACGGCCACTGAGAGATAGTCTACGGGACCACTCCCTCCCCTCGGGAAAGAAAACAGAGAAAACCGAGTCTGGTTCGCAAACCGAAACAAGGCACAGAAGAGAGTTCGGTAGTCCGGAGGCAGGGCGCACGGCCGCGACTCTGAGACTTCTGAACGAGCACAGTATGCAACATCACCGAGCGCTCAATCGGTGACGTCTGAGTCTTAAGGTCGGTCAAAAATGGGGTGTCTACAGAATGGTTTCCTTTTCTGAATCAAAGTAATAGGATTTCAAAACTGTGGAGTGATATCTTAGCTGTAGCAGAGCATAAGGCCAATTTGTTCCATTTCTATGTAAGTAACTTCAAGATTTCAGTGGGTAATAGGATTAAAGTGAAGTTTTGGCATGATAAATAGTGTGGTGATGTCTGTTTTAAAGAGGAGTTCCCTAGATTGTTCAGGCTATCTATTAAGAAAATGGGCTCCTTAAGGTTATTTGTTGAAAAGAAAGGAAACTCAAAAAATTGAGAGTTAAGCTTCAGAAGACATTTGTTTGTTTGGGAGGATGAGGAACTTCTCAGGCTCAGAGATGTGTTGAGATTAACCCCATCAATTAATTCGAATGGTGTGGATAAACTAGTTTGGTTAGCAGCCCAATCAGGTCAATCTTTTGTCTTAGCCCTTTATAATCATACAGTTGTAGATGCTGTTGAGTTGAATTTAATGAGTAGACTAGTTTGGGTGAATTATCTTCCACCCAAAGTGCAATTTTTTGGATGGCTTGCTTGGAAACATAAGGTAAAGACCTATGTGTTTCTGCAGTGGATTGGGATCACTACTAAAAAAAAAAATTTTGCAAACGCTATAAACCGTCGCAAATAATAAAAAAAACAGTCGCAAAAGACTTTTTACGACGGCCCATGCAACGGCAAATGGGGGTCGCGAATGTAAGGGTGGCAAATACTTTTTGCGACGGCAAAGTAACAATTGCAAATTATTTGCGACCGCCTAAACTACTTATGGCGACCACTATTTTGTCGTCGCAAAAAACAAAGAAAAACACTAACATGATTTTTGGTGACCATCTTGTTACCATCGCAAAAAAAAAAAAAAAAAAATGTAGCATTAAGCACTCTAGGAATAGCAATGACAAGAATTCAGACAGTATAGCATTATAGTTTAATTGCACATTCCATTTGAGTCTCAAAATTTGAGCCATATATAAAAGTTATTACAACTAAAAACTTGGGAAAAGTTCTTTAATAAAAAAATACAATCCAAAACTAGCCAATCTTCTCATCAATTTTCTTGCTCGGGTGTTTCTCCACTCTATCGATGAACTGGCCAATCTTCTCATCAATTTTCTTTTCAAGTTCCACATCACCACATTGCACTTATGCAACAAAAATTTCAAGCATTAATGATAAAAATTATATACTGCCAAAATAAAAATTATCAATTTTAATCACTCTTATGGGTATAGTGCAATTAGATTGAAAAAAGGCATTAATTCAATTAAGCATTAATGTAGTTGTTGCTTCATAGATGTTGCCTTTTAAAGCAACATGCCTCAATTAAGCACTCTGTTGAGGAAGTCTAACTTGAACTAAGCATAGATGCTACCCCATGTCTCCATCAGCACTAACTCATGACTAATTGAATGACTATAAGGATGCCTAAAAATGATTGTCTTACTTCCTAAAAGTCATTTTCTGGTGCCATCAACATCCAATCTGGGACATAATTCAGAAACAGTTCATTACTGTCATAATAAACATAATTCTGAAATTGTTTGATTGGTTTAGGCCAATGCGCAGAGTAGCATAATAAACATATTAAACAAAGTACGAATTCAATTGGTATTCAGCAAGTCAATGTTTTCAAATGGCAAGATATTGCAGCAATCAGTACAGGCAAACAAGAGACACCAGAATCATAGTTTAATTAATACTTCTATTCACTATCAGCAAAAGAATTTTTACTTGAGGAGCATGCCAGAAGATCTAAGTGTGAAAGGAGAACAACAACCAAGGGTCTTTGCTCAAGCAAAGAGCTCTGGAGATAAACGCGTAAAACATGCATTGTATCCAGTATTCCCTCATTCTGAAAGCCACTTAAAAAATAAATAAATAAAAATTAACGTTTTTCCTCCTAAAATAAGAAATAGTGGCATCAATTTATGGTTAGAACAATCAATCCATAACAATAACACTGCAAAACTATGCATAATATGGAAATTATTGAAATAAGCATATCTTACTCATGCAAAATGATGTAGTACATAGGCAAAGGATGCTCTACAGCATGCTACTGATAATTGATGCACAACAAAGAAAAAGCAAACTAAAAGTTAAAACATAATACCTGTCCAGGCATATTAGTTTTGTCAGCAGTAACACTGCATTTTCTCTTGATTTAACCTGTTTGCTGTGGATTAGCTCAAGAAGACATGGTTTCTTAATGTTCCTAGCTATGTAATTTCTATAGCCATTGTCTGTCTCAAGAAGAACAAATGTGAACACCCATTACGAAGGCATTTTAGGATTTATCATTTTTCGACATGAACACATATATAACACAACTCGTTTATCACAGGAAAAATTTGTTGCTTTTTTTTTTTTTTTTCCTTTTTTGTCTTTCTGAGTGGAGTATAACGTGTGAGTGTTTTTAACCTACATAACTTCCATGGCTATTGTTTCCTAGAAATAATACTGGGCAATTGTTGTGTGTTTGGCATAATCTTATAATTCCTAGTATATTATCTAAAGTTCGCTCAAGTAACTCATGTTGTCTTGCTTGATAAAGGCATGTCGTTTAAGCATGTCATTTCTTCTTTTTTTGTCGTTTTAAAAAAAAAAATAAAACATTTTTATTTTATTTTTTTGTCTTTTCATTTGACCAGTTGTTATTTATGATGTTGGTGTTCAATGGTGTTTTAATTGTATAAGCCGTAATGGTTAACTATGTACTTGTTTTTAGGAATTTAGTTTTTGCTTGATTTTCAAACTTACTCAAAAACATTTCTATATTTTGTTTCTTCACTTGATTTTGCTTTCTGATTTCTTAGCTATGGTGTGGGACAAAAATATGGATTCAGGTTACAATAGTGACTTTCCAGGTTCATGAATATCTAAGACCTAAGGTGAAGTTTCTTATCCTATCTCTTCATGGAGTCCAGAATAGTTACAACTTTTGTTGTCCATAACATGAATTATTTTAGTTATTTGATCTCAACTCTTTGATTCATATGAAAATGGTTCTATCTCTGACAAGTTTGGGTGTTATCTGTGTCAGAGATGGACTGTGAGTGGCAACTGGGTTCCTAGAGGTCTGCTTTAGAATCTATGGCCCTTGACTTGTTATTCTTGTTGAAAACCTTATCCATGTTAGCTTCACCTGAACTTTAGATATAACTATTTTTCCTGTGATCCAGCAAATATGTTTCATGTGTTTAGTTGTTTTGGGGGCAACACAGAAGCAACAAATCTAATACGACATAATACATGGTCCATATGATATGCTCTAGGGATAAATTTCAAACCTAATACGACATAATACATGGGGAAATATAGTGATTGTTGGGTATACCTCCTTATTGGAGTGTGGGACCCAATTGGTTTTGGAAAAAGAGTTTTAATTTGGCTTGGTTTAGTATAATATGTTTTTATATATTATATTTGAGGAGGCCCAATCCAATTTGGTTACAGTTAAGGTTTTGATAAAACAAACCCTAGAATTAACAATATAGAAATATATTGTTTATGTGAGCCTTTTTTGTCAAGGAGTAGCATATACTTGTCTTTGGTGAGATAGTGCTTCGGGTGGCTTTTGTGAAGCAGCATCAAAATTGATTTGAGTGCATCTTTGTTTGGGTGTTTTGGTGAAGTTGATTTGGTTCGTTATTTTGGGTCTTCTTCAATTCTGATTCTGAAGATTTTGGTTCATCTATTTGGTGAAGTCTTTCCTCTTTTTTATTTGTGATTATTTGGAATTCACCTAAGGGTGGTTTTGTGAGACCATTAGTGTCTCGTTTGTAATCGTTTGGAATTTATTTGGTTGATAGTGGAATCGGATTTCGATCCCGTGGACGTACCTCACATTGAGGGAACCACGTAAAAATTCTTGTGTTGCCTTTGATTTAATTTTTCCGCAGTAGTTTTTATTCCCATTGATTGATTTACTTGTGGGGAATCACATCGATTTTCCCTAACAACTGGTATCAGAGCTTACGGTTTATTTGGATTTATTTATTTGTGTAAATCAATGGAGGGGAATGTGGGTCGTATGTCTAGCTTCAATGGAAGCAATTGGGTAACTTGGAAAACTAAAATGGAGGACCTATTATTTTGTAAAGACTTGTATGGACCCATTGAGGGTGATAGTGGCAAACCTGCTGATATGAAAGATGATGAGTGGAAGAGGCTTAATCGAAAAGCCGTTGGTGTTATCCGTCAATGGATTGATGATAGCAGTGTTTCATCATGTTGCTACTGAAACTTCAAAGACATGATTTATGGAAAAAAAATTAGAGAGTCTTTATGATAGAAAATCACCACAAATAAAGTCTTTCTGCTTTCGTAAGTTGGTTAATTTAAAATATAAAGAGGCGCCCTATTCCTAACATCTGAATGAAATAAAGAGTATTGTTAACCAACTTGCTTCTATGAAAATTATTTTTGATGATGAGTTGCAGGCTTTGATGCTACTTAGTTCTTTGCCCGAAAGTTAGGAGACTTTGGTTGTAACAGTTAGTAATTCGGCACCCGATGGAGTTTTCACAATGGGCCAAGTCACTAGTAGCTTGTTGAATGAAGAAACTAGAAGAAAATCAGCCAGTTCCTCTCATTCGGAAGCATTTGTTGTGAGAGGCCGAAGCAAAACAAGGGGGAGGAGTAAGACTCCTCATGGTCGTGATCAAAGCCGTGACAAGTCAAGAGATGATTCTCTTTCAAACAAAGACGTTGAGTGTTATTATTGCCATGAGAAAGGGCACATGAAGCGGGAATGCTGAAAGCTCAAGAACAAGGAGAAAAGGCGTGACAAAAGTGTGGATAAGAAGCAAGAAGACACAACGGCAGTTACTACCGATGATCTCATGGTCGTTTGTGAAGATGATTGTATCAATTTTATGGGCCAAAAGAGCAGTTGGGTGATTGATTCTGGTGCTTCTTTTCTGTGACTTCTCGAGTTGATTTCTTCACTACCTACACCGAAGGAGATTATGGTTCTGTTCGAATGGGTAATGAAGGTTTGTCCAAGATTATCGGCATGGGTGATGTTTGCTTGGAAACAAATTTGGGCTGCAAGTTGTTGCTTAAAGATGTGAGGCATGTTCTCGACATTCGCCTCAATTTGATCTCTACTGAGAAGCTAGATGATGAAGGCTTCAACAACAAATTTGGAGATGGAATATGGAAGCTCACAAAGGGTTCTTTGGTGGTGGCTAACTGTAAGAAGACTCATACACTTTATTCGATGCAAGGAAAAATTTGTAAAGGTGTTGTCAATGCACTTGAAGATGATACTTCTACTGAATTGTGGCATAGGCGACTTGGGCACATGAGTGAAAAGGGGCTACAAGTTTTGTTCAAGAAAGAGCTTCTACCCGGTTTGAAAGGTACACATCTTAAAACTTGTGTTCATTGTTTGGCGGGTAAACAACATAGAGTTTCTTTTCATAAAAATGTTGCTTTTAGAAAAGAAAAGGTTTTGGAGTTGATTCATTCGGATGTTTGTGGTCCTTTAAAAGTTAGAACACATAGTGGTGCACTTTATTTTGTTACTTTTATTGATGATTATTCAAGGAAAGTTTGGGCTTTTCTACTAAAATCTAAAGATCAAGCTCTAGAAGTATTTAAGCATTTTCAAGCCATGGTTGAAAGAGAAATAGGGCAGAAATTGAAGTGCATCCGAACAGACAATGGTGGTGAATACATTGGGCCATTTGATGAGTATTGTCGCAGCCAAGGTATTCGGTACCAAAAGACAATTAAGAAAACTCCTCAACAAAATGGCGTTGCCGAGAGGATGAACCGCACCATTGTGGAAAGAACAAGGTGTTTGCTTTCATAAGCTAAATTGCCAAGATCCTTTTGGGGTGAGGCAATGAGTACAGCGGTTGACCTGATCAATTTGTCTCCTTGCTATCCTTTGAATGGTGATGTTCCTGAAAGAGTTTGGACTAGCAAAGATGTGTCTTATGAGCACTTGAGAGTGTTTGGTTGCCGAGCTTTTGTTCACATTCCAAAGGATAAGAGGTCCAAGCTTGATAGTAAGTCAAGACAATGTATTTTTCTTGGCTATCGGCGTAATGAATTTGGGTATAGATTGTGGGATCCGGTCGACTAGAAAGTCATTCGAAGTCGTGATGTTGTGTTTCTTGAAGACCAAACAATTGAAAACTTTGGCAAATGTGATCAACCGAAGCCAAAAACTAGTGATCTCATTGACATGGATCTATCTCCTTCATCTTCAGTTGATGATGAAAATGGGGGAGATGTGCAGCCACATATTGAAGATGTGGAGGATAATGCAAATCCTAATGAAGTTGAGCCAGAAATTGAGGAAGAGCATCCAACTCAAGAACCGCCACCACAACTTGAGTTGAGGAAACCTACAAGGGACCGACAACCTTCAAGAAAGTATCCTCCCAATGAATTTGTGTTGATTTCTGATCAAGGGGAGCCGGAGAGCTACCAAGAAGCAATTGAGCATGCAAAGAAAGATGATTAGAAAAAGGCCATGGAAAAGGAGATGAATTCCTTACTTGAAAATCACACTTATGATTTAGTGAAGTTGCCTTAAGGGAGGAAAATTTTGAAAAATAAGTGGGTTTTCAAATTGAAGAATGGTAGAAAGAATCTGAGGTACAAAGCACGTCTTGTTGTGAAAGGCTTTGGGCAAAAGAAAGGCATTGACTTTGACGAGATTTTCTCGCCGGTTGTGAAGATGTCTTCTATTCGGGTTGTACTTGGCATGGCTGCAAGTATGAACCTTGAAGTTGAGCAACTTGATGTGAAGACCGCATTTCTTCATGGTGATCTTGAAGAAGAAATTTACATGGAGCAACTGGAAGGTTTTGTAGAGAAAGGGAAAGAGAAATTTGTTTGCAAATTGAAGAAAAGTTTGTATGGCGTCAAGCAAGCTCCGCGACTATGGTACAAAAAATTTGACTCTTTCATGATGAATAATGGTTTTCTAAAACCACTTCGGACCATTGTGTGTTTGTGAAAAATTTCCCGGATGGCAAATTTATTATTCTTTTACTTTATGATGATGACATGTTAATTGTGGGTCAAGATTCTACCATGATTAACAAGTTGAAGTTGGAGTTGAGCAAGTCCTTTGCTATGAAAGATTTGGGGCCGGCAAAGCAAATACTTGGTATGAAAATTGTTCGTGATCGTAAAGAGTGACTGATTTGGTTGTCTCAAGAGAGCTACATTGAGAAAGTTCTTGAGAGATTCAACATGGATAAAGCAAAGCCGGTTGGTTGTCCACTTGCAGGTCACTTCAAACTTAGTTCGAATCAATGTCCTACAAGTGAGAAAGACAAAGAAGAGATGTTAAAAGTTCCTTATGCTTCAGCCGTTGGTTCTTTGATGTACGCCATGGTTTGTACAAGGCCGGATATTGCTCACGCTGTTGGTGTGGTGAGTCGGTTTCTCTCTAATCCGGGTAAAGAACATTGGGCAGCGGTAAAATGGATTCTTAGGTATCTTCGAGGGACTTCGAAGGTGTGTTTGTGTTTTGGAGATGGTAAGCCGATGCTTGATGGGTTCACGGATTCTGACATGGCCGGTGATGTTGATTCTAGGAAATCTACTTCAGGGTATTTGATGACTTTTGCAGGGGAAGCTGTGGCATGGCAATCTAAATTACAAAAATGTGTTACTCTCTCAACTACCAAAGCTGAATTTATTGCTATTACAGAAGCTTGCAAAGAAGAGTTATGGTTGAAGAAATTTTTGCAAGAGTTGGGTTTGAAGCAAGAAAAGTATGTGCTTTATTGTGATAGTCAAAGTGCTATTCACTTGAGTAAAAATTCTACCTTTCATTCGAGATCGAAACACATTGATGTGAGATACCATTGGATTCGTGATGTATTAGATTCGAAATTGTTGCAACTCGAAAAGGTTCACACAGATGATAATATTTCAGATATGTTGACAAAGACGTTGTTGAGGGACAAACATTTAAAGTGTCGAACTTTGGCGGGTATGGTTGATGTCTCCACGAAAGTCGATAGGGGGAGAATTGTTGGGTATACCTCCTTATTGGAGTGTGGGACCCAATTGGCTTTGAAAAACGAGTTTTAATTTGGCTTGGTTTAGTATAATATATTTTTATATATTATATTTGTGGAGGCCCAATCCAATTTGGTTACAATTAGGGTTTTGATAAAACAAACCATAGAATTAACAATATAGAAATATATTGTCTATGTGAGCCGTTTTTGTCAAGGAGTAGCATATACTTGTCTTTGGTGAGATAGTGCTTCGGGTGGCTTTTGTGAAGCAACATCAAAATTGATTTGAGTGCATCTTTGTTTGGGTGTTTTGGTGGAGTTGATTTGGTTCGTTATTTTGGGTCTTCTTCAATTCTGATTCTGAAGATTTTGGTTCATCTATTTGGTGAGGTCTTTCCTCTTGTTTATTTGTGATTATTTGGAATTCACCTAAGGGTGGTTTTGTGAGACCATTAGTGTCTCGTTTGTAATCGTTTGGAACTTATTTGGTTGATAATGGAATCGGATTTCGATCCCGTGGACGTACCTCACATTGAGGGAACCACGTAAAAATTCTTGTGTTGCCTTTGATTTAATTTTTTTCACATTAGTTTTTATTCCCATTGATTGATTTACCTGTGGGGAATCACATCGATTTTCCCTAACAGTGATATCCTTCAAGAACTCCATACATAGCAAATATCATAAAATACATGCAAAAATATAAGGGAAAAAAGAAGTATTCCAATGAGATATTCAGAGAAATAGACAACCTAATTCATAATAAGCTGAAAAATTCATTAAAAGCAGAGAAATGCATACCTATTCATTTTCTTTTGAAGCTTGTTGCCCACTAAATGCATCTGACACCTACAATATCTTAGTATAATGTGTTAATAATTTCTATATGTATATATACAAATTGATAAAACGTAAAATTCATCAATTTGTAAGTATTGCACCTTTCTCAAGCTCATACTCCCAGCCACACCCCGTGACTCTAAGAACAAAACACATGCCGTTAGGTTTTTGATCATCGTAGTGAACCATAGACTCAACGTCTTGTGTCGTACGCTGCGTGATCTCATCAATAAATGAAGGGGCTGCTAATGATTGGGATGGGCCGCTGGCTCGCCCATGATGAATCCAATTTTTGTACTTTTTTATGAATCCATTGGAAATAAGATGCTCCCTTACAACCTCTTGTGAAAAATTATATCGATTACTACAAAATCGACACGGACAACTAATCGATGAACTTTCATCTCTATTATTGTATGCAAATTTAACACTGAACTGAATCTTCTATTTTGTTGATTGAGGAATTGAGGTTGTCCATACAACAAGATTTGGTTTTATCGATTTTTTAGTTTATTGTAATTGAGAGATTTATAGAAGATTTTATAAAAATTTATAAAATTGCACATCATGAATAAATAGAGGGTAGGAGCTGCTCTATAAATGTATTTCCAGTCTTTATTGCAAAGTAATCACTTATATTTTAATATAATATTTCAGTCAATATTAGTTTAAAAATTCTTCAAAATCAAAACAAGAGCATACTATCCCACAACCAAACATCCTCATTATATAGAAAAAATTTCCATTGTCTACAAACCAACAACATTAGTATCATTCATCTCCCTCAATTGCCCTCCCTACCACAAATGCATGCACCTAGAAACCACCTCTACCAAACCCCTATTGACTGTTTTGACCATGATCGTACATCAACGATCTTAATGATCTGGCCTAAATGTGAATGCAACAACACAGACTCATTCAGTAGAAAACCTAACCCTCATTTCTCGGGCACTATTGTAGACCTAGCTCCCTTAAATAATTTCAAGTACGCAACTATTATTATTAATATTTTTTATTTGAATTGAGATTTTGAGATTTAGATTTCTATTGAAATCCCACAATTTAGCCAACTAAGTTACCTTGCTCATTTCTCGGCCCCTATTGTGGAACTCGACTCTGTAAAAAATGAATGGATTTTTTCTCCTCTTTTTCTCTTGAATTAACTAAGAGTTTAAATCATATCAATTTTTTTTAGTAAAAAAAAAAAGCACAGATGGGGACAGATCTGACCTCTGACTATTGGCGTCAATTAAATAACAAAAGAAAACAGGCAAAAGTAAAGTTGGAGAAAGAGTCAAGAAAAACATGAACTAGAAATTAAACTATTTCTTTAACACGTTTCATATCTTTATGAGCCCATCTAGCAATTGATCTACATTACTAAATGATTACGCCACATGTTACACTAATGCAGAGGGAAGTTACGGAAGAAAAGAAATAAGTTCCATGTATAAAAAAAAAAAAAAGCACAAATGGGGACAGATCTGACCTCTGACTATTGGCGTCAATTAAATAACAAAAGAAAATAGGCAAAAGTAAAGTTGGAGAAAGAGTCAAGAAAAACATGAACTAGAAATTAAACTATTTCTTTAACACGTTTCATATCTTTATGAGCCCATCTAGCAATTGATCTACATTACTAAATGATTACGCCACATGTTACACTAATGCAGAGGGAAGTTACGGAAGAAAAGAAATAAGTTCCATGTATAAAAAGTTACTCTACTTACAAAATACCAACCACTACAAGTAGATCACAAATTTTTCAACAACAAAAAACTACTGAACAATGTTGAGGCAATGATCTAATTCTGAATGTGAGAAAACCATAAATTCAAATTAGAATTCCAGAATTTGATCCACAAACAATGAAGACAAGCAGACAATGAAATTCATATCTAGGTTGCAACACTAGAGAAATTAATTCTAAATATAGAAAAAAATCAATTCAGATTCAAACTCTCTGGATCATAATTCGGATTTGAGTTACAGTAAAATTCACTGATAAATTACTGAACAAAACAGAATCCAGATTCAGCGTACTATGACTTATTCAAAGCAATGATCTAATTCTGCATATGAGAAAACAGTAAGTTCAAATTATAATTCCATAATTTGATCCACAAAAATGAAGATAAGTAGATAGTGAAATTTATATATAGGTTCCTATGATCATCTGTAAATGAAAATCAAAAGCTGAACTGTACCAGTAGAAGCGAGTCCTGCTCAGTTTTCTCCGATTCCTTTACTTTCTGTACAACAACCTGATCGATCGAGAATATTGCAGTGAGATTAGTCGATAAGCAACAAGTTAACGAAAAAGGCATGAAGATGAACAAGAAGTGAATGCTTCGAAGAGATTTCTCTGATCTCATAGAGAAACTGAGACAAGAGAGAGAGCAATTTAGAGCACACTTGATTTCTCGGATCATTACAGAGAAAGTTGAATCGATGAAGATATGTTTAGGCTTACCGATTATGAAATCTTCAACAGTTGTGGACTTGAGAAAGTTGAATCGATCGACAGATTCAAGCGAGAGAGCGATCGATTCGAGCGACAAATTCGAGCGAGAGAGGCAGTGAGATTCGAGCGAGAGTCGAGCAAGAGACAGATTTTGAGAGGGAGAAAAAGAGAGAGCTCAGATTTGGGAAATAAGCAAAAAAAAAAAGTATGGGGGATTGAGAGGGAGAGAAACAGAGAGTCAAGTTTTACTGATTTTTATTTTTTTATTGTTTTTTTAAGAACACGATTGGGTCAGGAAAATGAGATGGTAAAATAAGATTTTTGATGTCCAAAACTGATTTTTTGCAACGGTTAAATAATCAGTCGCAAAAAAATAGACGCAAAAAGTCATATTTCTAGTAGTGGATACAGGATGGAAGTGTATCTTCTAAATGTGTGTTCTACAAAAATGAGCAAGAGTCAGTAGAGCATCAGCTTATTTGGTGGCCCATATTCTGGAGGGTGTGGATTGGTCTACTGCAGTGGTGGGGTGTTCATTGGGTTGTGCCTAGATCATTCGAATGCTTGTTGTAATGGTGGGATGGCATCTGGTTTAACAAAACTGAGAGGAGAATCTGGAAGGCTATTCCTCTTGTTACTCTTTGGTCCATATGGAAGTATAGAAATGATTGCTTGTTCAATGGTGTTCAACCAAAGATGGAAGAGTTGCAGGAATCAATTATCATCAAAGTAGCTATTTGGCTAAAAGCTTCATTCAAAGACTTTCATTACTCTGCTAATGATTTCCTGTTCAATATTCATCAGATTAGGAAGTGTATTGGTGGAAGGGTGTGAAGTGTTATGCAATGTTCTTTCTGGAGAGTCAAAATCTAGGAGAATTGGAATCTCTCTAACTTCATTGGGGGTTTGGGATTGCATATGATTTGTTAAGCTTTGAGTGCCAACGTAGTTGGGATGCTTAGTTTAACATTGATGCAAATTTTACCAAACCTTTGTCTAATCTTTCTATCTGAATAAATTTTTTCCTTTGTTTGCTGCTCCAAAAAAAAAAAAAAAATTTAAGTCACACATCACTGTCCTTGATGACTGATAGCATATAAGGTCCACTGAAGGAAAGTAAGAATCATATGAGTAAAAGCTAGAGTGCTCATGTATTTTCACTTGTACTTATTACAACAATGTGTCACAATTTGGGATTGTTGATGATAAGCCTTAATAGTAAGATTTTCATGTAATAAGGGCATGGTCATAAGTTTTTTTGTGTAAAGGAAACGCATGCAGGACATAAACCATAATTATCAAAATATCCTTATTTATTATATTTGGTTTTCAAACTTCAAAATGCATAGCTTTTAATTTAGATGTTTATTTTGAAAGAATAAAAAATTGAATCCTCTGGTCGACATTTACTATACAAGATTCCCGTTAAATACGAAGCGTTGAAGAAAATAAAATTTGAAAAAATTTTACTATGCTTATATTTTTAGAAAGTGAAATTTTGCTATCTATCTTTGGATAGTGAAATTCTGACTGTATTTTCATAAACAAATTTCAAATCAAGGCAAAAAAATGCAAAATTAGTGGACAACAGTAAAAAATAGAGTACCTAAATTTCAAATTTTATAGGCTAAAAAATTCTAAATTGAGGAATACAAATAGAGTACCTAATTTATATGTCTTAGGACACTAAATACAATTTCATTCCCTTACCTCTCCTTTTTGCTTGATCGGGACCAGCAGTGTCATCTTCAAGCGATTTGGCGCAAAGCGAGCCCTTTTGCAGATTGCTTAGCTAAGGAAGCCCAAAGCCAAACTCTCCAAAGGCAACTCCTTCAACAGCCCTTGATTCCATTGTTTTTTTCTTAGATAGAGATTGGCATGGATTTGGAATCCTTCGTGTTGTTGTGTAGTCGTGTTGTTGTGTAGTTTTGGGCTTTAGCCCCATACAAATACCAAAAAAAAAAAAACAATACAGTTTCACTATCTTTCAAAAAGCAAACTTTCAATGTGAGAGATTAAAATGTAAAATTGAAGTCCCCCAAAACAAAATCCCCATTATTATTTTTTTGGAGAAATTATAATATAAAAATATCCAAAGTTTGACCATTATAACAAAATAAACTCTAAACTTTTAATTTTGTCAATTTAAACTTCAACCCTTTGATTTCTTTTCAATCTAAACATTCATCTATTGTTTTCAAGAAAAATCAATATAAAAATATATTTTGACCATTAAACTCAATATAAATTTATATAAAATGTCTAAACTATTATTTTGGGAAAATTATTTATAAGTCCTATTAGGGAGACTCATGCTACATATGGTCCTATTAAAAAACTTATGTTCCCATAAGTCCTATGGGAAGTTTGTTGACACATTTACCCTCAATATTAGTTGTTAATATCATAAATAATAGTAAAACTATATATAAGAAATTGAATGTTACAATAGATCATATCTATATAAACGTAACGTAACGTGACACCTATATAAATGTAACGTGACACATGTGATCTATGACAACATTCAATTTCCTATATAGGAAATAGGAAATTGAATATTGTCATAGATCATATCTACATAAACGTAACGTAACGTGACACCTATATAGGAAATTGAATGTTACTATAGATCATATTTATATGTGTTAGGACCTTTTGTTGTCAAATTCCATGGATCAAAACCAAGGTTGTAACAAGAATTCTTTAAGAAGTTGGGTTCCCTTCAAAAACAGGATTACTTTGGAGTTCTGCAAGAAGTTGATTTTCTACAAGAAGTTGGTTTTCTTTCCCAACTAGAATTGCTTTAGTTTTCTATAAATAGTTGGGTTTCTCCCAAATCTAGGCTATTTATTGATTCATTCATTGAATCTCTCCAGATCTTCTTTTTGGTTCTTAAAGGTCTATATCTGGAGATATTTTGTTTTTTTTTTTTTTTTTGATGTTTTATTGAGTATTCAACTCATGGTTTAAAGAGAGTACATCAAAGGTTTGTTTGTTATACACAAAAGAGAGAGTTGTTCTTCAGTTGTGGATTCTGAAGAATTGGAGCCTGAAGCTTTGGTGGAACCCGGAGTGGCTCATCAAAAAGACAATTCCGTGGTGAAGATGGGGTTGGAAGAGGCACATAGAGATTGGTTCAATTAGGCGTTGTGGATTCGCTAGATAATTGAGAGTGATACCTGTGTAATTCCTTTAAATCTTCTTAGTGGATTGTCTTGTGGCAGTTGCCCGTGGTTTTTTTTATCACAATTGGAAAGTGTCCAATTGTGGTTTTTCCACGTAAAATCTTTGTGTCTCTTTCTCTTGATTGTTTGATTGGGATTGTTATATTTTGCTTAAAATTGGTACATAATCACAAATCAACATCTAGGGTTTCTAGATTTTTCAATTGGTATCAGAGCGGGTCGTTCTATTTTTTTAAAAAAAAAAAAAATTCTTTTGGATCGCTTTATTTATTTATTTTTATTTTTTTTTTAAATATCGTTTAGAACGAGGTCTTGTTTGATTTGTGATAATGAATACAATTCGTGAGGGAAATTCCTATGAAAAAAAAAAAAAATCTAAAAAGATTTTCTTAATATGGTTTTGCAAGCTTAAATTTTTTGAGTGGTCCTTGGTGCATATTAGAATTGATGAGAATATCCATTACATGTTAACATGTGTGTGCTTTCTCTGGTCATTACTCATTTTGGAGTGTGTGTTCTTTGATTAGTATGTCTCATTCTGTACACACTCTTGGATTAGCAAATATCGGAGTCTTCCGACTTAGTGATTTTTTTTTTTTTTTTTTTTGGACTTCTAGCATTGTATCTTTTGCTTTTCGAGAGGAATTGACCTATACTAGCATATCATGGGTGATGTTGAGTCTCTTAACCACCTTCCATCTTTTTGCATCTCCACGGCTTTCCCCTCTATTCTTTGTAGTCCAGGCATGAGGAAAAGGCTACCTCAGAGTCACCAACCAGGCCATCCTTAATATATCCATGCTTCTCTGGTTTGGTTTCCATACTCTTGAGCGTGTCAGCCGCCAATGAGTGTGCAAAAGAAAGAAAGAAAAAAAAAAGTGCAAAAGAAAAGAAAAAAATGTGCACAAGAAAGAAAATAAAAAGATGTGAAAAAAAAAAGGAAAACTAAAGGATTAATTGATTGAGGGGGAGCCTCCGCCTTTACTCACCAAATACCCCTTGATTCCTAGTGGTTTGACTTTCCTTAGTTGTGCTTAAATTCTCCTGTCGGAGGTCCAACTTTTATATCACTACTAGGATTTGAATCTTGTGTTTGTCAAACTCCAAGAGTCACACACACACCTTTTTCATGGGATCTATGCTTTTCACATAATGCATCACTTTCTTTTATGAGGAATTTTCTAGAGGCTGTGCACATTGTGTTTTCAAGTAATTATGCTTCTTGGATAATCTTGTGTGTTTCAAGGTACAAATCTGAAATTCTTTGCTTGCTTCACCATATTATTTTTTGTCGTTTTTCTTCTTGTTCACTGTTTTCAGTGTTTGTGGTTGTTTTTTAATGAGAGGGAGTTTGGTTCATCATTACCAGTGTTTGATGTATATTGATGGTACAGTAGTTTGGTTGATGGTACAGTGTTTTTACTTTTGCTTATATCCTTCTTTGGTACAGTTGGATTGTTAGTATTTTGTTTATGGATTGATTTATATTTTGTTATTTAATCCAGTTCCACATATTTTGGTTGGCTTGTGTGTGGTTATTTTATTTCAGGATAATTGTTCAAGAGCATGGATTTGAGTGTTGGTTCATAGTTGGTGGTGCTGCTTGAGAGATTTTGTTAGGAAATTTGTTTTAGATTGGTTTTATCCAGGATTTGACAAAGGGGGAGATTGTTAGGACCTTTTGTTGTCAAATTCCATGGATCAAAACCAAGGTTGTAACAAGAGTTCTTTAAGAAGTTGGTTTCCTTCAAAAACAGGATTACTTTGGAGTTCTGCAAGAAGTTGATTTTCTACAAGAAGTTGGTTTTCTTTCCCAACTAGAATTGCTTTGGTTTTCTATAAATAGTTGGGTTTCTCCCAAATCAAGGCTATTCATTGATTCATTCATTGAATCTCTCCAGATCTTCTTTTTGGTTCTTAAAGGTCTATATCTGGAGATATTTTGTTATTTTTTCTTTGATGTTTTATTGAGTATCAAAGGTTTGTTTGTTATACACAAAAGAGAGAGTTGTTCTTCAGTTGTGGATTCTGAAGAATTCGAGCCTGAAGCTTTGGTGGAATCCGGAGTGGCTCATCAGAAAGACAATTCCGTGGTGAAGATGGGGTTGGAAGAGGCACATAGAGGTTGGTTCAATTAGGCGTTGTGGATTCGCTAGATAATTGAGAGTGATACCTGTGTAATTCCTTTAAATCTTCTTAGTGGATTGTCTTGTGGCAGTTGCCCGTGATTTTTTTATCACAATTGGAAGGTGTCCAATTGTGGTTTTTCCACGTAAAATCTTTGTGTCTCTTTCTCTTGATTGTTTGATTGGGATTGTTATATTTTGCTTAAAATTGGTACATAATCACAAATCAACATCTAGGGTTTCTAGATTTTTCAATATGAAACGTAATGTGACACCAACATAAACCAACAACATTTTCACATTCAATTTAAAAAAATAAAAACTCATTAAGTTTGCGAAACGTAACGTGACACATTACGTTACATTTATGTAGGTGTCACGTGACGTTTATATAGGTGTCACGTTACGTTACGTTTATGTAGGTGTCACGTTACGTTACGTTTATGTAAGTGTCATGTCACATTACGTTTATGTAGGATCTTGTGGAATACATTCCTATCTAAATAGGACTTGAGACTCTATAAGAAATTACACAGGACTTAGCCTAGCATAAGTGTCTGAAAAAAGGACTTATAAATAAGTCTCCCTATTATTTTTCATTGAGTTTTATAACTAAAATACCATTTTTTTTTTAATCAACTTTATTTAACAAATATAGACAAATGGTTTAAATTGAAAATATATCAAAATATTAGGATTTAAATTGACAAAATTAAAAATTCAGGATTTTTTTTGTTACAATGGGTCATACCCTGAGTGTTTTTCTTTTTTTTCTTTTTTTCTTTTTTTTTTTTTGTTTTTGGGTAATTTTCCTTGTCTTTTTAAGAACATTATAAAACCCAACTTTTAACGCCATATACCTACACATACATACATACATATTTATACGTATCAATCTTCAAATTCAATCCATAATATACAACTCATTATGTAAGGGTTTTGATTCTCTTGTTCATCTAATATAATTGCTGAGGATACCTCTCAAAATAATTAGAAATAATGAAAAAAGGAAAAACAAACAAAAACAAAAACAAAAGAAAAGAAAATGGATTTTTTTACTGACTAGGGAGTGAATGTAGATCAAAAGCATGCACACACAGCCTTAAAACACAAGTTTAGAATGCTAAAAAGTTTAGATGGCCTATCACTGAATACTCTGGGGTGTTTTGGAAAAATAGTTAAAAGTTAACTTTTTGATTTTTTTTGACTGCTTTTTTATGTGAAAGAGGAAGTGAGTTAAAAGCTGAAAAATGCCTTTTAACCCACTTCCCAAAATGGACTTCTATGTAACTAGTTTAGTAGGTGTAAAAATAGAATGCAACAATTTTAAGCTTTTGTTATTTGTGTAATCCTTTTTTTGTTTTTTTTTTTCTTTTGATCAGCGAAAAAATCTTGTATTGATAAAAAAATGGAATGTTACATCAAAATGAGCATCAATACAAGGAGAGAAAAGCAACTAGAAAGAAAAAAACAAATAGCAAGCAACAAACATCACCCCTGCACGAACACTTTTTTTTTTTTGGATCAACAAAAGGGAAACTTTATTGATGAATAAGTTATATACAAGAGAAGAACTTACATCAATAAAGTAGGGAAGTACATCAAGTATCATAACTAAGCTCAACATCCCAACTAAGTTGACACCAAAGAGTTAGCTCAATCATGTACCAGCACTTAACCCAAGATTGGAGAGGGTCCAATCAACTAGCCAATAAATAAAAAAATATAAAAAAACAGTAGAAATAACAGGATATCACCAAGGTAACATAATCCCCAAAGCTACAAATAAACACTCAAAGCCCAACACAGCTCTGTAGCAGTAGCAGCAGCAACTGGCAACAACAACTTTCAACAACTGACAGTAGCAACATATCTGTAAACATTAGCAGCATCTAGCAGCAATAACAACTTGGTTATACACCTAGACTTCCAAGCCCCAAACTAGACTTCCAATCCCCAACCATAACACTAACTGATACCTCCCTCAATTACCTAAACAGAGCCTACACTGGATATAGCAGTAGCCATAAAATGCAACCTTCCTACCACCTCATAAACATAGCCTAATCTAATTCAAATTTTCCACAATATCATGCACTAAATAGTGTATATTAGACAAATTGTACTTTACCCACAACCCAATCCTCAGCTTTATTGTCTCACCAAACTCTTCCATATTGTGATGTCTACGTTTGAAAACACACCCATTTCTTAGCCTCCGGCTTGACAACAAAATTACAATTGGAACAAGTCTCCATATCTTCAAAACCAGCTTTTTGAATTTTGTTCCTAACCACCATAGCAGCATACTGTCCATAGTAGTGGGTGTAACCCAGCTTATTCCCCACCAAAGCAACAACTTTGACTAGACCTTCCACACATCAAGGCATAGCAAAAATAAATGATCCACTGATTCTGCTTCATTCTTGCAAAAGGGACATTCATTTACCATTGTTGAACTAAGCACCCCAAACTTTACTAACATATCAGTGGTTTTGACCCTCCCTCTCCCCACCAACCAGCTCAGAAACTGTGCTTTTGGAGGTGCCACATTATTCCAAAGCATCTTAGGCACTTGCAATGAAGGACTTTTGTTGGCCTCAAACCAATCTCTTAGAGATGCCACTATGAACAAACCTTAGGAAGATACAACCCATCTCACTAAATCCTTTTGCTCCAAATTAAGGCTAGGAGCATCTCTTGTTAATTCTTGCAACCTTATGACCTCCTCTTCCTTCCAGGCAAGTAGTGATCTTCTAAACAAGAGCTTTCAATCCCCAGAACTGTCCTTCCTTTGCATGAAAGTACTCAATATGCCTTCATTTTCCAATAATAGCATCAACAACCTAGGAAACTCATTTTTTAACTGTACATTCAATAGTCATTTGTCATGTTAGAATACAACCCTAATTCCATTTCCAACCTCAATTTGAAACTTTAATACAAAAAACTCAAACAAGCCAGTATTAGATCTTATCACATTTAAAATATCACTCCACATAATATATTCATTACCAATCCCTTCCTTCATTGGTAACCACCTCCCCCCTTCGGCCTCATACTTACTAGTAATAATTTTCTTCCATAATGATTTATCTTCCACTCCATATCTCCACCACCACTTAACTAGCATGAACTCATTCATTTCACTGATCCTTCTTATTCGTAACCCACCTTGCTCTTTTTTCCTTGTTACTTCATTCCAATTCACTGAGTGAATCTTTCTTTTTAAATCTGAACTACCCCAGAAGAAGGACGCCTTAAACTTGTCAATTTCCCTTGCTACTCCTTTAGGCAATTAAAATAGAGATGTAGTACCTAAGTAAGCTATCAAGAACAGACTTGATCAAAGTTAGCCTACCAACAAATGACAACAGCTTCCTTTTCCAAAGTGCTAACTTGGATCTAACCTTATCCACAACAAGATGCCAAGTCTTCTTTCTTCTTGGGTTTGCACCAAGTGGAAAGCCCAGGTACTTTAGAGGTAATTTCTGACATAAGCAAAACAACTCTTAACCAAAAGTTTGTGACTCTTCCTCACTAATCCCTACTCCACACACCACACTTTTATGATAATTTATCTTTAACCCTGACATTACCTTAAAACATCTCAAAATTCTTTTCACATTCACCATTCCAACCCACTCTGCTTCTCAAAAAAGTATCGTATCGTCGGCAAACTGAAGGTTTGATAATCTCAAACCTGATGTCCCAACAGATGCTCCCTTTAATAGGACCAACTCTTTTTCTCTTTCCATTAACACATTTAGTCCCTTAACTGAAATGTTAAACAGAAAAAGAGATAACAAATCTCCTTGCCTTACCCTATTTTGTGGACTAAATTCCTTTATTGGCGACCCTTTAACTAAAATAGACACTCTTGCTGTGGTGACACATGTTTTCATCCATCCCACCCATTTCTCTCCTAACCCCAGATTATTCATCATAAAGAACAAATATTCCCAATTAATTAAGTCATATGCCTTTTCGAAGTCTAGTTTGAGAATGACTCTCTTCCTTTTTGACTTCTTCCACCAATCCACCACCTCATTAGCAATCATTACCCATCAAATATATTCCTACCTCCCAAAAAGGCTGTTTGCACTTTGCTAATAACATCTAGTAGAACTTTTTTCAATCTTTTTGATAGAACCTTGGCCAAAATTTTATATACCACTCCAACCAAACATATAGGCCTATAATCCGGCAACCCTTCAGGACACATCTTCTTTGGTATGAGAGTTAAACTGGTACACATCATTATTCATAAACTTCTAACATTTTTGAATACAAGTCATATTGAATCTGTCTGGTCCTGATGCTTTATTTCCATCACAATCTTTCACAACCTTCCATATCTCATCCATTATAAACTCAATTATAAACTCAACTTCCAATTATCTCCACCACTTTTGATCTACTGATTGAAACAAAATTTCCTGACAGTTTTGGTCTAGATTTCCCCTCCTCATAGAATACCTTTGAAAAATGCCTTAACACTTCTTGTCTTACCAACCCAGGATCCTCAACACTAACTAAATTCCCTCTTTGTGTTTTGCTGGCCATAATATGAAAATACCTGGTATTTTTGTCTCCACATTGAGCCCAGTTTAATCTAGACTTCTAGAACCAAATCCACTCCATTTTTCTCCACAACTTCCATACCAAACTTCTTACCTCCCTCTTGGATGCTATTGCATGAGTTTCCATTACTCTTGATTTTGCCAACAAATCCAATACATGTAGCTCCCCCTCTACTTTTTTTAGTTGATCCTCCACAATTCCAAACTCTTTAATATTCCATGTTTTCAACCCAGCTTTAAGACCACACAGTTTCATATTGAGTCTGTACCTAGCCCACCCTTGCACCTGTGATCCAGACCAAGCCTTTTGTGTAACTGATCTAAAATTTGAATGCAGTGTCCAGGCATTAATAAATCTAAATGGTTTAGGGTCCCAATTTCTCTCATCTTCCATTAACAACAAAGGGAAATGATCCGACACATTTCTAGGCAAGCCCTATAACTTGAACCTGAATTTTTCCAGCCAAACAAGATCCAACAAAAACCTGTCTATTTTACTCCACCTTTCCCCATCTAATGAATTGCACCATGTAAAGTTTCTACCTAACATTGGTAAATCCACAATTTTTAATTGTTAAACAAAGTTATTAAAGTCTTGCATCCCTCTATCTCTCCTGGAACACCCCTTTCTCTCTACTATACATCTAACTTCATTATAATCCCCTCTCATACACCAAGGGCTTTCAAAATGCACTCTAATCCTAAGGGTGATCTCTCATAATCTTGCTCTCTTCACCACATCATTCGGGGCATAGATATTAACACACAACCAAAGGATCGAACAACAGTACCTAAAAAAGCCAAAAAATTCCTATTTCCACAACACTCTGACATTGTAAAAATTTCAGGATTCCAGATGCTCAACAGAACCCTAGCACTCCTATCAGCATCTACAGCTATAAACTCCATCATTTCCCATGGCCAAATAGAGTAAACAAAGTGCTCATCTATATTGCTTTTTTTAGTTTCTTGAATAAGCACAACATCCGCTCTTCTTTCCTTAATTACATTTCTGACTCTACTCATCCTCTCCTTCCTTCCCAACCCTCTAACATTCTAGGACACAATCTTCATGATACTAATTTTAACACCCATACTACCCTTAATTTTTGGGCCAGCTAATTCAGACCCTTCTCCCCTATTTTTCAGTCTTAGCATATCTCTCAGTATCTTGATTCTCCAACTCTACTAGTTTATTTATCACCTCTTTCTCCATCCCTTCGCTGCCCATCCCCAATTTTCTTCCAATCTGTAAAGTAACGTGTGCTTCCTCAAGAGCCATCTTCCTCTTCCTGCTAGTTTGACTATTCTTTGTCAACGAAAGTGACACAATTGCAACTACGACCCTAAGTAACGCCTCCCTTTGAAAATTGCCAGAAAATGATACTCGATTTCTCTGGATCCCTCTCTTCCTTCTTCCTCTATTTCCTTCATTCCTCTCCACATACCTTCCGTCTAGTTTATCTCAAAACTGAGAATGAGCACCACCAGCTGGGTAGTGGCCAATCTCAACAACCTGGGCTTGTTATCTTATTAAAGTGGCCTGGGGCTAAGACCAACCCATCTGGACTTTGGCACTATCTCTATTCCCAGGTCCACTAACAGATTCCTCCCTTTAGGCTCCCACTAAGGCTACCTCAATATTAATACTGGGCCAACTCTCCTCAGACCAATTAATACTTTTTACAAACCCAGGGGTAACAATTTGATCATCAACGACTACCCCACCACACATCTCATTTCTCCTTGATTCCCTCAAAAGCATGCTATCTTCCATCCTCTCACTCTCTCCACCGTTTAGTTTCTCAACAACCCTATTTGTATTAGCCACCCTCATTTCAGACACCCAACATTCATTACCATTCTCATTAATGCTTTGGTGCTGCAACATGGCTTCATTTTGTTCAGCCACCTCCTCACTATTTTCCACATCCTCTTCCACGTCGTCATTCCTTATCACCTCCCCGATACTCCCTTTCTGGCCACCTCAATTCTCCTAGCAACAATCTTCTCTTTTCTTCCTTACAGAAGTTTCCTTTTCCGGTGACCTATTCGTACTTTCACTTGGATTCCAATCCATAACCATTGAAGCATCAAGATTTTCACATACCCTCACCTTATGGATTACACCTCTGCAATTTCACTTCACAACCATGTTAATGTATTCCATGTTCTTTGTAATAATTCTAACTTTACCACATTTAAATGATACATTGTTAATAGTATCTTCATCAAACTGCACCACTTCTCCCTATACTAAACCTATACTTCTAAATGTATCCACACTCCAAAGATTAAGGGGCACACCATTAACAATTTACCCATACACACCTTTCATGTTCAATTATATCACATGCTCTCCACTCCTCCATAGAACTGCTCCAGCCGAATATCCATCCATTTATACTCTGAATACTATTTTTCATCTCCTGAACAGACTTAAATGTCAAAATTGCTAGCATCCCTTCTCCTCTAACTATTACCTCTTTCAAACCTCTTTTTAGACATTCTTCCTTAAAAGTCACAAAGGAGAAGAACCTATGAAGTCTGACCACCAAACTTTCATATAGCCACCCATTACCCACTTCTCTTGCCTTAATGATTACGTTATCCATCCCATGATTACTTCCTTTTCTAACAGCCTCTGCGTATGACTTCATTCCTCCATGCTCTTGCTTTTGTTGTATCCCTTCCTTCTAAATGCCCTGGTTTCCAATCATACTTACCCTCTGATGCTGCTGGTACTTTCCTCCTGATTGAATACTAACTATATTCCCCATTTTTGCTTCTTTTCACCCATTTCTCATGCTCTGTTCCTTTGACCTTTAGCTCCTTATCCTCATACCATAACCCATCAGCTTTTTGTACTGTTATCTCAGCATTCACAAAACAATCGTATCTAACAAAACTAAATCTTGATCTTGTAGCCTTCTTCCTCTTCATTGGTATGAACACATCCTTCAAATACAAAACTTTGAAAACAATCCAAACAACATTTTCGACTTCATAACCTCTGGGATATTATCCACAAATATCGTGAATAAACCATCCTTTCTATCTTCATCAGAATTTCTGCCTAGCCCCTGCCTACGGACTACCGGTTGCCAACCTCCACGCTCTCTTTCTTCTATTTTCGCCTATCCTCTGCACGAACACATTAATGTAATCCTATCATATGGAGCAAATCAAGAGAATATTGAAATAGAAAAGAGCCAAAGTGAAGGACTAATCACAACATTGTGATGAAGCAATGTTGATTAAGCTCTCAACATTGTTAACGCCATTTGGACTTTGAGCTATCTCTGTATGCTTCTTGCTTATCAACTCAAGACCGGTGATGGTAATGAGGGGCACGTAGACCAGATCGACAAAAGCAATGTTGAGGGTTGATAACTAAATCCGAGTAACAACTCTCTCTCTCTCTCTCTCTCTCTCTCTCTCTAAACAGAAAACACACCATGTTTTGGCTCTTAAAAAAATAAAAAATAAATAAACATATGAAAGGGTAAAATTGTCTATAATTATAGCACATGCAAAAATAATGTCCATAAACTCTCAAAAAAATGTAATTAAGCAATTTTATTCATTAAAATTTATTTGAGCATCCTTTTCTCATTACAAATTTGTTTTGAGTGACTTTTGGCCTACTGTGTAAGGGGCAGTAAGAACGAGCATGCAAAAGAAACTTAGCCCCTACTTATGTATGTAGAAGCTATTTCTTGAGTAAATATTGAAGTCACGTGATAGATTGCTTCAATCACATGATGTCTCTCATTTAATTAATTTTGTTATGTATAAATTTTCTATTTTTATGGCATTATTCTTTTGAGTTGAAACTAATTTGAATGAATATATGCAATCACTTGCATAAATTGTGTATACGTCAATTAAGCTAGAAGAGAATTGAAGAGAGATCATTCATTATTTAAGTAATAATAAATGTACATTTTATTACAGTATTTTTGGGTTATTTAGGCCCTGTTTGTGTCACGACCCAAACTAGCCTCTAAAAATTAAGACATGACCGGCCTGAACTTAGGCCTCAAACCCAAAAACAACATATATTCTATATCACATTGGGGCCTAGCGAAAGTAAACAATAACAAACTGAAACACCCATTGGGCAATATCTAAATGCTAGGATCTCAAAACATTTCATCATATATCATAATACATTCATGGCCCACATATGTATATACAAATATATACAAGCCCCCTTCATGGGATATAATCAAAACGTCGAGAAATTTAAAGTTACACATATTAACAACATGTTTGACAAGATCACCAATGACCCATGTGCTATAAGAGGGAACTCCGCAAAAAGGCAAAAGACTCTACTTTGGTCAACTTGACACAATAGGGTCAACAAAAGGCTACCGGAACTGGACTAAGGCTGGCCCCCGGGTCCATCACCTACATAAACATACACAAATATAGAGTGAGCAAGGCTCAGTGAATAATAGCAATATAAGGAGATTCATGTGAAGAGGCATAAGATACGTAGCATATAATTTCATAGGTTATTTGCTTGTCTCGATCATGAATTCATAGTAAAACGGCCTCGGGCCCAACATTATACAGAACGGCCTTAGGCCCAACATATCAACAACTATTTGTAACGAATAGGGTAGATAGAACATCGACATGTCTCCATATCCTTTGGCCTTAAGGCCATGAGTCATAAATAGTCCATATCAGAACGGCCTCGGGTCCATCATTTACAACAGAAACAAAACAACCTCAGGTCCATATCTCATATGCTATTGTCCAATCATTCCAGTCATTCTATCAAACATAACTCAAAAACATATGCCATTCACTAGGAAAGTAGATTAGGAATTGAATAAAACATATGAGTACAATACGTGAATAAAGCATATCGTTATACTATTATTACTCACAGTAATGTGGATGAGCAACAGTCCCTTCCTATACATGACCTACACATAGCATACAACTCAAGTAAGTCATTTCTCTTTAGCTTTCTCTTTCTACTAAATGTTCGATTCGTTAATCCATGTGAAATTGTAAGCACTTCAAAAGGATCAAACGTACATATTAATAATTTTAGAGGGTCAAACAGAGCCAAAAAAAGTGACCGAAATTTTCCCCATGTGCCGCACGTACGGAAATCTCCCACCGCAAGTGCGGCCCGCACATGCTTTTATTGCAGTAAGCTCTAATCTATCTCCCATGTTTTTCGCACGTGCAGCTGTGAGCCCTGCACGTACGGCTATACATCCCGCACGTGTGACCATGGGCCCTACACGTGCAGTCGCATGCTCTGTTTGAATAGTCCGAAATTCATCAAAATCTAACTTTTCAAAGGCATCTCAAGGCTCAAATACAATCCTTTCAACAACACAACATAGGATCATATTAAGCATGATTCTCAACCCTAAATAGATTATAACTCCATTTTAGTAAAACATGTACAACTCAAACAATTATATTCTATCCAATTCCTCATATTCTCATGGGTAAGCAAAATAGATACACAAACATATATATATATATATAAGGAGTTCACAATATGCAAGAATTAAAGATTAGAAGATGAGTCCTCTAAAGCTAACTCAAAATACTCTTAAATTACAAGAATCAACTTTCAATTTACTTAAATTTAATGACTCTAGATGATTTCCATGGACATTTTCTCAAACAAAGTCTTTATATCAAAACCCTAACTTATATGAGTGAGAAACTTCATTTAAATGCTTGATGACAATCAGTTGAAGGAAGTTTTAGGGTATTTGAGTTGATTTATACTCACTTTGAGTTCCAATCTTTGAACTCTCTTAATTTTTTCAAGCTCTTAGTTGATTCCCCTTTTCTCTCTCTCTTCTCTTCTCATTTCTTCCTCTCCAGGAGATATTTTATGTTTTGATTCTAAGTGTTGCCTCTAACCAATGTATCTCTTATACCCAAGGCTTAAACACAAGTGAGCCTAAGTTTATCTATAGCTAGCTTAATTAAATCAATTTAATTAGTTACGAATTTAATTTTTACAAAAATTCATATTATGGCCTAAAAATCATGTTAATCAAAACTGTAAAATCAATTTCGAGTCATCGCGCTTCTAAGGCTTCCAATTTCTAGTCCAAACGTCGCAATTTTAACAGATTTTTCTCACAACCGACAAATATGATTCCATAATCATATAATTCACATAATTAAACACAATTTCACATGAAATTTCACATCAAGCATATAATTACACATATAATGAAAGGCTTAAAGCATATAAGAGGGTAGGGTTATTACACTCTCCCCCCTTAAATAAGTTTGGTCCCTCAAACTTGTTTTACCTTAAGTTAGGAATAATTCCGGATATCGTTGTTTCATTTCCTCTTCTCTTTCCCAAGTAGCTTCTTTCCCATAATGTTCTTGTCATTCCACTTTCACCATTGGAATCACTTTGCTTCGTAATTGCTTCACTTGTCGATCCAAAATTTGAATAGGTTTCTCCTCAAACCAAGTTGTCATCCAAAGCAATTTGGTGGCAGTCTATGACATGAGACAAATCTTGTAAGTAACTTCGTAACATAGACACATGAAACACGTTGTGCACTTGTTCCATATTTGGCGGAAGAGCAACACAATAGGCTACCGGACCAACTCTTTCCAGAATTTGAAACCAACCAACATATCGGGGTGCTAACTTACCCTTTTTGCCAAACCTAGGGTGTCCCTTTATTGGTGTAACTTTCACAAAAACATGATTACCCACTTCGAATTCTAAATCCCTTCGCCGATGGTCTGCATAACTCTTTTGTCTACTCTGAACGGTCTTCAACCTTTCTTGAATAGTTTTAATTTTCTCTATTGTCAATTGAACAATCTTAGGTCCAAACAACAATCTATCACCGACTTCGGTCCAACACACGGGAGAGCAACATTTTCTTCCGTATAAAGCTTCATAGGGTGCCATTCCTATGCTTAAGTGGTAACTATTGTTGTATGCAAACTCCGCCAATGGTAAATGTTGGTAATCAAGCTAGCTGTATGCTTGTTCATGCTCATGGCCTCATGGCCTCATGTTTTTGGCCTCATGGCCTCATGTGCCTCATGTACCTCATGGCCTCATGTTTTTGGCCTCATGTACAACTCCTATATAATGGAGCTCATATTTTGGTTTCTAAGATAAGAAGAACATAGAGTTTATTAGTTCATTCACTCTCTCTCAATATTTCTTTCATGGTATCAGAGCAGGTGTAACCCTGTCTCATCATTTTCGCCTCTTCAGTCAGTATTCGAATTTTTCTGTTTTTTTTTTTTGTTTCTCTCTTCTACTCAAAAATATATCCTTCTATTTCATGCCTAAATACGGTCCAGCTTTTAGAATGACTATCAACTCATCCTCCTCTTCTTCTGATACTATCAACTCATCCTCCTCTTCTTCTGATATTATCATCTCATCATCTTTATCCTCTCATCAAATAGAAACCTCTCATCTTCCAATCACCGCCCATAAACTGAATAGGCAAAATTATTTGCAATGGTCTCAATCCATATTAATGTTTATACGGGGAAAGAAGAAAGATGACTACATCAATGAGCTCCTAAGACTACTAAAACCACAGCATCAACCTACAAAAGGTGGATAGCTGAAAATAATATGGTCATGTCATGGCTCGTCAACTCTATGACCACTAACATTGGCAAAAATTTTCTGTCATTTGATACTGCCAAAGAGATCTGGGACATGGCAAAAGAAACGTTTTCGGACAAGGAAAACACATCTGAAATCATCCAGCTTGAAAGCTCCCTCCACGACTTACGTCAAGACAATCTTACGGTAACTAAATATTTCAATACCCTTACTCGTCTATGGCGTCAACTTGATACGTTTGAGGTTCATAACTGGCAGTGTGTTGCTGACGGTTTGTTGTATAAAAAGATTGTTGAAGGGAAGCGTGTGTTTAAATTCTTGTTAGGATTGAACACAAATCTTGATGAAATCAGAGGAAGAATTATGGGAGTAAAACCGCTACCTAGCCTTCGAGAGGCATTCTCTGAAGTCCGTCGCGAAGAAAGTCGGAAAAAACTCATGATGGGATCTCATCAACAACTGAATATGGTAGAAAGCTCGGGTCTTAAGACTCAATTCGCTCCTATTGACAACCGTCAGAAAAATAAATGAGGTAGGCCTTGGTGTGATCATTGCAGAAAACCGGGTCACTCGAGAGAAACCTGCTGGAAGATTCATGGAAAGCCAGCAGATTGGAAGCCACATCAGCCTCTTGAGAAAGAAGGCCGAGGTAATCATGTAGGTACAAATGAACTATCACTACAACCTGCAGCAAGCCGGCAGAAACACCTATGGATACAACTATCAAACTGGAAGAAAGTGACGGTAGTGCACCAAGTGATAAAGGGAGATATCAACGTCTTGTGGGAAAACTCATTTATCTTTCTCATACAAGGCCAGACATCGGCTTCTGTGTTAGTGTGGTCAGTCAATTCATGAATAATCCAACCGACAAACACATGACTACTGTGACCAGAATATTGAGGTACCTAAAAAGGACACCGGGAAAGGGTCTTTTCTTCCAAAAAACAACAAATAGAAAAACTGAGATTTTTTCAGATGCAGATTGAGCAGGTTCAGTGACTGATCGAAGATCAATTTCTGGCTATTGTTCGTTTGTTTTGGGAAACGCAATTACATGGCGAAGCAAGAAACAGTCAGTGGTAGCCCGTAGTAGTGCTGAGGCAGAATTTCGTGCTATGGCACTAGGTATCTGTGAGGGAATCTGGTTGAACAGGCTGTTAGAAGAATTACGGGTTCCATCTGAACATCCCATGGTTTTATACTACGACAACCAAGCCGCTATCAGTATAGCTAAGAATCCGGTTCATCATGATCGAACTAAACACGTGGAGATAGATCGACACTTTATCAAGGAAAAGATTGAAGAAGGAGTTTTTCAAGTCAGCTACACTCCAACAAACTATCAAACAGCGGATATTCTCACAAAAGCCCTTGCTCGAGTTACGTTCGACGATCTGACGGACAAATTGGGAATGATTAACATCTATAACGTAGCTTGAGGGGGAGTGTTGGTAATCAAGCTAGCTGTATGCTTGTTCATGCTCATGGCCTCATGTTTTTGGCCTCATGGCCTCATGTGCCTCATGTACCTCATGGCCTCATGTTTTTGGCCTCATGTACAACTCCTATTTAATGGAGCTCATATTTTGGTTTCTAAGATAAGAAGAACATAGAGTTTATTAGTTCATTCACTCTCTCTCAATATTTCTTTCAGTAAATAAGTTTTCCAACTCCCTTGGAAGTCTAAAACATACATCCAAAGCATATCTTCTAGTGTTTGGATTGTTCTCTCGAATTGGCCATCTATTTGAGGGTGGAAGGCTGTACTGAACTTTAGCTTCGTTCCCATAACATCTTGTAGGCTCTACCAAAACCTCGACACAAATTTCGGGTCTTTGTCGGACACAATTGAAACTGGAACACCATGTAGCCGCACAATTTCGTTCATATAAACGGTAGCAAGTTTATCCGCATTGTATTGAGTTTTCATATGTAGGAAATGGGCTGATTTAGTTAGTCTATCAACAATAACCCATATGGAATTCATGCCTCGAGGAGTCCGGGGTAAGCCAACAATGAAATCCATGGTTAGATGTTCCCACTTCCACTCCGGGATTGGAAGAGGTTGAAGTAAACCTGCCGGTCTCTAGTGCTCTGCCTTTACTTGTTGACACTGTAAACATTTTGAAACAAATTCCATAATTTCCTTCTTCATGTTCAGCCACCAAAAATTATGCTTTAAATCTTGATACATCTTTGTATTACCAGGATGTATTGTAAATTTCGATGCATGTGCTTCTTCTATAAGTTTTCTCTTAATTTTCGGCACATTTGGAATGCATAATCTATTTTGAAATTTAAACACCGAATTTTCAATTACGAATCCAGGTATTGGCTTTACTTCCATTTCATCAGAGATTTTCTTTAAAATCTCATATTCTACTTATTGTTGCTTAATTTCTTCAAAAAGTGTCAGTTGAGCTAACATTGCTGACAATATTGTTTCTCGACCATGCAACAGAATTTTCACATTCATCTTTTCCAACTCAAGTAATAACTCCTTCCGTCCTATGAGCAAACTTGCCAAGTTTCCCATACCTTTTCGACTAAAAGCATTGGCAACGGTATTGGCCTCACCGGGGTGATAATGAATTTGCAGGTCATAATCTTTGAGAAGTTCTAACCATCGTCTTTGTCACATATTCAACTCCTTTTGGGTAAAGAAGTACTTGAGACTTTTATGATTCGTGTAGACTTCGCATGTAGTACCATACAAATAATGTCACCATATCTTCAAAGCAAAGACGACTGTAGCCAACTCAAGGTCGTGTGGGGGATAATTTTTTTCATGAGGCTTGAGTTGGAGAGAGGCGTCTGCGATGACCCTCCCATTTTTGCATAAGTACACAACCCAAGCCTTTATAAGAAGCGTCATTGTAAATTACAAATCCTTCAGTGCATGATGGCAAGGCAAGAACTGGTGCCGTAGTTAGCCTTGCCTTTAACTCTTAAAAGGCAGACTCTCTCTATTCTGACCACTCAAACAAAACACCCTTCTGGGTCAATTGGGTAAGCATCACAGTAATTTTGGAAAAGTCTTTAATGAATCTTCGGTAGTATCCGGCTAAACCCAAGAAGCTATGCACTTCTGACACATTAGTAAGAGTCGGCCAATTCACAATAGCTTCAATCTTGTATAGATCAACAGAAATACCCTCATTCATTATTACATGCCCCGGGAATCCTACTTCATGCAGCCAAAACTCATATTTCTTCAGTTTTGCGTACAGTTTCTTATCCTGAAGGGTTTGAAGAATTAACCATAAATGGTTCTCATGGGCTTTCACACTTTGTGAGTAAATGAGGATGTCGTTAATGAACATAACTACAAAGTCATCTAAATAAGGTTTAAAAACACGATTCATTAGATCCATGAAGGCTGCTGGCGCATTGGTAACCCCAAACGGCATAACAAAAAATTCATAATGTCCATAATGGGTTCGGAAAGCAGTCTTCTCAATATCCTCGACTTTAACCTTTAGTTGGTGATACCCGAATCGCAAATCTATTTTGGAGAAGACTTGTGCACCCTGTAGTTGATCAAATAAATCATGGATCCTAGTTAAAGGATACTTATTATTCATGGTTACTTTATTGATCTCTCTATAGCCCACACACAACCGAAGCGTCCCATCTTTCTTCTTTACAAAAAGAACTGGTGCGCCCCAAGAAGAAGTGCTCGGGCGAATGAACCCCTTGTCGAGTAAGTCTTGCAATTGGACCTTCAAATTTTTCATCTCGGCCGGTGACATTCTATAAGGAGTTTTGGAAATGGGTTGAGTTCCCGGCACTACATCAATTGTAAACTCAATTTCGTGATCAACTAGCTCTCCCAGTAACTTCTCTAGAAAAACATCTAGAAAATCACGAACGATTGGAATTGTATCAATGCCACCATTTGTTGGTTATCCACTCAAGATGCTACATAAACACCCCTAACAACCCTTTTGTAATAATTTGCACGCCTTCATTTTGGAAATCAAGTAAGGTGGAGAAATCACTCCCTGCCCCTTGAAAATAAACTCAGACTGTCTCGGAGGTTGGAAAGTAACTTGTTTAGACATACAATCAATAATCGCATGACATTCACTTAACCAATACATCTCCAAAATTATGTCAAAGTAAGCCATATCAAGAGGTAACAAATTGGCATCTACCCAAGCGTCCCCAGTTAGGATTTCACATGTAAGATAAATAGACGTACATACCATAGACTCCCCCGATGGTGAGGACACACGCAAGACATAAGGTAGTGGTTCCATAGGCCTATTTAAATGGCTAGCAAATGCTTTTGACACAAATGAGTGGATAGAGCCCGAATCAAATAACACATGTGCGGAGTAACCATTAACAGAAAATGTACCTGATACCACAGCCTCGGTATTCTACACGTCACCCGGAATTTGCGCAAATACTTTTCCCTGCCTAGTGGTATCTTTAGCATTGGCGGGTTTTACAGCTGCCTTTGTGGTTGGGATTGGAGTTGAACCGGCTGAACTTGTGGTAGTTCTATTCCCATTCTATTGATCTCTTTGCAGGCAATCCCTTGCTAAATGACCCATTTTGCCACACTTGAAGCATGCCCTCGTTACCCGGTAGCAAGTTCCACAATGCCTCTTTCCACAATCCGGACAAATTGTGCGGAGTCACGGGTAGAGGCCGAAGTACTAGAAGTTCCCGGATTCAATTTCTTGCTCGGTGGTGCCACTGAACCCCTTGGGGCTTGGGTATTGTGCCTCTTCCTTTTCCACTTTGAGGCTCAGTTTTGAGCGGCAATATTACCCTCAGCTATTACTGCCATTTCCAACACATTAACATATATAGGTAATTTCAACACATTGATCCAGTCAAGAATAGCAGTCCATAATCCTCCTTCAAATTTTCTTGTCTTCTTGTAGTTCGTATCCACCATATGTGGTGCGAAATAGGCCAATTCAGCAAATTGAGCCTCATACTCTGCAACAATCCTGTTCCCTTGTCTCAATATCAAACTCGGTCACTTTCTTGTCTCACATACATTGTGGAAAATATTTATCATAGAACAGCTCCAAAAATCGAGCCCATGTTAACCCTTGGTGTTCAATTTTTGTGAGCATCTACCACCTCCGTGCTTCGTCTTCAAGAGTGAAAGCGGCAAGTTGCACTTTTTAGGCTTCGGTGCATGGAAAGACCTCAAATTACTTTTCTATGGCCAACACACATGCTTCCGCTTTCATTGGTTCAATTCTCCCTTTAAACAAGGGCGGCTTCATCTTCTTGAATTCTTTCGTAAGCATAATCGTTCAGTCCTCAGCTTGATGATCTTGTACCACTGGCAGTGGTATAGGTGCCGGTGCCGGTGGTGGCTGCTGCTGTTATTGCTGTTGTTGCCTCAAAGTTTTTGCCATCCCTATAATCATCATTTCCATTCTATCCAGCCGTACGGAGGTAGAATCCTCTTAATCATCTATCCTTGTCCTTACCATGATCTACATAGCAATTAATTATAATACACACAAAAGAGACACAAGTAGACATGGATAATAGTCATTCCAAATGGCATGTTAGTGATTATTTCATATACAAATCTCATTGTTATATATCATTTTGCATGCACTAAGAAGTCATATGCATGTAACTTAAGTCTTTTCTAGATTCCCTAAAGCTCAATGGACTCGTGTGTAAGATAGCAACTCGTGCTCTGATACCAACTGTCACGACCCAAACTAGCCCCTATAAGTTCGGGCTGGTCATGTCCAAACTTTTAGGGGCTAGTTTGGGTCGTAACAGTTTGGTAACCATTTCATTTTCAGTTTCCAGTTTATGTTTACAAAAATTTTAAAAATTATCATAAAAACTTGTTTGGTAAATTTTTTTGTTTACAAATCAGTGGTCTCAATTTGTAAATTTGATAAAAAAAAAATTGTAAACTCAAAAAATCAATTTATGTTGGTTTTTAAATATACCAAAAACGTAGAGCTACAATAATTTGGGGTGTGCATAACACAGACTATGGTTCGAATTTGCGTAAGAGCAAGTTTTTCAATTTTCCATCCTCTTCTTCAAGGAGTTGTAACTTATGGAAACCCCATAGAAATCGAGAGAGAGAGAGATGGGTTATTTGTAGAGAGAGAAACTTTGTTGGAGGAGAACCTTGACCTAAATCTTCATACACCTGAGACATTTTCGATGTAACACAAAGTTCGATGATCGCATCTCAGGCATCTGTGTTGTTGTTCTCATCAACCCCTTTGATCTACCTAAAGCTGTAAAGAAAACGAAGAAAACGATGATCGGTTCTTTCATGCAAGAGGAGATCAGTGACGGAAACAGAGATGGAAACGGCGACAACAACAAGAGATAAAGAGATCTGTTGACCGAGATTGCGAGGTCAGTGTTTGGATTGCGAACTGAGATTGATTTCAATTTTTCTTCTTGTTTAGCTCTTCGGCAGCGGCGGTGGTGACCAACGGAGGAGGTCTTGCCGCCCTCTTCTTCTTCTTCATTCATCTCTCTCTCTCTCTCTCTCTCTCTCTCTCTAGGTTTTCAAACACTCTCTCTCTATATTTGGCTTTACTACTCCACGTGGTTGATGGTGATATTATTATTATTATGGTTTATGTGTTAGCTGTTATGAACATTATTAATATGATTATTAAATTTATTTATGGTTGGTATTATATTAATATGGTTATTATGGATGCTTATTATAAGGGAGCTTTTTCCATAAATCCATCTTTAATTACTTATGTTCCATTCAACCCATATTCTTTTTGACTATTCCATTAGGTCCTATTTGAGATAAGAAGACCAAAATACCCTTTTCATCTACTTATGTTCTATTTAGTTCATATTATTTTCTTATACTTCAATAAGTCCTATGGGTGACATAATTACCAAAATACCCCTAATGTATCTACTTATGTTTTATTTAGTTCATATTATTTTCTTATGTTTCAATAAGTCCTATGGGTGACATAATTACCAAAATACCCCTAATGTGAATGTTCACACCGTCAATGTGAATGTTCATATCGTCAATGTGTAGGGGCCCGGCCCATGTACAATGTGAATATTCACATTGACATGTTAACATTCACATTGATAGGAGTGTAAAATTAGCCTGCGGCCCGGGGCGAACCCGGTCCGGCCCGTGACAATGTGAATATTTACATTGACATATTAATATTCACATTGATAAGACAGTAAAATTGACCCGCGGCCCGTGGGCGGCCCGGGGCGAGCCTGGCCCGGCCCGTGACAATGTGAATATTCACATTGACATATTAACATTCACATTGATAGGAGTGTAAAATTAGCCTGCGGCCCGTGGGAGGCGGCTGACCATGTTGCCGGGCAGGCGGCTTTGTGACAATGTGAATATTCACATTGACATGTTAACATTCACATTGAAAAGAGTGTAAAATTGACTCACGCCCCATAGGCGACCCGAAGCCCATGGGTGGCCCGGGGAGAGCCCGGCCCGGCCCGGCCCCTGACAATGTCAATATTCACATTGACATATTAACATTCACATTGATAGGAGTGTAAAATTAGCCCGCGGCCCATGAGAGGCCCGAAGCCCGCCCGCTGCCCGGGGTGGGCCCGGCCCGACCCGTGACAATGTGAATATTCACATTGACATATTAACATTCACATTGATAGGAGTGTAAAATTGGCCCATGACGAAGGCAGCGACCTCGGGTTGGGGTGAACTGAACTGGGCAGCTCGAGCTTAGGCCGGGCTTGGACGAGCCTGGCCATTCTTTTTAATTTTTTCTACCAAAATTTTATTATTTTTTACAAAAAAAGACATTGTGCCTCAGGTGGGCTGGGCCTCGGACCGAGCCTTGAATGGGCCTTAAGCAGCCCGAAGGGCCGGGCCGGGCTTCAAAGTGATGGCCTAGGCCTTAGTCTAGAGTCTCGGACATGCTCGGGCCCAGACCCAAACAAGCCTACCCCGAGCCATGGGCAGGCTTCGAATTGCCTACGGGCCGCGGTCCAATTCTACATTCCTATCAATGTGCATATTAACATGTCAATGTGAATATTCACATTGTCAACGGACCGGGCCGAGCTTACCCCGAGCCGAGGGCGAGCTTTGAGTAGCGGACAAATTTTACACTCCTATCAATGTTAATGTTAACATGTCAATGTGAATATTCACATTGTCACGGGTTGGGCTAAGCCCGCCTCAGGTTGCGGTCGGGCTTTGGGCCGCTCACGGACTGCGGGCCAGTTTTATACTCTTATTAATGTGATGTTAACATTCACATTGTCAATGTGAATATTCACATTGTCAACGGGCCGGGCCGGGCCCACCCTAGGCCGCGGGCGGGCTTTTGGCTGCCCATAGGCCGCAAGCCAATTTTATACTCTTATCAATGTGAATATTCACATTGTCAACAGGCCGGCCCGGGCCTGCCCCGGGCCGCCCACGGGCCGTGGGAGGGTTTCGGGCAACCATGGGGCATGGGTTAATTTTATACTCTTATCAATGTGAATGTTAACATGTCAATGTGAATATTCACATTGTCAACAAGCCGGGTCGGGCCGCCCCGGGTTGCCCACGGGCCGTGGGCGGGTTTTGGGTAGCCACGGGGCACGGGCCAATTTTTTACTCTTATCAATGTGAATATTAACATGTCAATGTGAATATTCACATTGTCAACGGGCCGGGCCCACCCACGGGTCGTGGGTGGATTTCGGGCAGCCACGGGGTGCGGGCTAATTTTACACTCCTATCAATGTGAATGTTAACATGTCAATGTGAATATTCACATTGTCAACGGGCCGGGCCGGACCCGCCCCGGGCCACGGGCAGGCTTATGGCCGCCCACGAGACGCTGGCCAATTTTATACTCTTATAAATGTGAATATTCACATTGTCAACGGGCCGGGCCAGCCCCGGGCCACGGGCGGACTTTTGGCCGCCTATGGGCCGCGGACCAATTTTATACTCTTATCAATGTGAATGTTAACATATTAACGTGAATATTCACATTGTCAACGGCCCGGACCGGGCTCGCCCCAGGCTGTCCATGGACTGCGGGCGGGTTTCGCGCCGCCACGGGACGCGGGCCAATTTTACACTCCTATTAATGTGAATGTTAACATGTCAATGTGAATATTCACATTGTCAACGGGCCGGGCCCGCCCCGACTCGCTGACGGGTTTCGAGCCGTCACGGGCCAATTTTACATTCCTACCAATGCTGATTTTAAAATATGAATGTTCACATCATAAATTTCTAACCGTTCAAAAAATATTTATAAGGGTATCAAAATTAAATATAAGGGCATAAGTGTCCAAGAAAATATTGTAAATCAAGAAAAAGGACTTTATGGAATAAAACTATACATACATGGGACTAAATGGGTTAAAAAAAATTTTCATGGACTTCTTGGGCTAAAACACTTTTAAATAGGATTTATCAATAATTTTCCCTTATTATAATGTGTATGATCCTATTGTCATAAATAATAAAAAAATGAATATAAATATTTTAGTCCTTAACAAATATGTTTTTTAGTTTATGTTTTTAAAAATTTTCAAACATTTTGTCCAAACCAAACGCATTTGTAGTTTATGTTTTTCTAAAAATAAACAAAAATCAATTTATAAAATTTTTATAAATATAAACAAAAAACGTAAACAATGTTCAAAAACAAATTTCAAAGATTTGAAAACATTTTTTTGTTGTTTCTTAAGAAATTAATTGTTAAAAAAAATAACAAATAAAAACTATTTTTGAGAAACAATTAATCAAACAAGTTTTCTGTGTCTTTTGAACAATAAAAACACAAAACACAAAACACAAAAAAGCATGTTCTCCCGGCCCATGGACCTTGTGCAGGAGGGAGCCGAACTCCCAGTTAATCAGCCCACCTAAATAATGCATTCCAAGTGGGAAAATCATATTCGAATCTCCTTCTTGGTCCAAAACAGCCCACATTGATGGACATTATCAATTGCTATCCTACCAAAATGAATTGTAAGATAATGTGCCAAAAGAGGCAAAATTATGTTGGATATTGATGATTAAATTCTTAGTATCTTGTTATGTAAAAAAAATAAAATAAAATAAAATATAAAGTTTTATTAATGAGTATTCCAAAAATATTGAATAATAAAATTTTAAAGTTACAGTGTAATTATTATAAATTTATCAGTGGGTGTCCTTAAAAGTATTCATTGACTAACTAAGTGTTTGCCTTTAAAGAAAACAATTAAACAATTGATGATGTGAAAAATAAAATGCGGGCATATCAAGATTGGATTGCAATTCAATGTGAGCGATACGTTCAATCTAACTTTAAGAGGGAAAACAACACTGAGGATTTTTCTTTACCTCAACGAAGAGGATTTCACTATTTCTTATGTATAAATGAGTGTAGAACTCATATGAAAATTCATTAATAAATATTAATATCTTACATACTTGAACAAGCTGAAATAGGTAAACTTAAAAATATTTAGGAATGCAAACGATAAAGGCAATAGGCCGAATTGAAAGGTAAAAGTGCTGAGACGGATTGAAGTATGAGAATACTAATTTGTTTAATTGGTGTTGGACCTCTTGCCTACTAGTGGTTATTCAGTTTTGATTTATCTACTGATAATCTATGACATCTTGCCACACGTCTCATGAATTTATGTTTGTTTGGGCGGATATGTGCTTGAGATTTGACTAATAATCTAATAAAATTATTAATCTGATATTTAGTTAAAAAATTAAAGTACAGACGAACAATTCATTCGGATATGATATCTCACATATGATGGACTATTCAATCACACATAGGGGGTGGGATATAAATTATGGGATTAAATCAAAGTCTGAACTAACTTATCAAATGACCATAATAGAGGTATTATGGTCAATATATTAGATGTCTCACGTCCTATCCATTCCAATCCCTTCAAACAAACATCGGATTGGATAATATTTTATTAATCCCTTCTTATAATCCTAATTCAATCCAAACATAAGATGTGATACACAATCTGAAAAATTCGTAGTTCTAAAACTATTAATCATGAGAATACTAATCTAACATAATCCAGTCCGTCTAAAAAAATATAGCCTTTATGTAGCTCACTCTCTCCCTTGTGGATAGTTAGCACCATATTCTTGCACCACATTTGCATTTCCTCTCTCATTTCGCCTTGATTCCACCATTTCAGTTAATCTATTTATGACTGTTTTTTCATAACAATTTGTCACGTGTCTTTTCTCCATGCTTTTAGGGACTACCGCACAAACACATCAGTCATGATTCAAAACCTCACAAAATATTACTTTTACAATCCCTACTCACTTGTAATTAATCTAAATAAAAAATAATAATAATAATAATAATAATAATAATACAAATACTTTATTAATTCATATCACTATAGAGCCAGTGAGTCTCCAAAAGGGGGTTGAAAACATTTTCCCTAGCCCATTTGCTGAGATAATAGGTTTGAGTATCAAAACATCTTATAAGTTAGACAGGTGTCACACAACATGGGTAGATTCTCTTTGCTTTTTTATGGCCGCCGGTTATGACTCAGAGGAAATATGAAAATAAGTTTATATATTTATACTATTACGAAGTGAAAGTTTAAATTAGTTTAATAAAAGAATTTTATTTTTCATTTTATGTAATAATTTTATATATGTTAAAATAAAATAAAAATTATATACAATTGAACAAGTTTTGAATTAAAAATTTTGAGTTTCATTAACAATATATTTATTTCTTAAATAAAATAATATTAAATTTTTTATTATTAATTATGTTAATTTTTTTATTATTATGAAAAAATCCTTCCTATTCTCCCGTAAATTCAAGACAACACTCAAAAATTATCAAAATATCCTATTATCCATTCTAAATAAGGAAACTATAACCTAACAACTATCATTAATTATGTGAATTGTACGCGCGTAACTATTAAGTTGACCAAGTCTTCTCCCATTGTGGTGGCTCATAGCTAGATTGGGGCACGCATTCCATGGTTGATCCACTCATCACTTGGACGGTATGGTTGACACGTGCAAATCTCTTTTTCTTTAAAATTTAAGAATTGTTTGGGAGGATCTAAATAAGTGTATTTTTTTATTTTTTATGAAATATGAAATAGATTTGGGTTGAATTTAAAGTAATGTATTAGAGAAATGATATGATTTAAATAAAATGATATAACTTAAATAAAATAATAACTTTTTAACTTTTTATTTTTTTTTTGGCAAATTACAAACACCCCCTCGAGGTTTGATAAAATTACAGATTCCCCCTTGAGGTTTGGGAAATTACAAATTACCCCCTGAGAGTCAAAAGTTCATAACAAAATAGGGAAAATTAGGGAACAATTTGTTATAGAAATATAAACCTCAGGGGGTGGGATGTAATTTCTCAAACCTCAGGGAGAATCTGTATTTTCACCAAACCTCAAGGGGTGTTTGTAATTTACCCTTTTTTTTTAAATATGCCAAATCAAGCCTTAATGCCAAGTGAAGACCTCTTATTAACCGTCACCGTGCCAAATAGTACCCAAACGCTGTTTTCGAAATTTTCATTGTTTTGTTTTTAAAATAAGAAACATGAAATTAAAGGAAACCAACTGAACGGGCTATTAATGTTTTAGCATATAGTAAGGCTTGAAATTAAAATTCAAGCATGTCTTCTTTTTTAAATATGATTTAATTATGATTAATTCTGCAAAAATCATAATTTAATCTATATCCATAAATGTACTCATTCCTTGAGAATGCATAATACAAGTGTTAAAAAGTATTCTATGGAGTATATATACTACTCAAGTCTTTAAAAATACTAGAAAGTGATAAAATTCCATTATAAATTCGTTATTGAGTTCTTTATTTTTCTCTATCATGAAACTATTTCTCACTCTGGTAGGGACTTACATTTCTCACCAAAATTGCTTGGATTAAGGCATTCCTTTGCCCGGATTCTATTTTTTTGTGTTTGGCTCACATGGGGGGATGTTAATTTAATTATGGATAAATTATACAAATGACCCTTGTAGTTTACTCGTTTTTTCATTTTAATTCTTGTTGTTTCAATTTGATCAATTTTGCTCCTTAATTTTACGAATTGTGTCATATTAATCCAATAAATAACGACAGTTAAGTTTGATGGACGGAAAATTAAATGATATTTCAATTTGGTCCATGTAATTTATAGGATGTATCAATTTGGTCCCTGTAGTTTATAAGAAACTCAAAACAACATGGACCAAATTGACACATCCGGTAAATTACAAGAACTAAATTGAAACATCATTTGATTTTCCGTCCATCAAACTTAACTGCCGTTGTTTATTAGACTAATATGACACAATCTGTAAAATTAAGGAACAAAATTGATCAAATTGAAACAACAGGGACCAAAATGAAAAAAAGATAAACTACAGGGACTACCACTGTAATTTTTTCTTTAATTATTTAGTCATTATGGTGACCCATATGATATTACAATATGCACTATAGATTTAATAAGATTATAGTTTCATATCTTGAATCACAAATTATTCTCTGATCTGTCAATAGATGAAGTGGTTTTCAAGTCTCCTACTTTGACGGCAAATAGAGTTATAATTGTATTAAGAAGCTGGTCCTCTCTTTATCTATAAAAATATATTTTGATCACACATCAATTATTTTGGATATAATATATTCTGTAGAGGATCAAGAGAGAGAAACATTTTCTATTAATATTGATATTAAGTTTAGTTCAATCAACTTTGAATCACTCAAATTTTGCATAACAGATTCGAGTACGCTATTTATTTTCCTCATAATGTTATTGTTTGTAAAGATCATGATAGTTCTAGTTATTAGAATATGAAGGTTGTTAAATGTATAATATTATAAAATTATTTATATTATGATGTCAGAACACTTATTTAAGAATTATCTTGATCAACGCTGCTACACACCCCCATTAGGGGTCGACCCCCAGTGACGTGGCGCGCTTCCATTAGCCAGTTTTCTTTTCTTTTCTTTTCTTTTTTCTTTCCTTCCAATCACCCAGTGCCACGTGACACTGGGAGTCGCTGGGATTTGATTTTACTGGGGGTCTGCCGCATTTTTGTATCTTGATTTGTTGTTAAATAAAAGCTAATATAAATTTATACCCGTATAGTCAGAGCATTGACTAATTGTCTATATATAATTATTCATTGTGAAACTAGATCTGAAACCAATAACATATGAAAATATTATTGCGTAGTTCACCTACTGCCTTTGTTGAATGAATTTTGATAAATTTATTACTTAATGCTAATGGATTCGGCATGACTTTTGACTAAGGAAGCCATATCTTGATGAAATAATGTTCTCCTTTGTTTTTGTAACACTGTATTGTTTAATTTCGTAGTACCTTAAGATATTAAGTATTATATAATGAATCATTATTATTCATATTTTGTTTAATTATATTATCAAATTTTATTATGAAAAAGCACATTAAAATTTTATTGTGATTTTTATAGTACCAAGCATATTGTTAGTTTTGAATCTAACAGTAACATTTAAAAATTATTTCAGTATCATGTTATTACCACCATTATGTATAAGCTTGTTTTTATGGGTGGATTGATGAGGTACAAAAATATATATTATTATATGACATAAAATATAAATTGTGTTAATATTTATTATCTTAGTATTATTCTTATGATTTAGTATTATGCATTATGATCATGATGATGAATAATTGTGAATAAATTATTATATATTCAATAATGTCTATGCAAAGTTTTTCAAGTCGTGTACTTTGATGGGCAAGTGGAGTTATAATTGTATTAGAAAATTGGTCATCTCTCTACCTATAAAAGTATATTTTGATCACCCATCAATTATTTTGAAATTTATGAATTCTGTAGAGGGGCATGAGAGAGAAACTTTTTTCCACCATTATTGCTATTAAGTTTATGTTCAATCAATTTTGAATTACTCAAAAATTTCGCATAACAGATTTGGATACATTGTTTATTTTCCACATTATATTATTGTTTGTGAAGATCATGATAATTCTAGATCTTGGATTGAAAATTATTATATGCATAACATTATAAAATTATTTACAATTGGAACAGTACCCTCTCCTCAACTTTTTATATAACAAAATAAATTACATATATAAATATACACTTACATTTATGGTATACTTACTAACACTACAAGAAAAAACACATTTGGCGATTAAATTTTTAATCGCCAAAAGTGAATTTTTAGTCGCTAAAAGTCGGGTTTTAAGTTTCCCCGACTAAATTTTTTAGTCGCCGGTTTGGTCGCAGGAAAACTGTCGCGAAAGGTATTGGCGACTAAAAAACTTTTAGTCGCCAAAAACCAAGTCTGTAGCGACTAAAATTTTCGTCGCCAAAACTCATTTATATTTTTTAAATTATACATTTGGCGACTAGTGAATTATTTTTTTTTAATTTATACATTTGCCGACTATTTTTTTCATCACCAATACTGAAACTTTTGGCAACCACCCATTTTAGTCGCCAAAAGCTTATTTCAGGGGAAAAAAAAAAATTACTCTCTACTCTTCCTAAGTTTTGAACCACCAACCTCCCACATTCTAAACCTTTAGCAACACACTCTCTCCACCATGTATGTAAAATATATTATTTATATAGTATATTAACCCGTATTAATATAAAACTATATATATGAACATAATTATTTTTATTCAATATAATTTATGTAAAAAATAAATTATTTATTAAAAAAAAAGAAAGCCACTTTTGGCGACTAAATTTTTTTTTAGTCGCCAAAAACCTTAGTTTCGACTACTACCAATAATTTAGTTGCTAAAAAAATTAATTTCCGCCTAAAAATAACCACTTTCGGCGACTAAACTTAATTTCAGTCGCCAAAACCTCCACTTTTGCCAACTAAACTGAATTTTAGTTGTCAATTATCCACTTTTAGCTATTAAATTTTTTTTAGTAGCCAAAAACCTTTATTTTTGGCTACAAAATTTTTTTTTGTTGGTAAAACACCTATAATCGGCGACCAAACTATTTTTTAGTCGCCGAAACCTATACTTTTGGCTACTAAATTTTTATAGTCACCAAAAACCTTCACTTTTGGCTACTAAAATTGTTTTAGTCGCTAAAACCCATATAATTGGCGACTAAACTGATTTTTAGTCGCCAATAACTATACATTTGGCTACTAAACTGTTTTAGTCGCCAAAAGTCTTCACTTTTGGCTACCAATTCAATTTTAGTCGCCAATTGTCCTACTTTCAGCGACGAAATTTATATTTTTAGTCGCTAAAACTTCTTTTTCTTATAGTGTAAACCCACACTCATTAATAACGGTGTCAAAAAAAAAAATCCAGAAGAATCATATTAATAGCTAAAAATGAACCAAAATTTTGATTTTTATCCATTTTTCATAAAAAATAGTTTGTTTGTCTTGGTTGTAAATATTTTTACATAAATTGAATGGATTAAAATATTATATTTAAATTCTTTTATATTTTGACTTATTAAGTATTATTAAAAACAAATGGTTTTGTAACGAAGATTAGAAAATGAGTTATTTATAGAGTAGTCTCTACCCTTAATCTTCATTTATATCAATTAGAGATTTTACAAATTTATATAAAACCCTTTAAATTTGCTTAAAACCTCAAATATATGAATTTCTAAAAAATCAACAAAACCAGATGTAGCATATAATCAATTTCAATTCCTTAATCAATCAAATCCAATAATTCCAATACTAAACTTTCTCTAATCACATTACTTGCACCCTTACTCATTAGATATAGTAGATATAATTGAAAGACTATGTGAAGTCCTTTTGTAAATCTTACTTTTCATTTAATGGGCTTAATGAAAATATGGCTTATATACTCGTCATAAGTCAGAAGGCACCTCGCTCTCCAAGCTATCCATTGGAGATTGGTTATGCATATGTCCTCTTCAATTTTTCTTTTATCTCCAATGAATTTTCTGTCCAATAGAGTATAAGACTTTATCTTTTGGAGTTTGGTTATGCATATGTCCTCTTCAATTTTTCTTTTATCTCAATGAATGTTCTGTCCAATAGAGTATTAGACTTTATCTTTCTTCCAAAAGGGGCAAAAATCCTCACAAGAGGACATACAAGTTCCACCTTCGGACAAAGAATTCATTGCATTGGGATGCTATCCTCAATCAATGTCCTCGCAAGTCCCACCTTTTCAAAAGACAACTTGTCTTTTGTAACCCCTCCTTTAGCTAGGGGTGCATGAACATTTCTAATGGAACAGTTAAATTTGTGTACTAAAATATTATTATATGATTTAAAGTGATAAAAATAAAATTTTATTAAATATTTGTTAGTTTAGAGAGTAAAGTATATGTACCAAGGCCTTAAGAAATAGGAGTTGAGATTTGACTAATAGTGAGATAGGAACTACAAACATCATGTTTGTTATGCAAAATTAACATGGGATTAACATTCTCATTGGATTATGAAACCCTTTAAGGAAGAGACTAGCAATCCTATAAAGGAGATGATATTAAAATCTAATCTCATATAATTTGAGGTAGAAAGACTATTTTGTTCTACACTTTATATAAATAACAAAGTCATATTTTATATAACAAGGGCTTTTATGTAAGTTTAATTAAATCTTAACCAACTAATATCACTATATAGTGCGAAAACAAACACAATTTATACTATATTTCTAACTTTAATATCACCATATTAATAATCCCTTCATTCAATTATATCGTATTTAAAATCTTTTCACTCAAATAACAGGGCATTATAGTATCCCTCTGATCTACTTTGTGGATTGGATGGTACTGTCATGGGTCCTGTTTTAATAATTTGAACAGTTCAATGTGTATAGTTTGTTGAGTAGTTTATCTTTGTAAAAAATTACATTGATTGGATTTCGATAACTACTTGATCAGATCATATTTTTGTCAACAATTTATTTTGAAAAGTATATTTATCGTTGATATAAATCTGATCCGATCAACATGATTTTTTTATAGAAATAAAGCACTCGACGATTTTTACACATTAAATAGTTTGAATTATCAAAACAAAATCTATGATAAATCTCCACAGATCTAATAACACGATCTAATTCAATCTCAAATTGAAGAGAACTTTGGCTCTATAAATATATAAATACATATTTATATATTTATAAAACATAAAATAATAAGGAAAAAAAAAGTACATTAATGATACCTCACTTTCTGTCCATTCTACTGTGTCACTTTCTACTATCTCTCTCTGTGTTCATTGCACATGGCAAAGCTCTTTTCTACACTCTCTCTGTCTCTCTTTCGCTCTTTCTCTCTCTCTTTCCCTATAGTTGGCTCTTCGCAATGAAGGGAGATGTTACAGCATTTGTAGGGGTGTAATTTTGGCCCGGTCTGGCCCGATCCAACCCATGATAGGTTTTGCAGGCTTTCATAAAAAAAATCAAATCAAGCCAAGCCAAGGCGTCCACGAGTTAGAAAACTAGGCCCAAGCCCAGGCTCGGGAGTATTCGGGCTTTGAGCGGGCTAATGGGCCGGGCTTGGGCTCGAGCTTTGGGTGAGTTTGGGCAAGTCTAAATAATTTTTTTAATTTTTTTTATCAAAATTTTATTATTTTTCATTAAAAATAACATTGAGACCAAGCGAGGTGGCCCTATAGGCCAAGCTGGGCTTTAAAACGATGGGCTAGGCCGTGGCCCAAGGTCTCGGGCTGGGCTTGGGCTCGGGCCTTAACGGGCCGAGCCCACTTCGAACCGCAGGCGGGCTTCAAACTGCCCACGGGCCGCAGGCCAAAATTACATCCCTAAGCATTTGTAAGAGTATCTCATGGTAAATATTATAATATATATTATTATCATTGTTAAATTATGATAATAAATAGTAATATTTGGCTCTAATCATAATAATGGTGTTCTAAGGAATGATTGCTATTTTAGCACAGAAATTGACCGATTGGACGTCTGGCTGACTAGACGGATGTCTCATACATTAATTTTCAACTTTCGTTGCAAAAATAATAGACGTGAAAAAGGGAGAGATGTTTTGCTGGAAGGAAGGGAAGTTTATGTAGTGAGTTGGCAGTTATGGTATATACTAAAGCTTGTATCAAATTTGATACAAGGTTTGACATTTGTCAAATTTTACAGCTGCCATAACTTCTTGTTGGGGATGAATTTTTGTGAACTATTGCCATAATTTGACAATAGCAGCTCCAATGGCTTGTCATTGGAAATGTTTTAGGTGTCGTTTAGTAACACTTACGTTTTCAGTTTTCTGTTTATATTTACAAAAATTTAAAAAAACTCAAATAAAAACTTGTTTGGTAAAATTTTTGATTTATAAATCAAGAGTCTCAGTTTATAAATTTGGCCAAAAAATGAAAATACAAAAAATATGTTTCCATTTTGAGTTTTCAGTTTTTTTTTTTTTTACCACCCAACACTAGCCACCACCCGCCATTATTTTCCACCACCATCTTCCGCTACCGCCACCCACCACCGTCTTTCACCACCACCGTCTGCCACTACCACCACTCACCACCCACCTGCCATCACCACCACCCACCACCCACCACTCACCACCACCACCCACCACCCACTCACCTGCCATCCACTCACTACTACCACCCACCCTCGCCGCCGCCACCACCACCACTACCCACCACCCACCTGCTATCCACCCGCCACTACCATCCATCGCCCGCCACTACTACCCGCCACCTACTTGCCGCTACCACCACTCACCACCCACCTGCCACCACCAACCACCTGCCACCCACCCGCCACCACCACTACCACCATCACCATCACCATCACCATCACCCACCACCCACCCGCCACCCACCTACCACCACCACCACCACCATTAGCACTCACTCGCTACCACCTACCACCTACCACAAGCCACCGTCACCCATCCACCCACCGCCACCGCGACCACCCACCACCACCCACCATCCGCCACCCACCTGCCACCACCACCACCCACCGCCACAACCACCACCACCACCCACCACCACCACCTACCACCACCACCACCACTACTACCCACCACCACTACCCGCCACCTACCCGCCACCACCACCCACCTGCCACCACCACCCACCACCTGTCACCACCCGCCACCGTCACCAACCCACCCATCACCACCACCACCACCACCACCACCGCCACCACCCACCACCACCAACTACCCACCACCCACCGTCACCACTTTCCACCACCGTCTTCCGCCGCCACTTGCCATTTCTCACTCTTTTTTATATTTTTAAAATTTTTTAAACATTTTGTCAATTACCAAACGCGTTTGTAGTTTATGTTTTTTTAAAAATAAACAAAAATCAATTTATAAATTTTTTGTAAATATAAACTGAAAACGTAAATGTTACCAAACACAGCCTTAACAATTAACTCTATTTATTTTTTTAAATATAATTAAAAAATTTATTTTCTTATTTTAAGGGGTTATTTTTTTAGAGATTTACGTGTCAGTGATAAAGTGAAAAAAAAATTATAAAAAATAATAAATATTATAATTATTAATAATTAAATTTATAATTTTTTTTACTTGTTTTTTTTTGAAAAAAAAATCTTTTGCACCCTCTAGGTGTAATTCTCCTTTACTTTTTCAATCACTCACAATAACACTTCATATTCTTTTCATATTTTATTAAAATATTTATTATTCTTTCACACTTTCCAACTCAAGCCTCTTATAGTCGATGAATAAAATAAAAATTTTATATATTTAGGAAAGTTACCGTCACTGTCTACAAATAAAAAATAACTGTAAATATTCTGAAAAGCTATAATTACTCCCTACAAATAAAAAATTGCTGTAACAACTCAAAATTTAGGATTTGTTTGGTAATTAGTTTTTAATTTTTTTAACTTCAGACTTTTTTATTTATTTGATTTTTTTATTTGATTTTTTGATTTTAGAATGACAAACTTTCTTATTGATTTTGTAACTTTTTTGATTTTATTTTATTTTTGTCTATATGTTATTATTTAGCCCCAAATCCATTGCCAAACGGGGGCTTAGGAAACTCAATAAGGGCTCTATTGGGAATTTTTTTTTTTTTTTTTTTTAATCAACTCCTCAATTTAGAAAAACGATAAGATAAGGGCTCTATTGTAAATGTTCTTAGCTTTTGCTAGCTAATAAGTGCATTAGATAACCCTTTAACTCATGCATTGGAGCAAAATTAATAGAAACTTGTTTCTTAACTGCGTGAGTCAGTTAATAGTTGACGCTTGACACAAATATTGTATACGGAGAGTGCACTGGAGATGTTATAGGAGATTGTCCAATTCAGTTTAAGTGTGTTAAAAGTTGCTCAGGTCTGTCTAAATTCGAATTATATATTTACTATTTATATTTATTTATATATAATTCAGATTGTTTGGTGTCTTTGTCAAGCCTATCCAAATTTAATTCAAACTTTAAAGCCACACCAAATTTAAAAATATTACATTTTCTTTTATATGTCTTCTATACTATATATAGAGCAAATTTGTGTCTTAAAAAAAAATTCCCCAAAATGCCAAATGGATTTTTTTGTGTGAATTCTATTAACTAATTTAATTTTAAAATTTTAAAAAATAATAAATAATAAATAATTTTCCGCTTACTAATTTCTCATATTTTGAGTTTGAATTTCAAATTTTGATAACTTTCCAAATTTTTTTCTCTCTTTTTAAATTTACTGATTTATTTTCTTAGCACATCCCTCTGGCGTGTACACCGTCTAGTATGTATATAAGGATTTAGATTTATTTTGGAACTAAAAGCCTTGAACATTTTGCAAATAAAAGAAAGACATCTCATTTGGCCTACTAAATTATATAAAAACTTATATTATTTCCAAAATGAATGTATTAATTATAAAATAGGACAAATTACACTAACAGTCCTTACAGTTTGAGGTTTGTATCATTTTGGTCCCTAACTTTTCAATTGTGACACATTTGACTTTGAATTTTGAATTTTGTTCCACATAAGAACAATTGAAGATATCATTGCTTAATTTCAAGGGTAAAATTGTCAATTTAATAAAATATAAACTAATTTGACAAAAATAAATGTCAAAAAATTATTTTTAAATTTTTATAAATTATTTCTACCGACCAAAGATAAAATTATATAAAATTGATAAATCTTTTAGACATTTATTTATTTATTTATTTATTTTACCAAATTAATTTTTATTATATGTCTGGATGATGATCATGTAATGGGTGGTTGTTAGGATTTTAATGTGTAATCAATATATTTAATATATGAATTATTTGTAGTTTTGAATTTTTTGATTTAATGGATTGATTTAATAATGATATCAAAGTTATCGTCATATTTGACTTTTGAAAAAATAGAAATTCATTTAAGGAATATAAAAATAATCACTCATTACATGATCATCATCCAAACACATAATAAAAATTAATTTGATAAAAATAAAAATAAATGTCTAACAGATTTATCAATTTTACATAGGAGTAATTTTATCTTTAGTAGGTAGAAATAATTTTTAAAAATTTTAAAAAAAAATTTAACATTTATTTTTGTCAAATTAGTTTATATTTTATCAAATTGACGATTTTGCCCTTAAAATTAAATAATGATTTCTTTAAGTGTCCTTATTTGGAATAAGATTCAAAATTTAGGATCAAATGTATTACAATTGAAAAATTATGGACCAAATTGACACAAGCTCCAAACTATAGGAAACATTAGTGTAATTTACCCTATAAAATAAAAACATCTGTAATAATTGTTTATGTAGAAAGAAAATTTTCAAAATTAAAATTATTAAAATCATATTTAAAATCTACTATATCATAAAGAGATATTAATTATAATATCTACTGAGAAAATGTATTTTGAATGTATGCTAGCAAAAGTTGAATAAAAAAATTGAGTTGCATGTCAAAAGCCGAGATTAATAAATTTTAAGTAAAAAATTATAAAGGGTTTCCTTAAATTTTTCACTTTGAAGAAAATGGGACCTAAAATGTCACATGCAAATAGTATCCAAGTCAGTAATGAGCTAGTATATATATCCAAGACCACTTATGCAAACTTCTAATGTGAAATAGGATTGTTATAGTGACAATATATTATTTATAAGACTGTAAAATAAATCAAATTATTCAAGTTCAAGTCGTATTTGACTCTTTAAAAGTTCATTTCAAATCGACTCGTTATGTTAATATGTCAAACTTATATATATCTTAAAACTCGTTAATTTTTTAAATTAAACTTGAATAATCTATTACTTGGCTTGATTTGATTATATATACTATAAAATCTAAACTATTTGAACTTAACTTGGCTCGTGATTAGCTCAATTAATACTCATTTGAGGTTCGTTAATAACTCCATTTGCATGGTGGCATTGATGTTCAATGTGTAGAGCCAAAAATTATACCATGCAAAATCAAGATTGACATATTACAAATTACTTTGTAGAATTTTGGTCAAAAGAATTATCAAATCAAAATTGGCTACCAAAATTATTTAATTGCTTGAATGCTAATTCAAATGAATGTGTCAACGATGACATTCTCACCTAGAAATTAACCTCTTCTTTATCAAGATTATCATAAGGTGGCTCTATGGCATACATAACACCATTCTTGAATAACAACCCACTTCCAACTAGGTCAGATATATAAAGGTTTATTTGGCAGCAATTCCAATCTTTATCCCCTCCAAGGCTGCACTAATTTGACTTTTTTTAAGAAGCTCTAGGCCAGACATACAAAGGTTTGAATTGCAGGAATATGAGAGACATGCTGATATTTAAAAATAAAAACAAAAAAATAAAAAAACTTTGGAGAAAATAAATAAATTTAAAAATAAAAAATAAATAAAAAATAAATAAAAAAAAAGTAAAAATGCCAAAACATATTGTTCTTCTTGTTTAAGAAGTCATTTTTCCTTTGTTATTCGATTCCAAACGTAGTGCAATCCTCTATCCCCAATTTCTTTGTCTCAAATTTTCGCCTTGACTATACTATGCCAAAAGAAAAATCGAGACAGAAGATCCCAGGCTTGCTAAGCAACCCCACGTTTGTAAGAAAAGGACATCTGTATAGATTTCCTGTGGTTCTTGTATGAACATGGCTCAGGAAGTTGGTTGGTATAATGCAAATCTTCCATGTTAGAATATATATATACATATATACACAACTATGGAGAAGTAATGGAAGCCACGTCGATTTCCATTCACAGAACACACCTGAGAAAATTTTAAAAAATTGGTCTTAGTTAGGCTAACAACAATTTGACTTGCATTTTTTTTTTTCTTATCAGCTAAATTTTTTTTTTATTGATGAACGGAAAAATATTATATCAAAAAAAGAAAAAATGGGTGCTAAAGCATCATAACGAACATACCAATTTCAATTAAGTTGCATTCTGCTATTTATGTCATTTTGGCTTCGTTTGGGAAGTGTGTTGATATTTTGGCTTTTTGATTTTTTTAGCAATTTTAACCTGGGCTAAAAAGTTTGGTTTGGAAAGAGCTTTTTAACTTTTTGGCTTTTTAACTTTTTTGATTTTTTTTGTAAGAGAAGAATGTAATAATTATGAGTTAGATGTAATATTTTATTTGTTATGATTAAAATAACTTATTTTATTTTTATGGCTAAAATAATTCCAAATCTATCCAAACCAACTTGCCAAACCATGCCTTTATATTCCAGTATGCTGAAAATGGCTGCAAAAGACTGTGGATGTTATCAGGAGGGAGAGAGAGAGAGAGAGAGATGGCTTGACTTTGGGAGAGGCCTAAAGGTGACAAGAGGCAAAGAAACTTTGTGGTAGGATATAAATTATTTTTTGATTAAATAATCCAACAACCTAGTGGGGCGAAATGAGAAAATTCTTGTGGATTTTGATTTCATGAACTCAATAATTGAAGCTCTAATTATTTCGATGTGGAATGGGTTTCTGAAAAAAAAAATTTAAAAATTAAAAAAATAAATAAATTGATGAACCTTCTTGGTGATGATGAGGTTATTTATGGCCTCATGTATCCTAAGTGCATATAGAAAATGATATAGGCGTGGGTCCTATATAACACATATGAATATTCTAAGTGATTTTGTGTTGTTTAACTTTGAAATCAATAACATTAATTTAAAATTAATAACTCTTTTACTGAGATTTCAATAGTCAACTCTCCTATTATTAGATCACCAACGTTCTTAAATTTCAAAGAGTATTCAAGATTTTTTGTTTTTATTATATTCTTACGAAACATGCCAATAAGTAATGCCAAGGTGTTGTTCTAGTAAGTGTAACTTGAGACTTAAAGATGTACTCTCTTCAAGCTTCAGGTTCAACACTCACTAGGTACTATTACATCCTTAGGGTCATGCGCGTGGGCTATATTCGAGATTTTTCTGATCTACGTGAATAGTGCACTTTGCATGAGACTCAAGATTAGTCGAAATACGTGTAAATTAATCCAGACACCCGTTTATTAGTAAATAAAAAAATGCCAACAAGCAAATTTAGAGGTTAATGTAGTTGCAATTTAGCCAACTATAGCAAATTTAAGCCAACACAGGAGATCAAAACGTTTTCAAGCCATCCAATGCCTAATATTGACACAAAATGATATGCATGTCTTAGGAAGGTAGAACCAAGGCTTTCAAAATCTAAGTTGGCTTGGTTTATCAATGTCTAATACATTAATTTGTGACCTCTACTTCTCTGATTGTAAACAAGGTTTGTATCTTTGCAAAATTTTCCTAGAACTTCCAAAATTTTGAAACCCCACGAGTTATTTTTTTTTTTGTTTTCGTCTGCTTGTTTGCATTCTGAGCAATGATTGAGGCTGTTGAAACATCACCCAAAAAAAAAAAAAAAAGAGTGTTGAATTATTGACAATGAAACTAGATCCAAGCTAATTACGTTTCAAACTTGACGAGATCATGGCCCTCCTTGATGTTGTATACACTACCACTTCTCATTCATGTCTAACTGAGGGAGGTTTTACTTGGTGATGAAGGCAACTATATTTTGAGCACTTACAATCCCTAGGGGAGTATTGTTATATTATACAAAATATAACACGTAATCCACTCTCTATCTATAAGACACGTAATTCACCGTGTTCAAATAGTGCCTCCAAAATTGAAGTGTGCTGTGCTTTCTTACAATTTCATTATGGACATTGTGTACATTCTACGTAAATTAGATGTAATACAAACTAATAAATTGTATAAATTATTTTTATTTACATAAGTTATTTTTATTATATAATTTCAGTAGATCCTATTTCAAATACCAATATCTCATAACTATATGTCAGATGCGTAAGATAAAAGAATTCAAAGTGATTAAATAATTATAAAAAAAAATATACAAGTATAATTTTGAAATAGATCGTTCTTTTATTTTATTTTATTTTTGACTAATTAAAATAATATTTGGAGAAACTATAGAATGTTCCCAAAGTATTAAGTGTCTGTAATCCTTAACCAATCATCATTCAATATGTCTTCTCATATTTCTCAATTACCTAACACAATAATCACTTGTTTACTTTTTTCATTAATCATAATATTATAAAATATCACGTATTTATATTTTGAAATTACTTAATAATTATCCTAATATTTGTAATGGTGGATAAAAAGAATTGTTTGCAAGCAAATTTAGATTCATCTCATGAAAGTGGGTATCACACATTTAACATATGTTTTTGTTGTCATTTATATTTTCATTAGTTGATTCGGCATTTTATTTTTGTTTATTGTTTTCTCATTCTTTGTGCTCAGTTATGTACACAAAAGGTTGTATCCATCGTATCAACTTTTTGTCAGCTTGACACCCAATATCCAATTCGAGTAGACACGTGCCATTCTCTAGCAGGTACCACCCACCTAGAAGCATCAAAAAATTTAAAAAAATATTACCATCATCTTACCGAATCTCGAATTTACATTGAATATTGTGAGAATTTACATCGAATATAGTGACTGCTTGTTATAATTTTTGAGGGATGATTTAGAAATTTACATCAAATTCTTTAGTATAACTTCTGTTTATAATTTATCAAGCATAAATAAATTAAATAAGTTTAAAAAAAAAAAGTTGATTATCTAAAAGATAGGATAAGAGCATTTTTAATTTTTATTTTTTGATTACCAATTTTTAACTTAAAAAAAAATCCACTAAATAAGGTCATATTTGTATAGTGAAAATTAATTGATAAAATATAAGATTTACATATAAAATGAATGTGAATAATTGATTTTTTTTTTAAAAATAAATTCTGAATTAATAAGGGTAGATTTGTAATATTATTAAAAAAAATTGGATATATAATCAATATTTTTATATTATATAGATTCTATTTAGAAGCATTTTTTTTTAGGGAGTATTTACTTAATAAGTAGTTTCTTTTTTCACTCTTTTTCTTAATAAATAAAAGAAGAAATACTTTTTATCTTTTTCATGGCTATTTTTTAATGGGTAAATTGCAATCACACCCTTTGTATGTTTTTGAAATTTCACTGACGTCTTTTCTTTTTTTTTTTTGGTCTCTCTCTCAAGTCACACTGCACTCTTGCTTTGAAAATTTTTGTAACACTTTCGTCTAATCTGTCATTTAGTGGTTAGATGGAAAGGCATGACATCAACAAAAATAATGCTTGAAATGCCAATATTACCCTTCCTTTTTAGACAATAAATTATAAAAAAAAAATCAAAAATCATTTCATTGCACTTACACAATTCAGACAATAAATTCAAGAACAATAAAATATTGTACCTACAAATACATATACATATAGTTTTATATGTATTGACAGTTATATATGCATAAAGGATGTCAAACAGATAAATAAAAGCATCTAATTATAAATGTATTAGTTTGTGAACATACAATAATTCCTTTTTAAAAGCAAAATTATCAAAATTCACCATTGATTTTGTGATTGATGGACTAGGGTTGAAGAGGGGTTGAATGGGAAGATGAGGCTGAGATAATGAAGTTTCGTTGGAAAAGAGCAAAGGTGCAGAGCTTCTAGTTGAAGATAAGGTGAAGGAGGGTTGTTGATGTGTGGTTGGTTGTGGCATTCTCCTATGTCCCTTATTTTAATACTTAATTGATGATGTTAACTGATAGGAGAGGTCCTTGGAATCCCGATCATAAAATAATAATAATAATAATAATAATAATAATAATAATAAAATAAGAGGGTGAACAATGTAATTTCAAAGGAATATAACGGGTGTCAGTGTAATTTACTCTTCTTTAATAGAAGGTAGAATGCATAGTTACTCCCCGTATATTATGCATTATCTATCTTCTAATTGTCAAGATTCAATTCAACACTCACATTGATCTGAAAATATCTACAAATACATCTACAATTATTTGAGTTATTACAAAACAAATGGAGCAATCTGAGGGTTAAAATATTTTAAAAAAAACAACCAATTGCCGATGAATTATAAATATGGTTCCATTGTAATTTGTAATCATATTTTGACGAATCATTTTTCATAACTTTAGTTCTATGATATTGTAATCAAACCAATTCATTTTTATTTTATTTTTTTTGATCAGCAGAGAAAATCTTTGTTGATGATGAACCATACACTACATATAGGAATACATCAATAAGGATGAAAAGAAAAAGAAAAAAAAAAAGAACAAGGAAAACCAATTTGTTGCCACCACCCAAAGACTAAACAAAAGCAAATAACCCACTGAATGCTCCAGTGTTGCCTACTTGTTGCCATCATACTTCTTTTTTAGACCTATCCCTCCTATTTGGATCTCTCTTTGTCCTTTAGTTCTAGCTCAATAATCTTATTCAGAACATCATCTTCTTTCCCATTGAAATTGATGCCAAGAGATTTACCTAGTTGTAAAGTGGCTTTAGCTTCATTGAGGAAAAGGTTGCTCGAGCTAGAAATACCCTTAGATAGATCTGAACGGGCTATTGCAACTGCTGGTGGTCTGAAGATGACAGACTTAAAGGTGTGCTTGCTGACTGCTGCAGCTTTATGTCCATGAAGTCTAGAAAAACTGGTGAAACCCTCTAGTTGAACCTTTTTTTTTTCTTTTTTTCTTCTCATTCCGTAGGAGTTTCAAGACAAAAGTAGGTTGCCTACCTAAGCCTGGATGATTTAGGCTCAGAAAACTCTTCTCATTTAAATTCTTACTTAGTGCTTGGGCCAAATCCATTTCAAGATTGATGCCATGCCCAAGCCCATCTCTACATCCAATAAAGCTTCTAATAAAACTCGGAATAAAGACTTGCTCAACATTAATTTTTAGGTTGTGCACTGACTCCTCCATCATGGTCTCCTCGACAACTGTGTTTACATCCTCTCTCAAATGACAATCACTAGGCCCTAACCTCTGTTCTACCTTCTTGGTACATGCTTCATCTTCTTTGCTGAAACCTCCATCATACTTTGACTCCTCAACAACTGTGTTTACCTCTATCACACTTTTAACCTCCTTCTCCCTGTAGCACTCCTCTAGAATCCTTCTCCCTGTAGGAGTTTCAAGACAGAAGTAGGTTGCCTACCTAAGTCTAGATGATTTAGGCTCAAAAATCTCTTCTTATTTAAATTCTTACTTAGTGCTTGGGCCAAATCCACTTCAAGATTGATGCCATGCCCAAGCCCATCTCTACATCCAATGAAGCTTCTAATAAAACTTGGAATAAAGACTTGCTCAACATTAATTTTTAGGTTGTGCACTGACTCCTCCATCATGGTCTCCTCGACAACTGTGTTTACCTCCTCTCTCAAATAACAATCACTAGGCCCTAACCTCTGTTCTACCTTCTTGGTACATGCTTCATCTTCTTTGCTGAAACCTCCATCATACTTTGACTCCTCAACAACTCTGTTTACCCTCCATCACACTTTTAGCCTCCTTCTCCCCGTAGCACTCCTCTAGAATCCTTCTCCCCGTTGGATTTTCAAGACAGAAGTAGGTTGCCTACCTAAGCCTGGATGATTTAGGCTCAGAAAACTCTTCTCATTTAAATTCTTACTCAGTGCTTAGGCCAAATCCACTTCAAGATTGATGCCATGCCCAAGCCCATCTCTAGATCCAATAAAGCTTCTAATAAAACTCAGAATAAAGACTTGCTCAACATTAATTTTTAGGTTGTGCACTGACTCCTCCATCATGGTCTCCTTGACAACTGCGTTTACCTCCTCTCTCAAATGACAATCACTAGGCCCTAACCTCTATTCTACCTTTTTGGTACATGCTTTATCTTCTTTGCTGAAACCTCCATCATACTTTGACTCCTCAACAACTGTGCATACCTCCATCACACTTTTAACCTCCTTCTCCTTGTAGCACTCCTCTAGAATTGTTCCTTCCATACCACTACCACAGATTTTGTTGGAGTTGCACTCTTCTAAGCCATTATGCTTCAAGTTTCTAAAATCTGCTAAATGATCTTCACACGCAAGAATGAGATGTAGTTTCCCCTTGTACTCCAAAAATATAGTTTTGTTAATAATCTCCATACAAGATATAGCCACTCTAATTCTGGTATAGGAGAAGGACTTTGGTTGATAAATATGTCCATCCAAGCTTAGAATAGTACCCCAAATGCTTCCAATGTTGTTGATTGTGCCCCTATTCCAGAGATTTAAGGGCATGCCATAACACCTCAACCAGACACATCTCTCTTGTTCGAGATAAAATCCTAACTTCCATTCTACCACAAACTGATTCCAATCTTTAAACCATTCTTTGATATTGCAAATATTGGATTTCAACTCCTCTTGAGATTTGAAGGTTAATACTATATTGTCACGACCCAAACCCGGCCCTATGGGCTTAGCAATCAAGAACCGCCAAGAATCCGAGATTACGAAGGCTACAAGAAAACAGAGTCTGGCGGAAGCCAATACAGTAAATAAATAATGTCCATTGAGCTGTGACAGTCTGTATGCCAAAAAGATTTTTCATGCATTCATACATTCAAACAGTACAATCTATACAAAATTTACTGATACAAAGACAGGACCTAATCTCTTGATATTAGTATCTATACAGTAATCCAAACAGTACGAAGACAGACGGGGGGAAAAACAAAACACCCCAAAGCCATAGCATGGCAACTTGGAACCTCGCAGTGAGGCACAAAGGCTGGCTTGACAAAACTGGAGTCTAACCCACGCTCCTAGCCCTGGTCTGGTGGCTGAGCACCTACATATATATATATAAACAATGAGCTAAAGCCCAGTGAATAACATAATGCGTAAAGAGGTTAAAAATGAAATGTCCTTACAGTAATGAAAACAGTTCATTAAACAGTATTTCAGTCTTTCGGTCAGAACAGTTATTTAGTCATATGTGGTGTCCATTAGCATAGCAGTAAACAGTAGGTCTTAAAGACCGAACAGTAATGATGGCCATCAATCAGTAAACAGTAATGGTTCCACGAGGGGACCGACAGAGACCTCTGTAACAGTAACAGTAAACAGTAGGTGCTAAGGATGCCACAGTACATTTCAGAATATAGGACATATATTCAAGCAAATGGCGATAATTACTTGGCGATTGAAATGTAAAACATTCTCAGTTGAACATAACTTTACACAATTGTTACTCACAGAGTTTGGGCTACAGTATGCTAGAGCGTGTCTCCCAATCGCCAACCCTACACAGTTCACAGGTTGAACACACACTAAGCTATACAGTTGGGAAATATCATAACTTAATCCCTTATTTGCCTTGGTGTGTTCTACATCTATATCCTCATTAAGATGCCTTAAACTAGGCCTAAGGATGCCTAGAATGGGATGAGGATGCAAAAATACACTTAGAAAACATTTTGCAAAGTTTACTAAAAATAGGATCCTCGCTCGAGCGAGACTTCCTTCGCTCGAGCGAGCTTCCGAAATCAAAGGCCTCGCTCGAGCGAGAAATCCTTTCGCCGAGAAACAAAGAAAAATATTGGATGCTGCGATTTTACGCTCGAGCCACCAATTCTACGCTCGAGCGTAGCTTCGAACAAAGGTTGGTCGCTCGAGCGAAGGAGCCAAATTCTGGAATTTCCAGATTTGTCTCCTAAGCTCAAACCAAGCATTCTTTCACTCAAAACTCGACCTCTTGGGCCCAAATTCTGGAAAACACATCTAAATTCAATGTATAACAAGTTTCAAAGCTCAATTTATGAATTCAAGCCCCAAAGGTGAGTCAATTAAAACCATATTCAAACCCATTTTTCATGAACATGGAGAATATGCAACATGCACGGATTCAACCCAAATTCAACCTTCAAAGCTTGTCCAAATGGACTCATTTCTTCAAGAACATGATGAATTCATAGACTCAAGCCTAATTATGAACATGCATGTATAATTTTACCATGAAAACACCTTAAGAATCAACAATACAAGCATGCATGCATGAATTATGCTCTAATTCAACATGTATGAACTAATTCATGACTTAATTTTACAATGAAGCACAAACCATGCAAGATTTAGCTCAAACTCACAATTAGAGGGATGAATTCTCTTACCTAAGTCTTGTATTCAAGGTTTAGGAGTCCAATTTGACAACTTACACTTCAATTCCAAGCAATTCAAGCTAATTCAACAAAATGAACTCTCCTATTTCCTCTCTTGGTCGGCTAGAGCAAGAAAAGAGGCTGAACAAGTGTTGTCTCTAAGTGTGCAAAGCTCAAACAATATTAGACTAAGTGGCCCACTAAGTGGTCTAATTGGTAAATAAGTCCAAGTTAGCGATTTATCACTATTTAATCTAATTTAATCATACCTAATCACCTTTTAGATAAATATACCATTAAATCAGATAAATTCTACTGTTCATGAAATACTAAACGGTTTCTAATTCGGCCGCCGATAAGGCCTTCGATTTGCAGTTCGAACATAAAACACAAACAGATAAATCATAGAATCAAACAGATAGAATACAATACAATAGATATGCTCACCAATTTTTCAATTAGTCCGCTCAAGATTTAGTTAGTTCAATTATCACCATAAGCGGTCGGTTTAGCAAAAATCAAGACGTAATTCAAGAATTTTCAAGTATGGGGTTGTTGATCTCCCCTCCTTATAAAGAGTTTAGTCCTCTAAACTCGAGTTTCCTTCATTCTGGAAGAAAACATGATCCAGTGGGAACAAATCAGGATACCCCCTAGCCATGTCATCTTCTCTTTCCCAAGTGGCATACACACCACCATGGTTTTGCCAGTCAACTTTCACCAAAGGGATCTCTTTGTTTCTCAGTTTCTTGATCCGTCTATTTACAATCTGTATAGGCCGTTCCTCGTAAGTGTAGTCATCACTCAACACGATACGAGTAGGCTCAATCACGTAGAAGGGATCCCGGAGATAATCTCTCAACATCGAAATGTGGAAAACGTTATGCATATGCTCCATTTCAGGAGGGAGCGCAACTTGATACGCCACCGGATTAATTTTCTCAATAATCTCATACGGTCCGATGTATCTCGGTGCTAACTTGCCTTTGACTCCAAAACGAGTCTGGCCCTTCATTGGTGTCACTTTCACAAAAACGTGATCACCCACTTCATACTCTCTGTCCCGTCTTCTGACATCCGCATAACTTTTATGTCTACTCAGACGCTTTTATCTTTTCAGTCGTCTCATATACGATCTCGGGCCCAAACAAAGGCCCATCTCCAACTTCTGCCCAGCAAATCGGAGATCGACACTTCCTGCCATACAATGCCTCGAAAGGCACCATACCAATACTCGAATGGTAGCTGTTGTTGTAGGCGAATTCAATAATGGCAAATGACTTTCAGCTTCACGAAATCAGACGCACATTCTCAATAGATCCTCCAAAGTCTGGATGGTCCTTTCTGACTGTCCATCTGTTTGAGGATGATAGGCACTACTCAACCTCAATTCAGTACCCAATGCAGTCTGTAGGCTTTGCCAAAATCTCGATGTAAACTTGAATCCAAACAATAGACAGGCACTCCATGCATCTCACAATTTTATCAATATAGATAATGACCAATTTGTCCGTATTATAGATTGTCTTGACAGGTAAGAAGTGAGCAGATTTGGTTAGTCTATCAACAATAACCCAAATTGAATCCATACCTTTTCTGGAGCGAGGTAACCCAACGATAAAATCCATCGTGATATGCTCTCATTTCCACTCTAGTATGGGTAAGGGTTGCAATAATCTGACAGGTCGTTGATGTTCAGCTTTGACTTGTTGGCAATGAAGACATTTGGACACAAAGTCGGCAATTTCTTTCTTCATTCCCGACCACTAGAAATTCTGTTTCAGATCTTGGTACATTTTCGTATTCCCCGGGTGGATAGACCATTTTGAATTGTGGCCCTCTTGCAGAACTCTTCTTTTCAGTTCAGTGTCATTCGGCACACATAGTCTGTCTTGAAATTTCAGTACATTGTTCTCGAATTTGAAACCCGGTCTCGGCTTAGACTCTCTTTCTTCGATGATCGTTTTCAAGAAGTCATCATGTTGCTGTTTCTCTTTAATTTCTTCTATCAAGGCTGGTTGAACAGAAATAGCGGCTAGCGTTCCACCTTGTTCTTTCAAAACAACTTCAATTTCAAATTTTTCAAGATCACAAAGCAGCTCTTTCTGTCCGGTGAGCAAACAAGCTAAGTTGGCAATTGACTTTCAATGCGATTGGCTTTTCCGGATGGTACAGAATCAGAGATCATAGTCTTTGATCGATTCTAGCCATCTGTTGTCTCATATTTAGTTCTTTCTGTGAAGAAATATTTTAAGCTCTTGTGGTCGGTGTATACTTCACATGTCGCCCATACTGAGATAGTGACGCCAAATTTTCAAGACAAACACCATGACAAGTTCCAAATCATGGGTCAGGTAGTTCTTTTCATGTGGTCTCAACTATCGGGAAGCATAAGCAATAACTCTCCCATTCGCATTAAAACACACCCCAAACCCTTATGAGAAGCATCACTAAATCTGATATAACCATCCGCACGAAAGTAAAGTAAGGATACAAGTCGAGTTTTCAATTCTTGGAATGCCGATTCGTCATCGGTCAAATGATGTCCCCTTCGAGTTAATCGAGTCAATGGTAGGGCAATCGGAGAAGTCTTTGACAAATCTTCAGAATATCCAAATCCCAAAAATCTTGGACTTCATTACATTTGTTGGTCTAGGCCAGTTCACCACAGCTTTAATTTTCTGCGGATCAACAGAAATTCCATCTTTGCTAACAACATACCCCAAAAACATAACATGATCGAGCCAGAACTCGCATTTAGACAATTTAGCATACAGTTTCTGTTCCCTTAGGGTCTGCAGGGCAAGTCTCAGATGGTGTTCATGTTCTTCTCTACTTTTTGAATAGATCAGTATGTCATCAATAAATACTACAATGAAATCATCAAGGTATGGTTTAAAAATTCTATTCATAAGGTCCATAAAAGCAGCAGGGGCATTCGTGACTCCGAATGGCATAACTAAAAATTCATAATGGCCATACCTCGTTCTAAAAGCGATTTTATCAATGTCTTTCGGTTTAACCTTCAGTTGATGATACCCTGATCTGAGATCAATCTTAGAAAACACTTGTGCACCAGAATCGATCAAATAAATCATCAATACGTGGCAATGGGTATTTATTTTTCGATTACCTTGTTCAATTCACGGTAATCAATGCACGATCTCGTGAGCCATCTTTCTTCTTTACAAACAAAACAGTGCACCTACGGTGAAATCTTGGGCACGATAAACTTCTTGTCTAAGTTCTTGCAATTGCACTTTCAACTCCTTGATTCGGTTGGGGCCATTCAGGAGCTTTAGATATGGGTCAGCGGAATCACATCAACAAAAATTCAATCTCCTCACAACCAAATCTCTGGCAGATCATCCGAAATACATCCGGGAATTCTCGACTATAGGAATACAATTCACATCGGTTTTACACTATCATCATATCCTTTACATCCCTTTCTAATCAGTTTAACAGCTTTCACAGAAGAAATCAGATACGGAGGAGGTACTACTCCACTCCCATTAAACACAAATTCAGGCAAACCAGATGGACGGAAAACTACTTGTTTTGTTACACAGTCTATAGTGGCATGATATTTTTGCAACCAATCCATCCCCAATATTACATCAAAATGATCAATGTTCAATGGTAGTAAATCAATAAACAGATGCATATCCCTAACAATAATCTCACAAGCAGGATACATATATGCACATGTCATGGATCCCCCAATAGGTGATGATACAGCTAACAGGTAACTCATGGGTTCTAAGGGTCTATTCAATTTCCGTGAGAAAGCATGCGATACATAAGAATGTGTAGACCCCAAATCAATCAGTACATATGCATTTTGTGTACAAATAGAGAGGATACCTGACACAACGGTTTCAGTATTTTGCACGTCTCCCAGTACTAGGGCGAACACTTACCGCCTCATAGGCTCTTTCTAGCTTTGGGGTTAGGCTTTGGTGCTGACTGACTTTGCTACTAACTTACAAGTAGAGGGCGATCTCTAACCATGTGGCCCACTTTGCCACATCGTAATAAACTCCGGATATTTTGTGACAAACCCCTTTGTGCTTGTTGCCACATCTGAGCGGTGGAATGAACCCTCCCTTGGTGGGGCTAGTTGTTGACCCCAGATTCATTTCTTGTTGGCCGGGTTGTGCTTGCCTTTCTTGAATTAGAAACCCTGCCTTTTACCATGCCATTCAGTTGTTGGTGTTTCAGATTGTTTCACTGCTGCAATGTTCGACTCGGCCATCAATGCCTGGTCGAGAACACCCACAAAAGTCGGTAGTTTCAAAACACTTATTCGGTCAAGTATTGCAACATTAAGGCCACCCTCAAATTTTCTGGCCTTCTTGTAGTCAGTGTCCACCATATGTGGTGCATATCTGGCAAGCTCAGTGAACCTTGCTTCATACTCAGCCACAGACATTGTACCATGCCTCAGTTGTTCAAATTCAGTCACTTTTCTATCCCTGACGCACTGTGGGAAGTACTTTTCAAAGAAGGACTCCTTGAACTGAGCCCAAGTCATAACAGTATTTGTGTCACGGATCAACATCCACCACCTTCTAGCTTCTTCTTGTAGGGTGAAGGTGGCTAACAGTACTTTATTCACTTCTGAGCACGGAAACACTTCAAATAGTTTTTCTGTTTCAAGCACCCAAGCTTCAGCCTTTAGCGGTTCAAGGCCTCCCTGAAAGGATGGCGGTTTCATCTTGCTGAATTTATGGGTGAGAGCAATTATGTCCCCATCATTCACATTTGCATTTGGTTCCGGCTGTACCGGAGGAGGAGGATGTGGAGGCTGTTGGTTCTGTTGTTGCTCAAGTCTAGCAGTTATCAGTTCCATCATTCTTTCCATTCTTTCCATTCTTTCCTCGGTAGATGAGGATTCAGGTTCATTTGCATTGTCCATTTCACTATAAGCAGTTATAACAGTTATAGCAATTATAACATAAACAGTTGCATGTTTAGACAGTCATCACATTAACATGTATTCAGTCATAGCATAGCCACACACTTTTCAAGTTCATAAAATGCCCTAATCACTTTTCTAGGACACCCTATAGCTCATTTGGACACGTGTGTGCGGTATAACTCGTGGTCAAATATCGCTCTGATACCACTCTGTCACGACCCAAACCGAACTGCCAAGAATCCGAGATTACCAAGGCGAGTACTGAGAAAAAGTTCTGGCGGAAGCCAATACAGTAAATAAATAATGTCCATTGCAGATGCCAAAAAGATTTTTCATGCATTCATACATTCAAACTCTATACAAAATTTTACACAAGGACCTAATCCCTTGATAGATGACATTCTATCTGATAATCCAAGGAAAACAAAACACCCCAAAGCCATAGCATGGCGACTCGGAACCTCGTAGTGAGGCACAAAGGCGGCTTGACAAAATCGAGTCTAACCCACGCTCTAGCCCCTGCAGTGGTTGAGCACCTACATATATATATAAACGTGAGCTAAAGCCCTGAATAACATAATGCGTAAGAGGTTAAAATGAAATGTCCTTACAATAATGAAAACAGTTCATTAAACAAGATTTGATCTTTTATTCATATGTGGTACATCCATTAGCATAGGTCTTAAAGACCGAACAGTAATGATGGCCATCAATCGAGTGATAATGGTTCCACGAGGGACCGGCGAAACCTCTCAGAATAAAGATGATGAGTGCTAAGGATGCCACAGTACATTTCAGAATATAGGACATATATTCAAGCAAATGGCGATAATTACTTCAGAAAACAGTTCCGTAAACAGTCAGAAAACATTCTCAGTTGAACATAACTTTACACAATTGTTACTCACAGAGTTTGGGCTACAGTATGCTAGAGCGTGTCTCCCAATCGCCAACCCTACACAGTTCACAGGTTGAACACACACTAAGCTATACAGTTGGAAAATATCATAACTTAATCCCTTATTTGCCTTGGTGTGTTCTACATCTATATCCTCATTAAGATGCCTTAAACTAGGCCTAAGGATGCCTAGAATGGGATGAGGATGCAAAAATACACTTAGAAAACATTTTGCAAAGTTTGCTGAAAATAGGATCCTCGCTCGAGCGAGACTTCCTTCGCCGGCGAGCTTAGAAATCAAAGGCCTCGCCGGCGAAATCCTTCACTCGGTCAAACAAGAAAAATATTGGATCTTGCAATTTTACGCCGAGCCACCAATTCTACGCCGGCGTAGCAACAAAGGTTGGTCGCTCGGCGAAGAATCGAGCCAAATTCTGGAATTTCCAGATTTGTCTCCTAAGCTCAAACCAAGCATTCTTTCACTCAAAACTCGATCTCTTGGGCCTAAATTCTGGAAAACACATCTAAATTCAATGTATAACAAGTTTCAAAGCTCAATTTATGAATTCAAGCCCCAAAGATGAGTCAATTAAAACCATATTCAAACCCATTTTTCATGAACATGGAGAATATGCAACATGCATGGATTCAACCCAAATTCAACCTTCAAAGCTTGTCCAAATGGACTCATTTCTTCAAGAACATGATGAATTCATGGACTCAAGCCTAATTATGAACATGCATGTATAATTTTACCATGAAAACACCTTAAGAATCAACAATACAAGCATACATGCATGAATTATGCTCTAATTCAACATGTATGAACTAATTCATGACTTAATTTTACAATGAAGCACAAACCATGCAAGATTTAGCTCAAACTCACAATTAGAGGGATGAATTCTCTTACCTAAGTCTTGTATTCAAGGTTTGGGAGTCCAATTTGACAATTTACACTTCAATTCCAAGCAATTCAAGCCAATTCAACAAAATGAACTCAATTCTCTCCTATTTCCTCTCTTGGTCGGCTAGAGCAAGAAAAGTGACTGAACAAGTGTTGTCTCTAAGTGTGCAAAGCTCAAACAATATTAGACTAAGTGGCCCACTAAGTGGTCTAATTGGTAAATAAGTCCAAGTTAGCGATTTATCACTATTTAATCTAATTTAATCATACCTAATCACCTTTTAGATAAATATACTATTAAATCAGATAAATTCTACTGTTCATGAAATACTAAACGGTTTCTAATTCGGCCGCCGATAAGGCCTTCGATTTGCAGTTCGAACATAAAACACAAACAGATAAATCATAGAATCAAACAGATAGAATACAATACAATAGATATGCTCAGTCAATTCAGTTCCAGTTTTCAATTAGTCCGTTCAGTACTTCGGTTAGTTCAATTATCAGTCATAAGCCGTCCAGTTTAGCAGAAATCAGTACGTAATTTAGTAAATTTTCGGTAAACAGTATGGGGTTGTTACATATATCTCGTCCTCCCCCTTTTCTGACCATTACTTGATCCAACCCTTTCTCCTTCAGGGCATTTTCAATGGTAAAAGTAGAGCATTCAGAATTAAGTCTCACTATTGCACTATCATAGACTGATCCATGACCCTCTTCATTGGCTTTTATGGTCAAACTTACTTTTCCAGCCACAGTGGGTGTGTCCCTTGTTAATACTTCAATGAACAATCTCAGGCTTGTATATGAAACATCACTTCTATTTTTGTTAGTTTTAAGAGGTCTTCTGATGGTATGATGACTTCTCTTTCTCTAATCATCTCTATTGCTTTTGACATTGGTAGCTTTTTTAACTTCTAGCACCCTTCCATCTAACAACAGCTTATTCCCTTTTTGGATGGCAATGTTTGCAGCTACAGGGCAATCAAATCTCACAAAACCAAATCTAGAGTTTGACACTGTCCTTCTTTTGAAGGGTATAAAGACATCCTTAACTATGCCAAACTGTGTGAAGAGTTTGAACAGAGTTTTCACAACCATAACTGAAGGTAAATTATCCACAAATATAGTGAACAATCCATGCTTATCTTTCTTGCCATGAGCTTCATCTCTATTCCGCTACCTCACTACCAGAATCCAACCTCTATTTCCTCCTTGTGCCATTACATTTTCATTGAAGCATTTTATCGAACAGGTAGAGTGCGAAAACTTTTTTACTGGGAAAGACAGGACCAAGCTACTCTTTGCTTCCCCTAAAATCACAAACCCAAATGAAATCAGGACAGAGAATATGCTAAAAGCCTTACTCGAATGATGATTGATGGTATATTTGAAAAACTGATCAATCACCGCTAACGATGGTGACGTTGAAACAGTGATCAAACGCTACTGAGAGCTAGAGCTTCACTGTCTAACTGAGAGTGAGAATTGAGGGTTGAAGTCGCTAGCTGCTGGACTAAGCATAAGATGGAGAAGAGAGAGTTTCAACCGTCGGAGAAAGAGCTATTGCTCACCGTCACTTGTTTTTTCATCATGATTGTTAAGCCTTTGTAGATGACCACAACTGAACCTCAATAGCAGTTACTTTCTATAGCTTCCTATAGTAACCTCATACCCACTGTGTAACTGGAAACAGTTCAAACCAATTCATATATTGTATAGAAAATAATATAAAATCCACCTTTTAGATCCATTTTATATACCTAATGATGTGTAAGTAAGATGATTGATTAATAATTAGAAATGATATGAGAGAGAGAGAGAGAAAGACAAATAACACATGAGAGTATTTGGTTGATTGATCATTAAACTTGAAAAATGGGTTTGATTTGAATAACACAACTCATGTTGCATAGTTTAGTTGGATAACTGGGTAACTAAGTAATATGGATGACAAAAAACCACTAGTGGCAGTCAACTTATCACCCAAACCGTTAAGAAAATGGCAAACCAATGTGGATGGATTCCTGTTTTAAGATAGAGATGAAGACAAGGTCTATGGAGAAATGAAGCAAATGCAGGCTTATTCACAGTGTTTGTGGATAATCTACCAAGCTCAGTGGATTCGGAGAGGCTTTTCAACATGTTTTCTAAATTTGTAGTGGTAAAGGATGTGTCCAAACCACAACAAAAAAAAAAAAAAAAAAAAAAAGTGACAAACACAAGATATGGTTTCGTGAGATTTGATTGCATTGTAGCAACCAAAGTAGTCATGCAAAGAGCAAATAGGTTATGGGTGGATGACAAGGCAATCAAAGTGAAGCTAGTTGACTATGGAAATGATAAAGGGTGAAAAAGGGTCTTCATTATACCCAACAAAAAAAAAGGCAATCAACAACTGGAGAAAAATGAATAAGTGAAAGGAATCCTATTAAAGACCAAAGACCCTACATAGAAAGGAGAAGTGGAAGGACTACATTTACAAACCGAAGATCCTATGCAGAAGCTACCAAATGAAACACCAATATGGGTAAAGGAATAATATCAGTTAAGGTTGAGAAAATAGATAATGGATGGTTGTGTGAGAGTGTCATAGTACGTCTCAAAGCAATGTCTGCCAACATTAGTCTCAAGGTAGAGATAGATGAGAGAGGAATATAAGACATACTTATGAGAAAAGGTGAAGGTAAAGATGTAGTGTTAGCTTTCAAATCAAAATAAGAGATGAATCAAAAGATAAAAGTCATCAAGGAATTGATTGGGGAATGGTGTAAGGAGATGACTGAATGGAAGTCGAGCCTAGTCCTAGAGCAAGAGTGTAATGTGTGACTAAGCTACTATAGAATCCTATTAAACTTGGAACATAACCAATTTTAATAGGATAGGCAACTTATGGGGCGAAGTTCTAAGTATTGACGGAGATATGTGCCAACAAGAGTCCTTTGTATGTGCAAAGATCAGGATAGCCACCAGATGCATGGAATCAATAAACAAAATGATAAACTTAGAATGCAAATGAGTCATATACCTAATTAGGGTATTTAAAGAGAAGATTATCGTTGCTAAAACAATAATGATGCCATGAGAATATTGAAAACTATAACTCAAATGAAGATGAAAAGTTTGATGATGGTAGGGTGGGCAGAGGAGAGGGAGATGATGACGGCTGAGATGATGAGTCGGCACATGAGCTGGAGCAAAATGATAATGAGGCAAAAGAGGTCAAGACATATGGTTTAAGTCATATAGTTGAAGTGGAGAAGGAAATGAGCTGGAGGATTCAGATAATAGTTCCAGAATCAATGGGGAAGGAGCTTGAGAAAGGAGCATGTGACACATTAATGGTAGTTGGAAACCAAACAAACAGCATAGCAGTGGGCTGTCAGAGGTATAATGATCATATTTTCACACTTGGATTTGTAAGACATTTGAGTGGCTCAAGCTTACTCAAACCAGGTGTGGATCTAGAAGCGATATTAGGCCTAGTAATAGTGTGGTTGGGCCTTAGAATTTAACATTGGACCTACCTATTGTGCGAGAGTCAGTGGTGGCAGATTGTTAGGCTTTTGTTATTGGCAATCCCGTTTGACAAAACTCCTTTCAGTTGTAATTTTGTTTAACAATTGTGCCTTGCAGAAAAGTTTCAGAAGTTAATTCTTTCATGTTTGTCATTTCGCTGACTATGTCGAGGATCGAGCTACCCAGTCAGCTCTGCCCCTTGGCAGGTCCGGGGTAGAGCCTGGGCGGGGTCGAGGGGCAACATCCCTAAAGCAAAAGGCAAAATTGTAGTCGAAGGTGTTTGTTTCAGAAGTTTCACTCGCCTACAAAAGTACTGGAAGTTGTATTTTTCTGCTCGAGTGGCCTTTTCCTACACTCGAGCGAAGATCGCGAATCTGTTTGCTATAAAAGTTACGGTTCAGTCAGGTTTTAGGATACGGCTTCCAGATCTTCTTCTTGGGTATTAGGATTTTCATCTGGAGCTTATTTACTTGTTTCCTTTGATATCTATGAGAGTTTAACCACGAATTGAATGGATTATATCAAAGAGTTTGTTTAGTTTCTTTTTTCTAAAAAGAGAATTGTTCTTTGGTGGATTCCGTAAAATTTGGGCCTGAAGCTTTGATGGATTCTGGAGTGGCTCGTCGTCATGGATTCAACATCGGCATTGTGATTTCAACGTTGAGCAAGACAATTTCGAGGTAAAGACGGGGCTGGAAGAGGCACATAGGGGTTGATTTGATTCGAGCGTAAATTCGCTAGGTAATTGAAAGTACACTTGTGTAATTCCTTTATGTCTTCTTAGTAGATTATTTTGTGGCTTTGGCCCGTGATTTTTTATCACAATTGGAGGCACTCCAATTATGGTTTTCCACGTTTAAATCGTTGTGTCGATTTGTCTTTGATTGTTTAATTGGGATTGTTATTTACTGTTTAAAATTGATACATAATCACATATTATCTTCACGATTTTTAGATTTTTGATAAATGAATCACAAAGTGGGCCTATTAAGCAAATGGACATTCTAAGGCCTGGTGAGATAGATTCAAGTTTCTCTCAATTGTCTCTCTATTCTTGATCTCAAATAATTTTTCTCGCTTTTTCTCTTACAAAGTTCCACTTAAATCTCCATATCTCAAGCTTCCTCTATCTATTTCCAAATTGGACAGGTATTTACTTGGTCTTTCCATCCTACATTTACTCTTTTCCGACACTTTTGTCTCTAACATTAACCTATATTTGGTTTTTCGTTTTTTTATTTTTTATTTTTTATTACCTTATCTAGTTATGCCTGTGCATCTACTTCTCCCTCTTCTTTTCCTTTCCCTTCCAAATGAAATCCCGAATCCTTTACTCAAGATTGGGAAGGATTATTGCGAGTACGAGTTTCTTATGGTTGGTTCCACAGTGGCCAGACGATTTGAAGGATCTATCGTAACATTTTTTCCTAACTTTAAGTCATTGAATTCCTTTTTCTCTACTAACCTCACGATCTCATTTAGAGAGAATGATCAAATGATCGTGTCAACATTACTCGGCAGGTAAAAGAATTCTAAAATCCATTGAGGAGTCCGGGGAAAATGATGGTTTGTTATATCAATTTCTTTGTAGTTTGATGGTTTGCTCTATCAATTTCTTAGTCAAATTTGAAGATATAATGTAAAAGGCATTCAATAAGATAGTTCAACTTAAATAATAAAGAAAATTTTATAATTTGTTTTGATATCATTGATAAAGATGATTTTGATGCAACGAAGGTACTTTCTCTCAAAGATTATGAAGTATAAACATTTTTTTTCTCTCTCTAAAATTGGTTGTTTACTCCATTATGTGGTTTTGCCCGTTTAAAAATAGCTTCATTTTCTTCCGGCCTTGTCACGTTGATCTATTTATATTGTACTACTCTTATACTGCTTGTCATTTACATCAATAAATTTCTTTTTTTGCCTACAAAAAGAACATTTATTTTTCTTTTGTTTTTTTCTTTTTTTTTTGGGCAAAAGAAAATTTTATTGATTTACATCAATGTACAAGACAATGGATACAATCGATAAAGATGAGGTGCAAAGAATATCATAGCAATCAAACTAATCCCAACTAAGTTGGCACCACAGAGAGAGAGAGAATCCAATCATATGCTAGCATAGTGCCAAGTTGTTAAGGAACCAACCAACCAAAAAAAAAACAATGACACAAGGCAGCCTAACTGATAACAGCTGCAAACAAACTCAGCCACAATCTCTGATCTGCTTCCATTTGAGAACAATGTCGATGACTGAGTAGGGGAAATCCTTGATTGAAGTTTTGAGCCAAAGAGCAGTTCTAATCTTGATAAGCTCAAACAGGTCAGAGTAAAAAAAAAAACATTTCAACTCTTAGATCACTTGACTTTTGTTTTCTTTTTGAACAATAGGAACCCACATGAGTAATTCAATTACATCCAATATTTATTTTTATTTTTTTATCAGCAATTACATCCAATATTTTATGAACAAGAAGAAACCTTGGAAACAAATTTGAGCATATTTTCTTTTATTTAATTGTGCATATAATTCTAAAAATAATAATTCAATTAGATTCAATATACAATGAACAAGTACTCCAATCTTGGGTAATAAATCTCAACCCAACCAACTACAACCTCAAGTTGCAATTAGGCATAAAAATGTTGACTACAAAAGCAGAATTTACAAGGATCCAAATTTTATATTCCTTAAAAAGGGTAAAATCTTTAACCTTTGGAAGTACCAATTTTACCTAAATTATGTTTCAAATAAATCAATTTTGAACCAAAAAATAATTGACTCTATCCATCACAACAACTAAACAACCGACACTAGTTGGAATTTTTCATTTTCTTTCTTATCTTGGAATATTCACAATTTGACAAAACTACCCCCAGAAAATGACAACAATAAGTTGTCTATCATCTTGGTTGGATCTACTATGATTTGATAATGTTTTGCTAAAAGTGTAATTATCTCACCGACGTATAATTATAACATTAAGTGGCAATCGCTTAACCGATTAGGTCATTCTAGTGCCAAGTGACGACTCTGATGTTAGAAGTTTTGGGTTTGATTTTTAATTGTGTGTTTGGATTAAAAATTTCATAGAATAATGAAAATAGAATAAAATAATAATTAACTTTTCAAAATTATGTTTGATTTTAGGATCAGAGAAATTATTTGTGACGGAAAAGGAAATGGTAAGTGAAAAAAAAAAAAAATTTAAAATATTTGCTCTATTTTATTCATTTTTTCCTTTCTCTTTTCTTTTCATGTGTAAATCTCTATGCAAATCTTTAATCTAATTATAGTTTATTAAGGAATAAATTTCATTTTCACTTCTCTTAACGTCAACTTTTCCCTTTAGAACTGATAATTAGCTCGTATATAATATAAGGGAAAATTAGTCTAAAGTCCCTTTTCTATTTTTAGTAATGGAAGAAATCCACAATATTATTTTTTGATGTCTAAGGTCCTTCCCATCTATCACAAAGAAATTTGATATATATCTCACGCTCTGTTTGTGTGTGTCTCTCGCTGCTCTCTTCTACTCCTCCTCCGTTAGGGTTTATTTTGATAGCTGTCTTCACTCAATTCGATCAAAAACCCTTGTGAATTGCTCTCAAACTGTATGTGCAGAGATCAATGGAGTCCAACGGAGGTGACGCGTCTACAATTCTTCGTGAACTCGAGAATTTGAAGTCTTCGAAGATCGAAATCGAGCACAGAATTTCAGTTCTCGAAGCTCAGCTTCGTCAAAAGAAGGACGAGACCAAGGTCAATTCAACTAGTTCATGTACTCCGGTGTCAAACGGCAGTGACTCTGATGTCGGACTTGGATTGTCGCCGAAGTTGATCTACAGATACAGTCACCACCTCTTGCTTCCTTCCATTGGTGTTCAAGGTATGACTAAAACTCACATGTTTAAGCAAAACATGTAGATGTATTGAATTCGCGTTTGTGTAGCTGCTCGGAACATCAACGCTCCATTTGTTTGAGAGACGAGCGACAAATTCCCTTACAACTGTTTCATTGTTTGAGTAAATTTCTTTAGGATGGACTAAATTTCTCTGGTTTGTATCTGTGATTATTGTGTAAATAGAAGGAGGAATTTCTCTAGAGAGAGGGAAGGCCAGAGAAATTTCCAAAATTTCTCTGGAGAGTGGGAAGGTTAGGGGAAGGTCAAAGAAAATTTCAAAATTTCTCTATAAAATCTAGAAGAATTTCTCTGTTGAGATTTTCTCTAGGACAAAATAGGTAGAGTTGAATCTGCTGTTCCCTTGATTTGATAAACTGCCCCAGAGAAATTCTCTCAATCTAGAAAAATTACCTTCTAACCGAGAGAAATTCACAAAAAGTCAATGAAAATTACCTTCTAGTCTAGAGAAATTCACAAAAACTCAGAGAAATTTAAAATTTTCTCTGTAATGTGTCCAGCAAAATTCTCTGAATCGAATTTTCTCTGGATTGATGTTGAAGAACCTTAGACATTATAAAAATATTGAGTGTCTTTTATACTATAAAATCATAATACCAGGGACCTTAAAAAAAAAACTCATAATATAATACATAAATCAAGTTAAGGAGTTATCTAACCAGTAAAAATTTGAGAATAAAATTTTAAAATTTAAACTTGAGTCAATTCAAAAGGTTATTGAATATTTGGCTCATCATTAATTTCAAAACTCTAAAATTAATCAAATTTTATGAAATATCAAAATATATATACAAAAACATGTCGAGACAAAGCTTCACACTATTAACAAAAGTAAAAGTAGAAATTTTCCTTAAAAATATAATCAAAAGTCAGATCAATTACTTTATATATTTTCCCATGATAAGATATAGACTACTGGTCAAATTCCTCTTATTTCATTCAATCTTTGTCTTCTCTTCTTCTTCTTCTTTTTTTTATGTTATCTTATTTTATTTTTTTCCATTCCATTGCTTCTATAAATAGACACATTGATCACTAGCTAACATAACCCAAAAACTCTCTCTCTCTCTAGAAGTTAGCAGCCATGGCAAATCCTAGTGAATCTCTTCACAAGGTAAACTTTGCCAACAAGAGAAGCTTCGGCGCGGCGTTGAAGAAAGACCTGAAAGAGACTTTCTTCCCGGACGATCCATTCAAGCAGTTTGAGAACCAGCCATTCTCGAAAAAAACCAAGAAAGTGATACAGTACTTCGTTCCGGTCTTCGAGTGGCTACCAAAATACAATTTAAGTCTCTTCAAGTATGATCTTCTTGCCGGAATCACCATTGCTAGCCTCGCCATACCTCAAGGAATCAGCTACGCTAAGCTCGCCAACATTCCTCCCATCATCGGCCTCTGTAAGCTTCACATCTACCAATTAATATACGTGGTCCAGCTCGGTTTGTTTTCGCAGAAAATATTTTGCTTTAAAAACACTTTTTTAACAAAACTATTTTTCAGGTAGAAAATGCTTTTCTATGTTTGCTTGTAAGACAAAGGTGTTGGTGATTATGGTAGACTAGTAGTGGCGGCGTTGGTGGTGGCAGTGGCTGCAATAGAATGATTGTACTATGATAGTAACGCTAGTGGAGGTGGTGGTAATAATGGTGATGTGGTGGTGGCAGCAAAAGGGCAATAGGATAATAGTAATAGTAGTGGCGGGGTTGGTGGCAGATAGGCAGTAGTAGCGGTAGTATGGTTGTGTGGCGGTGATGGCAGTAGTAATGCGGTGATAAGCTTGTTTTCATTGATTACGAGAAATGTTTTGAATTCTTTTATAATAAAAAAAAAAAATTATTGATGAAATAAAATGTACAATCAATAAATATTTTGATTTGACTGTCAAATTGTATGTCAAAAAATACAAAAATTATTTTTGTGAAAATGTTTTCTTCTCAAACAAACAGTGCAGTAATGTAATTAATGGTATTAGTGAATTGGATTTTGTATAATTAATTAATAAAGGAGTCGGGATTGGGGGAAATGCAGATTCGAGCTTTGTGCCACCGCTGGTGTATGCGGTATTCGGAAGCTCAAAGCATTTGGCAGTAGGAACAGTGGCGGCTTGTTCATTGCTTATATCATCAATAATTGGAGGGAAAGTATCACCAATTGAAGAGCCTGAATTGTATCTTCATTTGGTTTTTACTGCTACTTTCTTCACTGGCCTCCTTCAAACTGCTATGGGTTTCTTACGGTAAGAGAGACACAGACAAAGAGACAAACAATTACTTCAATGATAGATTTTAAAATCAAGAAGAAGACCGTTTGCTTAATAATTCATGTGGTTGTCTTCTAAATTATTTTATAATTTTATAAGTTTTTCAAATAGTGAAAAAGTGATTTTTGTTATACAATTTTAAAATAGAAAAAATAAAAACTCAGAAAACTTATTTTAAAATATAATGTGTAATTTAAATTTAATTTTTATATAGAAAAATTCATATTTGAAATTAATTTCTATCCAACATTTTTGTCTACATATTTCCGTGGTCAAATTTTTCATCATTGCTAATTTTTAAAGCATAAAATGTTTCACAATTTCAAAAAGTAACCAAAAACCAAATCGATTTGTTCACTGTATGTAGATTATTTGAATAGAGTATTTTAATCTTTGCTTATTTTAATAGATTAAAATATTTGTATTTAAAAAGATGGTTATATTTTTTTAAGTTAAATATAATATTTATAAGAGAAAAAGTAAAATGATTATGAATTTAATGTGATATTTATCTTATTCACTATTTTAACTTATTTTATTTATTTTTGAATTTAGCCTAAAAAATAAAAAAAAATAATATTTGCCAAATAAGGCCATAATGGAATATATATATAGAGAGAGAGAGAGAAATACTGTCCTTTGTCATCTAAATGTTCAAAGCCACCCTAAGGTGAGTAATGTTAGGGATATTAAATTTTTTACTAAACAAATGATCAAATTTCTCACATGAATGTAGGGTCCACATACGACGCATCATTTATAAATGTACTATGACGCATCATTTTGATAATTTAATCATCTTTAAATGATTTAGGGGTATTTTGAAAAGATAGTTAAAAGTTGATTTTTTTATTTTTTGAATTTTTTTGAAAAAAATATATAAAACATATGAGAAATGATGTGACTCAAAATGAATTAAAATCTAACTTTTGACTTTTAACTGTACTGCCAAATTGGCCCTTAATAATCGTGGTCATGTAATTCTATTGGAATTTTTTTATAAAAAAATATTTAATTTATTTTAAAAATTATATTTATTATTTATTTTTTAAATTAATAGAATAAAATCATGTGATTACCATTGTCAAATTAATTTAAAATTTTTTAGTGAATAATCTACAGACAAAAGCTTAAATTATCAATAAGTCATACTTTGTAACTTATTACCATTAAGTTCTATTGGTAAATTTATTATTTTTATGAATAAATTGAAAATAATAAATTTATTAAAACTTAAAAATAAATAAATCTAATTAATAGGATTGATTAGTAACGGTTGATAAAATAAAAATTACTTCTACTGAATCAATCTATTTTGTTACTATGAACTTATTATCGTGAATAATAATTGTGGTAACACTTTGTATATTGTGCAGGCTAGGAATATTGATAGATTTTTTATCACATTCAGTAATCACTGGGTTCATGGGAGGGACAGCAATTATTATTATCCTACAACAATTGAAAGGCGTGTTTGGTGTGACTCATTTTACCACCAAAACCGACGTCGTTTCTGTTTTGCGTTCTATTTTCAGCCACAGAGATGAGGTAATCAATCAATTCCCACAATTCTCACTACTCCCCTCTCCATCTTCCTTTCTTTTTTTCTTCTATCCCTTTCACATTTTGACTATAAGTCATCTAACCATTTTGTGTTATACCCACACTATTTGTTGCATGACTAATTCAATGTATACAAAATTAATCCAAAAAATATATATTAAGAATATACATATATCAATATCATAAAGCTTCCTCTAGTGAAAATAAAGAGGATACGTGAGAAAACTTCTAATATAACCATGCTCATATATACATTTTTCATATTTTTTGGTAATTTAATTATATTTATGTATATGTATCATAACTCTTTGGTGTATATATAAATGGATGGAAATATAGAGGTAATGTTTGGTAGAATTTTTTAAATATGATTTCAGAATATGAGTTGTATTTTGAGTTTGTGAGTTTTGAAATTATAATTTCAATGTGAAAAATTTGTTTGGTAAATGAGTTTTGAAAAAAGTTTTGAATTGAGTGAGGAATTTTTAATATGGCATATGATATTTGATACAAAAATTTACAACTTATAACCAAAAACACAACTTAAAATTCTATTAAAGCTCATAAAAAAATTTTAAATATTCGGAAAATATTTTTTGTTGAATATATAAAAATTAACAAGTGTCAATTGCAAAAAAATAAAAAAATAATTGCACTGTTCCAGTCAACCGGCCAGATAACAGGTGGGACATCTGGTAGGACGTCCAGTGAAATGACCAGTTAGCCCAAATTTTCCTACCTTTGCTCGAGTTTTCAAAAATGAGTACAGAATTAATTTTTGAAACTCGTAAATAAACATCATGTGCAAAATAAGCCTTGGAACTAACGCTCCAGAGCTGTACCAAACAGAACCAGAGATTTTCTTCAATCTAGCAATTGGGTTAGACAGTCCAGTTGAGAGGGTTTTGGGCTCATCACCAAGATAAGTCCAAAGTGGGCGTCCAACCGCTCAACTGGACTTTCAAATGCAGTCACTAAAATTGATGAAAGGTTAGTCCAAAAAAAAATGTGCTTATATGTGATAAATGTATAACAAATTTATAAGAAACATCTAAGAATATAAAAATTTCACTAAAATATTAACAATTTTGACATTATTCTCACCTTATCATTATCTTGATGGAACCATAATAAAAAGTAAGAATAAACTTCTTCATAAAAAAAAGGAAACTGATATGAATCAAGGGTTGGTATTTAGCCACTTTTAACCCTCAGAATCTTTGTGTTTGTTACAGCCATATATAGAGTTGTAAAAAGAAATTTATGGACAAAAGAATATAATTTTATGGTTTACATCACATCTATAGCAAGAAATGGAGAAGCCTTTGTCTAGACTACATGGCCCTACTCAAAAAAAAAAATCCATATTCCCATATATATATTCTACAAGATATTCTACTATCGTCCCTAACTTTGTTCCAAAGTTGAGTCATATGATGATCAAATAACTTTCTTTTTTTGTGTGTGTGATAAATAATAAAGTGTGTCAGTCAATTCATAACCCAATCCATGGCCAGCGTGCTTGATTTGACTACTATAAAACTTTTTTTTATGATAATTCTTAAAAATTCACTTGATTCTTGATACCAATTCATCTCATATTTAGCTTCCGTTTGAAAAGTGTGTTGACTTTTTAATTTTTTTTTATTATTTTAATCTGGGCTAAAAAACTAGTTTGAGAAGGACCTTTTAACTTTTTGACTTCTTTGACTTTTTTATGAGAGAAGAGTATAATGATTATGGGTTAGATGTGATATTTTATTTATTGTGGTTAAAATAGTCTATTTTGTCTTTTATAACTAAAATAGTCAAAAAAACTCTTGCCAAACGGAGCCTTGACAATGATGGTTTTTTTTCTTCTTCTTCTTCTTTTATTTTTTTTTTCCCAAGTAATAGAACTTAAAATAAATCACGTTATATTCTCTATAAACAATCTATTTGTATGGCATTACTGTTTATATTTTTTTTTAGCCATTCAATTGTTAATTAATTTACTTTTTATTTATTGTTTATTTTATAGTGGCACTGGCAGAGCGCAATTGTGGGTATAATTTTCCTTGCTTTCCTCCAATTCACTCGATTTGTGGTGAGTTCTCCGTCCATACTTGTACATACATACCCCAATATTTATGTATAGCCATGTATTTACATACTATTATTATTTGTGATTTTTTTTTTTTCTTTATCCACAGGAAAAAAAAGAAAAAAAAAAAGAAAGAGATTTTATTGATTTAATGAAAATATATATTTTTTAATTACAAGATTACACCAATGAAAAGGGATAGGGACATCATTGGTATATATACGTAGGTGTACTACATCCATAAAAAGCATGATTACTATTACACTCCGTTTGAACGAAAAATATTTTTTTAATTTTTAACTTTTATTTTTGTACATTGTACAATAGACAAAAAAAAAAGAGAGAGAGAGAGAGAGAGTTTACGAAAAATATTTTTCATGATCAAAGGAAAATAAACTTATATAAGCAGAAAATGTATTTCATTTTTAAAAAAAGGAAAAAATATATTTTCAACTTAAAGTCTTACCAATATCACTACACTCACATTACTCTCACATCTATCAACACACCACTATCACCGTTGGCATCATCGCTGCGGCCACTCCACCACCACCTCTGTATCCACCTTTGTCCTACCACCACCACCAAACATAGAAAAATATTTTTCAAAATAACAATTTCGTAAAAACTGTTTTCTATTAGAAAATATTTTCTACTCAAACAAATGAAGCGTTAGAGAAATTTTATTTTACCTCCAAATTGTTCTTCAAAAAATTAAGTAGATTATTGTCCTTCTAATTATATTAATTTTACATCTAAACTCGTACTACTCCTGTTGTCACTTATCATTTATAATGAGATAAAATCTCTTCATTTTATTCTTAAATTATTCTTCAAAAATCAATTAGACCCTTGAACATGTATGGGGGCAGTTTGGGGAGTAAAACAAGAGTCTAATTGATTTTTTAAAAAAAAGCTTTGGGGATAAAATGAAATTTACTCTTAATATTATTTGTCTTAAGTGTATATAGATAGTTAGTTTTACTGATATTTAGTGAAATATACTGAAATTGCAGAAGCAAAAGAGACCAAGGTTGTTCTGGGTATCAGCAATAGGTCCAATGGTGGTGGTGGTTATTGGCTGTCTTTTTGCTTATTTTGCTCATGCAGAGAAACATGGCATTGCAATTGTTAGTTTTTCTTCCTCTTCTATACTTCAACTTATTACACTAGTGAATTTTTTTAGTAGACCTGTTTTTCTTTAAAGCTCCCATAGCCTCATCTCATAAATGTAAGAGAGCTATGGGCATGGTGAGAAAATTGGTGAACATAAATAGAAACACCCCTCAAACAATATTATTTGCCTTGCACTACTCACTTTATGTCACTCCAGTTATGGTTAATCACCAAAAAAAAATTAATAGACTCTTCGAAAATATTATGTGATAATATCTATATAGGATTCCCCATTAATGAGAAATACATTATGTGGGTTATGAGACAATATGTGTCACTCGTAAAAGTTTTCTTTACGTGATTAGTTTTAAATTAATATTATATAAACAATGTCATATAGTACTCCAAGACTACTTCTGGGGTGTTTTGAAAAGTTAGTAAAAAAATTGATTTTTTGACTTTTTTAACTTATTTTATCGTTTTGTGAGTAAGTTATATGAGAGATGATATGATCCAAAATGGATAAAAAGTTAGAAGCTGGCTTTTAACCTACTTCCTAAAAGACTTATGAATATTTACTCCACCCACTAACAAGTAATTATTATATAATCTCAAACAATCATATAACATTAATTGTTTTCAATCAATAATATAGAGAAAAATTTTATTAGTAAAATAATATTAATTTACATTTATCAAATAATTAAAAGATCAATAATAACTCATTTGGTGTTTTGAATTTCTTTACTTACTAAAAACCACCTAAATGGTTTTCCACCAATAATATGCATGTTGTGTGAACAAACTTATCTAGAGAGATGTAGGTTTTAATGAGTGGTAGTACTCAGAGCAAGGCCACATGACGTGTAAAATTAAGACCCCTACCCACCCCCACCACCCACCAATGGCCAAAAAATCTACAATTATTTGGTCATTAATACTTTGCATCTTTGTGTTGAAGTTTATCTCACAACAAAAACAGATCTGACCTTCCTTTTTGTCTTCTTTAGAAAGAGTATTTTGCTTTTACTCTACAATTATTTTGTTCAAATTTTTTTATTATTTTCATGTCAATCATGAATATTCGCTAAGATGTCACAATTCAATTTCTCCACACACACCTCCAAAAACATAAAAACGAAAAATTCTTGTGACCATAAGTTTCAAAACTCCCACTAATTTTTTTTATTATAAAGAAATTGATTTTTGTGATTTGAAACGACTCCACGTCACTCAAAGAGATAGTAAATCGGACTTTATATAGTTTCATTTTTTTTCCCCTCTAATTATCGAGAAATCTCGTATGGTTCACTTTAGACTTATTATTTGTCAATCATGTGTATTAGGTCAATTTAAACACATCAACAAAAAATATTATTTCAAACATTTGAATTTACAATTCGTGCCAAAAACCCTTGACAACAAAAATACTAATATGAGTTAGACAACATAAAGTGGCTGGACATGTCTCAAGAAAGCATATATAAAGGCACACACAACTTGTATAATTAGACAATTGTAGGAATGCATGGAACTAATTGATTTACTTGTCCTTATGATTTGGACAAATTGCTTGAAAGCTGCACCACAGCTTATCCATGTGGTTGTTTGGCAATTTCTGTTAAGATTTGTGAGGTTTTGTAAAATGTCCAAGACCTAAAAAGTGAAAATGGATTTTTTTTAGCTAGCTCCAATACCTAAAAAGAGAAAAGCGAAAATGGATTTTTCCCAGATAGCTCCAAGACCTAAAAAGTGAAAATGGATTTTTCCTAGTTAACTCCACTCGTACTATGGCATCAACCAAATTATAGTATGAGATAGAAAAGAATAGTTAAATGGAATATTTTTTTTCGCATTACAATATTAAAGAAAAGATAGAAATGTCATCAAAATTGATAAAGAAAAGATAGAAATGTCATCAAAATTGATAGAATATAAAGACATGGGATTCTTTGTTCGATATTTTTTCATTCCCAATGCAATTTTAATCACACGATCTTATCTTGAAATTTTTGTATTTTGAAATTTCTAATTTTTATGATTATAAATGCATTAAGAGAGAGAGAGAGGGGAAAATTTTGAGACTGAATCCATAACTCATGAAAAACAAATGCTATTCTAACCTCTTGATGCTTCTTGTTCACAAAACTACCAAAAAATCGAATTTAATTTATGATTTCTGTGGTTATTCAACATGAATTTTCAAAACTAGGGTTAAGAATCCCATTTTAACATTTTTTTTTTCAAATAATAAATAAAAAAATTAAAGAGAAATGAGCAATGGGCGAAGCCCTAGTGGTCAAAGAGTCATTTAAGCCTAGTTCGATCTTGTTAGGATTATGGACACCCAAAAAATAAACAACAAGCAATCACACATACAAATAAGACACAAATATTTACATGGTTCGGCCCAATACCTACGTCCACGAAACAGAAACGAGAATTTCACTAAAACAGAGCAAATACAAAAACAGAGAAGGAGAAATACTCTCACTCAACTCGTAGCTCTCTATCTCTCAAATTTCTGATGATACAAGTCACCTTCTCCCTCCCGTCTCTATTCATACAGAGAGAGAGAGAGAGAGGGGGGAGACAAACCCACCAAAATTTCTACCTTCTTTTGGTAAGAGTCAACAATGGCAAGAACTTGAAGAGAAGGGAGAGCTGCCCAACTCCGACGTCCTTCACTTGTGATGGAAGTCATCGTACGCCATCCTTCCTTGACTCTCTCTCTGCACGCATGTGAGTTGGAGCTAACAGATCTTAGGGGCATCTTCGACCCCTTCCCTTGACCCAAAAAAAAAAAAAAAAAATGAAGCATATTAAGAACAATATTGGGCACATGTATCTCAAAAAGTTTGATGAGGGTAGAGAAATGTGCTAATTAACCATGAAAGATGATCCGAAATTTCTTACTATTATGATCATGCTCTTATGATTTATCATAAAATTCTTAATCTGTTTTTGGGCTTTTGATTGCAGGTAGGTCACTTGACGAAAGGAATAAATCCCTTATCCATTAAACATTTGAACTTTGACCCTAAGTACATATCAGCACCTATACAAGCTGGGATCATCACTGCCATGGTGGCTCTGGCTGTAAGAACCCAACAACACACATGATCTTTTTCATATGTTACATTTATGTTCTTTTAAAGGAGAAAATTATATTAATGGGAAACGAGAATCAAGAAAATAATTTCCAGGTAAATAGAGTGCAAATGAGATTTGTACCTTTTTTGCACAGTTCACTTGTACAAGGTGCACATGTCTCACTTGCATTCTGTTAATTTGCAATTATTTTATCCATTTCTCATTTATTTGATATTCTTCATTCTATTAATTTATTTACCACTTTGGTTTCCTCCAAACAATTAGCATTTAACTTCAAACTATAATATCATGTTAAAAATGTTATTGCAGGAAGGAATAGCAATTGGAAGGAGTTTTGCCATAATGAAAAATGAACAAATGGATGGAAACAAGGAGATGGTAGCTTTCGGTTTAATGAACATTGTTGGATCTTTCACTTCATGCTATTTAACTACTGGTATATACTTATAAACTTCCCAAATATCTTGAATGTTATGTAACTCTACATCATTGTCTATTTAATTTTTTTTTTTCCCCCTTTTTTAATCTTTAATTTTAAAAAATGAAAACTTGTTTTGGTTAATACTTTTTGCATGGGTGAATGTATAATTTGCAGGGCCATTTTCAAAAACAGCAGTTAATTTCAATGCTGGGTGTAAGACACAAATGTCGAATGTGGTGATGGCCATATGTATGATGTTGACCTTATTGTTCTTGGCTCCTCTGTTCAGTTACACCCCCATTGTTGGTCTTTCTGCCATTATCATGTCAGCAATGTTCGGTTTGATCAAGTATAAAAAGGCTTATCACATGTTCAAGACTGACAAGTTTGATTTTTGCATTTGCATGGTTGCATTCATTGGTGTTGCCTTCATAAGCATGGACATCGGCCTCATGCTATCAGTAAGAATTTCTTCCAAGTGACATAATTCCAATTTTATGACATATACATCTAATGGTTTCAATATTTGCTTCTTGGAAATTTAACAAATCTTGACTTTGCTTAAAGTCGATATCAAATGATGATTCAAATAGTAATGCTACAGACTATGAAAAATTCACAAATAAGTATTCATGATGCAATATAGCAACACTGCATGCATTTTGGTGGAGTATGTGCCCATCCATAACGAATGCAATGTTGAGTTAGTAACACTGCATTTTGGATGCAGTAAATATTGTTAATGGAATCCAAATAGTTTAACGATCAAACCATTTAAATTGAGTTGGTTACAACAATACCAAGTCATTAGACAAGCATATTGTTTTCCATATTGGATGTTTGATGGAAATAGAAGATTCAAATTAATAATTGAATTTGAGATGATTGCTCAACGTAAAATTTTAAAGAATTGTATAGAATCATAATTTTTAGTTCATTCATTTTGTAAAGCAAATGCATCAATACAAGATCTCATCTCTCCTCTCCCATTTCATCCAATTTAAAATTAAGAAAATCTAATTCTTATTATGTGAATTAATATAATTCTTTGGTTTCAGGTAGGACTTTCCATACTCAGAGCACTTTTATATGTTGCTAGGCCTGTTACTTGCAAGCTTGGAAGCATACCAAACTCAACATTGTATCGCGATGTAGAACAGTATCCTAATGCAACAGAGGTCCCTGGAATCCTCATTTTGAAACTTGGTTCCCCTATATACTTTCCGAATTGCACTTACATAAAAGAGAGGTAATTAATTTTGATTTTACTTTTTTATCATTTTTAACAAGATATTAACAATTGTGGACCGACTCCATATCTTATGTCTGTATCCAATTTTTGAGTAGGATTTTGAGATGGGTTAGAGATGAACAGGCAGCTGCGAATTCTAAAGGGAGTGATGATATTGAGCATATTTTGCTAGATTTGGGAGGTAAGCATAATAATTCACCTAGTAAATTTGCAAAGCAAGATCGACAACTATTTATACTTAGCAATATTGATGGTACAAGAATAACTTACCAAATGCTACCCTTATATTTATCAATATTGCTATGTGCATAGAAAAAAAAATATCATTATTATATATTTATAATCTAATGTGTATTGGTGTTGCTAATACGACATAAATGTGGCTATGTAGGAGTTACATCCATTGACATAACGGGTGTTGAAACCCTAACTGAGGTCCGAAGAAGCTTGGAAGCCAAAGGGCTTAAGGTGAGTTACAACATATATATATCCTTTAAAGACCATTTGCCAAATACTGCAACTTCCCTACATTCTAACCTCATACATTTTTGCAGGTGACTTTAGTAAACCCTAGGCTTGAGGTCATGGAGAAGTTGATAGCAACGAAATTCGTAGATTTAATTGGGAAAGAAAATGTGTTCTTATCAATCGAAGATGCAATTGAGGCTTGTAGATTTACACTCAAAAGTTCAAAACAATTTGAAGTATAAGGCTGTAATTAGGCAAGTGATGTAGTATAATACTAGCATGTAATTATTGAAAAATCATCTTTCTGCACGACAGGGTAAGAGGGGCGAGGATTAATAAATGCTCGATTTAGATTTGTAATGATGATTAATCACGAAAGTAGAGGTCAAGTTCTGTATTTTACTCATTCTTAAAATGATAATATGATCAATATGTTGGAGTCACATTTTTAGTAGGTCACTTACTAGTTGAGAAGCAATTTATATAAGTAAAATCATACTAACATGCATAGATTATCTACTGTTTAATGAAAGCTAAGGATAAAAATAAACAAAAAAGTGGAATTTACAAGATGAAATATAAATTCCAAAACAATGCACACATGATCCATTAATCAAAGTCAATTGAAAAGAATAAAAAAACAAAACAAAAAATAGTTTGAAAAGATCATCATGAAATGCAATGTGAAAATAATTGAGGTGTTACAAATGCTTTGTTAAAGAGGAAATTTTATTTGCCCTCTAAACCATCATTCAAAATTTAATTTAGCTCTTATTCCCTTCTTTTAATTATATCAATTTTATATTTAACTATTCGATTTTGAATCAATTTTACCATTGCCATCGACTATCCTCTATAATCAGACGAAACTTACTGACATGGTAGCAAACTTCCTTTGAAGCTTCATTTTACTCCCAAAATTATCTCCAAACATCAATTACACCTAGAACATATTAAAAAATTAAGAGAAAATTTTATTTTCCCCCTAAATTATCCACTCAAAAATTAATTCAACCCCTATCCTTTATACACCTAAACTATTTGATTTGAGATCAAGTTTACCTCCATCATTAGTTGCCATCTATAATCGGATGGAATTTGCCAACGTAACATCGAAAATTCTTTAAAACTTCATTTTAACTGCCAACTATCCCCAAATAACAACTAGATGCCTGAATATATTAGAAAAATTAAATTTAAATATCTAATAATAATTTTTCATCTAAAAAATGAGAAAAATAAATTTTAAATAAAAATATTTATGTATTTGTGCTATTAAATATTTTCTAAACCCACAATTGCTAAGAAAGAGAGAAATAAGGAATAGACTAGGAATTTTGGGGAGCAATTTCTTTTTGCCACTCAAATTATACCTCAATGATCAATTTAACTCATGTACTTCTTATAATTTTAATTTTACACCTAAACTATTTAATTTTGGAACAATTTCACCAATACCGTCAGCTACCATCTATAATTAGACTGCACTTGTTGCCGTCTTCATTTGAGATTTTATTTTACCCCCCAAATATCTCCAAAATATCAATTAGACTCCTAAACAATATGAAGTTTGGGGGTCTAATTGATATTTTTTAGATAGTTTTGGGAAAAAAATAAAATTTCAAATGAAATTTCGGTACCATGTCAGCAACTTTCGTTTGATTATAAACGGAAGCTAATGCAGGGGTGAAATTTATCCAAAATCAAATAGTTTAGGTGCAAAATTGATATAATTAAAAAGATATGGATTGAATTAATTTTGAATGGTAGTTGGGGAGGGTAAAATGAAATTTTCTCAAAAATTAAATTTAAATATTTAATTGTCAAATATGTATCTCAAAAAGTGAGTAGAATAAATTTTTTAAATAATAAACTTTACAAAACATTATTTTAAAAAATGTAAAAGATCTCATTTAAAATTGTTGGTTTAAGCTTTAAATTAACTCGAGCCGGTCCTAGGAAAACTAATTGAGCTCAAAATTTCTAGTTTGCTCTCTCTCTCTCTCTCAACAATTATAGGTAACTTATTCCCTAGATTAGTTTCAATACAACACGATTGATCGATTAGTAGTTGTTGGTTGAAAATTGTAAAAATTTAGACCACACTTCTTCTGAGAGAGTTTTTCTAATATTTGAGAAACAATATTGAACCATGAATATGAATATCTAGAGAACTCAACCTGCAAAATTGAGATTGAAGGTAGCAACAACTCCATGGAAATATTCAATAGTACAAACACTAAAATATTTTGTTTAAAATTTATTTTTCTCTCTTTTTTTAATGAAAAATATTTTAAATATTTAAATTTATCTTTTTTCTAATATATTGAGGGTTCTAATTAATTTTTTGAGATAGTTTCGAAGTTAAAATGAAACTTCAAAAAGAGTTTCGATACTGAAAAATCTAAAATCTATCGAGATATTAATTTGTGAATATGTTTCAATTTTAAACAATGAATATCAATCTCAATCAAACAATTAACAACAAATCGGTACAACAATTTAACGTAGAAAAAATCATAATTAGAGTATCACTACAACAAATGACACTTTTGGCAACTAAATTTTTAGTCATCAAAAGTACTTTTTTAGTAGCCGATTATTTTTGCCAACTAAAAGTTTTGGTCGCCAGATTAGTCACTGGAAAATTATCAGGAAAGGTAATTGGCAATTAAAAAAAGTTTAGTCGCCAAAAGCTCCTAGTTGGCAACTAAATTTTTAGTCGCCAAACTTTTAAATAAAATTAATTAGCATATTTTTAGCGACTAAAGATTTTGTCACCAAAAACTTAAATTATGTAGGACGACTAAATATTTAGTTTCCAAAAAAAAAAATTGTACATCTTAATTATTTTAGCTACTAAATATTTTAGTCACCTAAAGTCCTTTTTTTTTTTTTTTTTTTTGCTACTGAATATTTAATCGGCAAATTTTTTTTTTCGTTTTATTTTATTTTTTAACTACTAAAGTTTTAGTCGCCTAAAGTCTGATTTTGTTTTGGCTACTAAATATGTGGTCGCCAAAAAGTTTTTTCGTTGTATTTATTTTTTACCTACTAAAATTTTAGTTGCCTAAAATCTTATTTTGGTTTGGCTACTGAATATGTAGTCGCCAAAAAGTTTTTTCATTTTATTTATTTTTTAGCTATTAAAATTTTAATCGCCTAAAGTCTGATTTTGTTTTGAGTACTAAATATATAGTCACCAAAAAAAAAATTTCATTTTATTTTTTTTAACCACTAAAATTTTAGTCGCTAAAGTCTTTGTTTTTTTTGACTACTAAATATTTAATCAAGAAAAAGTTATTTACTTCCTTTTTAGCTACCAATTGTTTAGTCGCCAAAAATATCATTTGGTGTTTTTTTAAATTAATTTGTCCAGAACTTGAATATATTCCATACAACCTGTATCATGTGTATAAACAAAACAATACATATATTATCAATCATTTCACAATTTGCATCCATTTCGCTTCCAACTATCGAAAAAGGAATAACTTTTGATGTTAAATTCCATACAAACCAAGTATATGGAGACCTACAATAATAATTCCATACAAAACAGAGAATCATATGTACACAAAAAATATATTCACTACCATGCCAAATGGCCATTTGGCATGGTACAAATTACCATGGTAATCTGTACCATGACAAAAGATAATTTATATACCACACCAATAATTATCCGTTTGATACCAAAAGTAATCTATACCATGCCAAAAGTTATCTGTACGATTAATAGTAATCCACAAAAAAGCAGAGGACAAAAAAATAGTGAGATTATACAAAAGTGTAAATTGTCCTCCGTACACAAAAATGGAATATCCACAAGTTCACGTCAAAAGCCATCTACAAAAAAATTTGCACCCATTGGTACCATAAATGCATATAAAACTTGATAGTTTGAGTCAAAAACATCAGAGGTTATGGTGAGTGAATTAAACTTTTCATCTTCTTCAGTTTGAATGCATGCAAACTTACAACAACAAAGTGACACCAAGAATTTGTTGGAAAATGGCTTTGAAAATCCTTATTTTTTGCTAACTTTGAGCATTAATTAAGGTGGGACCCAAGCATTATTTTTAACGTTTTTCAATGGGTTCATGTTTAATACCGCGTAGTGAATAACATTGTGTATTTGGTTGCTCAAAACCATTTCCGGATGAATGAGAATTCAATGTACATTTTCGGATTCGTGGAAATGAATTTAGGTAGGTTTCCTATACATTTGTAAAATGTGTTTGTCCCACATTAGAAAGGCTTAAGGTTTTGAATGAGTTTATATACCTTAGCTTGAGATACATGGGATGGGCCTCAAGGGATACCCAAGTTTGTGGAAGGGTGAGGTTATAGGTAAAGTGGGCTAGACCCATTGGACCCAAAACTAAAACCACATGTGCGCCGCCACTGTCCAGATAGGCTGGGCGTGGGTGCGTGGTGTATGGTTGGATTGGGCTTGTTCAACCCAATACTTATCTTTTTGGGCCAAAAACATTTGTAAATTATTTATTTCTTTTTTATTTTGGTTTCAAAATTCAAAATAAATTGGTCCAAATTTTTTCCTTCACCCAAACAAATCCTAACCCACTCGAACAGGTTCAAAAGGTTCAAACAGGTTTTCTACCTATTGAAATTCAAACCGTATCTATTCAATTTGTCCGAACAGATTTCTATCTATTTGGTGCCTATTCGAATAGCCACCAATTTTCCTATATATACCCTGTCATTCCAGCATTCATTTGTATCAAAAATTTTCCAAGCTTCTTCACTTTCTTCCTCTATTTGTCCTCCTATGCTCCTGCATCCGTTCTACATTTAGTTTTTAAGAAGAAAGAGAAAGAGTCATAGTAAAGTTTTGGTTCGCCAGACTTGATTTTGTAGTGCTACAAATTCAAGTGTTAGTCGTTGCATCCTGAGAAGTAGACACCAGTTAAAACTTGAAGCACCGGAGCGAGGGCGAAATCTACTTTAAGGAGATTGTGTCCAATACAAGCCTCAACTTTAATTTCTGTAAGCATTTAATTCAGAATTTAATTTACATAATTATTTTCTGAATTATTTTATTTTGTTGTTTATTTAATTTACACACACACACCACTGGGTGTAACAATCATAAAGTAGATTTTCATTTTTATTTATTTCTGTGTTAGGCAAACGAATATTTTGCTTCAAGAAATTAAATAGTAGTCATATAATGTTTAATTTCTCAAATAGTAGTAATATACTATTTAATGATTTATTTGATAACATAGTAGTAATATACTGTTTATCATTGGAATTTTGTTACAATATATTATTCTGTATATTTTGCGTATGAATTCTTTTGTATATAAATTTGTAATTGGTGTATTATTATTTTTTCAGAATTATAACTACTAAAATAAACAATACTGAGACTGTTATTACTCAAACCCTCACACCTGTTATGCCAGTGATAACTCCGGCAGTATCAGTAAATCATAGGGAGAAGCCAGAAAAATTCAATGGAAATGATTTTAAAAGATGGTAACAAAAGATGATGTTTTATCTTACCACATTGAATTTGGCTCACTTCACTCATGAAAAAGCACCAGTCCTAAACGAGGGAGACACTGACCGGCAAGTGGTTACCGTAGTAGACGCATGGAAACATGGTAATTTCTATGTCGGAATTATAGCCTCAATGGGTTGGACAATACACTGTACAATGTATATAATGTCAAAAACACTACTAAAGTACTATGGGAATCTCTAGATCATAAGTATAAAACAGAGGACGCCGATACAAAGAAATTTGTTGTCGGCCATTTTCTGGATTTTAAAATGATAGATTCCAAGATGGTTATTAGCCAGGTTCAAGATCTCTAATTAATTCTCCATAACATACATGCGGAAGGGATGGTTATTAATGAATCTTTCCAAGTAGCGGCAATCATTGAAAAACTGACACCATCCTGGAAAGAATTTAAAAATTATCTGAAGCATAAGCGCAAGGAGATGAAATTTGAGGAACTGATAGTGCGACTCAGAATTAAAGAGGACAATCGTGGTTTCGACAAGAAGTCAAGAAACCATGTTATGCAGGCTAAAGCAAATGTTGTAGAACATGGACAAGGGTCAAAGTTCAACAACAAGAAGCGGAAGCATGATGGCAATGGTCCCAAACAAGGATCCACTTGTAAGATCAACAAAAGGATTAACAACGGGTTCAACAAAAGGTTCAAAGGCAAGTGTTTTGTGTGCAGCAAAGATGGACATCGCGCTACAGATTGTTACATTCGCAAGAACGAAAGGAGTTCAAGCAAAAAGCCAGCACAAGCCAACATAGCTGAGGATTTTTATCTTTCCAATAGAGTAGCAAACATCAATCTTGCTACAGTAGTCTTTGAAGCAAATTTGGTGGGCAATCCTAAAGAGTAGTGGGTAGATACTGGAGCAACTCGCTATATCTGTGCAGTTAAGAAAATGTTCACAGCCTACAAAGTAGTGGAAAGTGGGGAACAACTTTTTATGGGAAACTCCTCCACTTCAACTGTGGAAGGACAAGGAAAGATCGTGCTAAAAATGACCTCGTGGAAAGAATTCACGCCGAACAATGTACTCCATGTGCCAGAAATTCACAAAAAATTGATTTTTGGGTCATTATTGATCAAGAATGGATTTAAATTAGTCTTTAGATCTGACAAGGTTGTACTCTCCAAGAGTGGCATGTATGTGGTGCAAGGTTATATAAGTGATGGGCTTTTTAAGCTCAATGTAAATACTATTGTACCAAATTTGGCTATTAATAATAAAAACACATATTCTGTTTATATTGCTGAGTCTTCTTTTTTATGGTATGATAGATTAGGACATGTTAATTTTAATTCTTTGCGTAGACTTGTTTCTTTAGAATGTTTACCAAACTTAGAGTTTGATCCTAATCATAAATGTGAGATTTGTGTTGAGGCAAAACTCACTAAGGCATCATTTAATAAAGTAAAAAGAAGTACTGAACTTCTAAGTTTAATTCACACAAATATCTGTGATTTAAAATTTGTTCAAACTAGAGAAGGTAAGAAATACATTATTTCTTTTATTGATGATTGCACTCGATATTGCTATGTTTACTTATTGAGAAGTAAAGATGAAACCTTAGAAGATTTTAAGGAATATAAACTTAAGGTTGAAAATTAACTTGGCAAAACTATTAAAATAGTGAGGAGTGACAGAGGTGGTGAGTATGATTAAAATTTTGTACTGAACATGGTATTATTTACCAAACCATTGCACCATATTCTCCTCAGTCAAATGGAGTTACTGAGAGAGAAAGAAAAAAAAATCAAACTCTTAAAGAGATGATGAATTCCATATTGATTAGTTCAGGATTACCTTAGAACTTGTGGAGGGAGGCGATTTTGTCTGCTAACTTTATCCTTAATAGGGTACCCCACAAAAAACTTTATCAAACACCTTATGAATTATGGAAAGGTCAACGACCTATCTACAATTACCTCAAAATGTGGGGGTGTTTGGCCAAGGTGACAGTCCCTAGTCCCAAAACGACTAAGACAGGACCAAAAACCGTTGATTGTGTGTTCATTGGTTATGCAAATAATAGTAGTGTATATAGATTTTTTGGCTCATATATCTGAAAATCTTGATATGCATGTAAACACTATTATTGAGTCAAGAAATGCGTCGTTTCTTGAACATATTTTTCCATGCAAGGAAACTTAAGAGAAAAGTTCAAATAAAAGAACTTTTGATACTGCTATGGGTAGCAGTGAAGACCACAATGATAATGAAGCAGATGAACCTAGACATAGCAAGGGGGCTAGGATCTCTAAATCATTTGGTTCAGATTTTCTAACATATCGATTAGAAAATGAGCCTCAAAACTTCAAGGAAACAATGTCAAGTCCTGAAGCTCCATTGTGAAGAGAGGCTGTGAATAGTGAAATTGAATCAATACTGCAAAATCATACTTTGGAACTGGTGGATCTTCCACCAGGGTGTAAACCTCTTGGATATAAGTGGATATTCAAGAGAAAAATGAAAGCAAATGGTTCAATAGATAAATACAAGGCTAGACTTGTTGTTAAGGGATACAGGTAGAAGGAAGGCCTTGATTATTTTGACATCTATTCACCAGTGACAAGAATAACATCTATTCGCATGTTGGTTTCGATTGCAGCTTTGTGTAATCTGGAAATACATCAAATGGATGTTAAAACAACATTTTTGAATGGTAAGTTAGATAAAGAAATCTATATGGAACAACCAAAAGGGTTTCAAGTTCCCATCTAAGAAAAAAAGGTTTGTAAACTTGTCAAACCCCTTTATGGATTAAAACAAGCCCCAAAACAATGGCATGGAAAATTTGATCACGATATACTTTCGGATGGTTTTAAGATAAACGAATGTGACAAATGTGTCTATGTTAAAAGCACAAACAAAGGTTATGTCATAGTTTGTCTTTATATGGATGGCATGCTTATTATTGGAAGCAGTAATGACATGATTAAATCCACAAATAAAATGTTGAACAAAAAGTTTGACGTAAAAGATCTGGGAGTAACAGATGTAATTCTAGAAATAAAAATTACTAAAACATCTGAAGGATATGTTTTATCTCAGTCTCACTATGTTGAGAAGTTTCTGGAGAAATTTGAAAAGCATGACAACCGTCCTACTAAAACACCTATTGATATTAGTCTTCATTTGTCAAAAAATACAGGTGCAAGCATATCACAATTAGAGTACTCTCGGATAATCGGAAGCTTGATGTACTTAATGAATTGCACTAGGCCAGATATTGCCTATGCTATAAGCAAATTGAGTAGGTACACAAGTAATCCAGGGTTCGATCATTGGAAAGCGATAATTCGGGTACTTAGGTATCTAAGAAATACCCGGAATTATGACTTACATTATACTAAATATCCAGCAGTACTCGAGGGGTGCAGCGATGCAAATTGGATATCGGATACTAGAGACTCAAAATCCACTAATAGATATGTCTTTACCCTGGGAGGTGCTGCAGTCTTTTGGAAATCCTCCAAGCAGGTATGCATAATAAGGTCGACAATGGAATCTGAGTTTATCGCATTAGATAAAACAGGAAAAGAAGAAGAATGGCTTCATAATTTCTTAAAAGACATTCCAATGTGGCCTAAACCTGTGCCAGCTATATGCATTCACTGTGATAGTGAAGCAACAATAGAATAGGCACAGAATCATATATATAACGATAAGTCTCGACACATTCGTCGAAGACATAATGCCATTAGGCATTTGCTCTCACGTGGAATAATTTCCATAGAATATGTAAAGTCATGGGAGAACATTGCGGATCCATTGAATAAAGGGCTAGCCAGTGAGCAAATGTACCATTTATCGAGGGAAATAGGATTGAAGCCTATTACTTAAAAGTCACCATAATGGTAACCCAACCTAATTGACTGGAGATCCTCAGATCTAGGTTCAAAGGGACAACCGAATTATGGATAACTTCACGTATCACTAAGGAGGTTTACTCCTACCCATTTCTATGATAAGAAGAGTAATATCTGCAGCATTAGTAGGATAAGCTTTGCTTTTAATGATTCTTATAGCTTGGACATCCAAGTGGAGTATAGCAGGATACTCTTAATAAGAAATCACCTATACGAGTGTGAACTGGGCCGGTTCTATGAGAATAGAGCACTCATGAATTACTAGACATTGTTCAGGGCCAACATGAACACAACCGTAAGAACCAAACTATGTCTGTGGATACACTATGTGTAGTCTATTGTCTTGGCTTACACAAATAGCTGAACAGTTCAAGGCATCGCGTCCACTGGCTAGCCAGTAAGTTAGATAGGCTTTCACTAGAGGAGGTTCAAAGCCAAAAGCTAGCTATCTCAATGTGGTGTATCTTCTTAATGTACTTTTTCTTTGTCTGCATCTTACTACATGTTCGTTATTGTGAATTCCATTCATGTGGGGGATTGTTGGAAAATGGCTTTGAAAATCCTTATTTTTTGCTAACTTTGAGCATTAATTAAGGTAGGACCCAAGCGTTATTTTTTTTCCCAGTGGGTTTATGTTTAATGTCGTGTAGTGAATAACGTCGTGTATTTGGTTGCTCAAAACCATTTCAGGATGAATGAGAATTCAACGCGCATTTTCGGGTTTGTGGAAATGAATTTAGGTGGGTTTCCTACACATTTGTGAAATGTACTTGTCCCACATTGGAAAGGCTTAAGGTTTTGAATGGGTTTATATATCTTAGCTTGGGATACTTGGGATGGGCCCCAAGGGGTACCCAAGTTTGTGGAAGGGTAAGATTATGGATAAAGTGGGCTAGACCCAATGGATCCAAAACTAAAACCACACGCGCGCCCACCGTCGCCGTCCGTCCGTCCGTCCGGTCAATCGAGAAGGCTGGGCTTAGGCGCCCTCGTGGTGTGAGGTTGGGTTGGGCTTGTCTAGCCCAATACTTATCTTTTTGGGTCAAAAACATTTGTAAATTATTTATTTATTTTTTATTTTGGTATCAAAATTCAAAATAAATTGGTCCAAATTTTTTCCTTTACCCAAACAGATCCTAACCCACTCAAACAGGTTCAAAAGGTTCAAACAAGTTTTCCATCTGTTAAAATTCAAACCGTATCTGTTCAATCTGTCCGAACAAATTTCTATTTGTTTGGTACCTGTTCAAATAGCCACCAATTTTCCTGTATATACCCTGTCATTCCAGCTTTTATTTGCATCGAAAATTTTCCAAACTTCTTCTCTTTCTTCTTCTATTCGTCATCTTATGCTCCTACATCTATTATGTATTTAATTTTTAGGAAGAAAAAGAAACAGTCATAGTAGAGTTTTGGTTCGCCAGACTTGATTTTGTAGTGCTGCAAATTCAAGTGTTAGTCGTTGCATCCTAAGAAGTAGACGGCGGTTAAAACTCGAAGCACTGGAGCGAAGGCAAAATCTACTTTAAGGAGATTATTTCCAACACAAGCTTTAATTTATGTAAGCATTTAATTTAGAATTTAATTTACATAATTATTTTCTGAATTATTTTTTATTTTATTTTATTTACACATTTAATTTACACACACACATCGCTGGGTGTAACAAAATTAGAGTTGGATGTCAAGGTCTTACATGCCTAAACTGCCACATTTCAATAGATCAATAAATGGCCCTGTTTGGTAGAACTGTGGGAAAGTGGTTATAGTTTATGTCTAACCAGCTTATAGCTTATAACTATGAACATAAGTTGATTTCTAACTTATAAATTAAGCATCTCCTGCCCCACTCAAAGAATAAGCTAATTTCTGACTTCCAGAAAGCTATAAGCTATAAGCTATAAGCTAAACCAAACACATCAAAATAGCTTAAATTAAGCTGAAAGCTGAAATAAGCAGCTTTTAAACTACACCAAACAGGGCTAATATGCATTGTCAAATTTCATTTGTATTGTAATAACATGAGTGAAGTCAGCAATTATAAGGACTGGGATCCCAAACCTATCACCATTCAAGTTAGTAACACCAGCATATTTATTGGTTCTAGATCCGTCAATTTGAATTTTAGTTAACAGTGAAAAAGCTTCTTGTACATCTACTAACGGGGCAAAATACAGGTTGTATTTCAAACTATTTTAATTAAGTTGTTCACTAGAGGTTAGATGTTAACCCAAAACCAATCCACCAACCCATTTGTAAGAAGAAAAATTTTAGAGAGAACTTTTAAATGCATTTACCATTGTCAATGAGGCAATAATAATATAATGTTCAACAAAAACAACATATATTTTAGACGGATTAAGTTTAAGACGTTTTCGACTCTAACTCTCAACCTATATGTACTAATATAATGTTCAACATGTCGTTTGTCCACACAGGTCCTATTTGTCACGAGGAAGCTACCCATGACATCCATAGAGTGGTTCGGGGGCTGTTTTACATTTTCGCCCTCCGACTTTTTTCGTCAAAGTTTAAGATATTTTCGACTCTAACTGCCAATCTACGTGTGCTAATTACATGTTGTCTGTCTCTATAGGTCCTATTTGTTACGAGAAAGCTACCTATGACATCCATAGAGTGGTTCGGGGGGCTGCTTTGCATTTTTGCCCCCGAATGACCTTTTTTCAGCTAAGTTTAAGGCATTTTTTACTCTAACTTTCAACCTACATGTGCTAATTACATGTCATCTATCCCCACAGGTCCTATTTGTCATAAGGAAGCTTCCCATGACATCCATAGAGTAGTTTAGGGGCTGTTTTGCATTTTTGCCCCCCAAATGTCCTTTTTCAACTAAGTTTATGGGATTTTTGACTCTAACTCCCAATCTACTTGTGCTAATTACATGTCATCTGTCCCCACAGGTCCTATTTTCACGAGGAAGCTTACTGTGACGTCTATAAAGTGGTTTAGGGGCTATTTTTCATTCCCCTCCCCCCCTAAACATCCTTTTTAGACTCAATTCAAAAAAATTTCAACTATAACTTCTAACCTACATGTGCTAATTACATGCAGTTTGTCCCTATAGGTCCTATTTTTGATAAGGAAGCTTCCCATAATATCAATAGAGCGGTTCAGGGGCTATTTTACATTTTTGCCCCTCCAAACGCCCTTTTTTGGCTAAGTTTAAGGCGTTTTCGACTCTAATTCCCAATCTATGTGTGCTAATTACATGTTGTCTATTCACACAGGTCCTATTTGTCACAAGAAAGCTTCCCATGACATCCATAGAGTGGTTTAGGGGCTTTTTTGCGTATTCACCCTCCGAATGTCCTTTTTCAACTAAGTTTAAGGCATTTTCGATCTAGTTTAAGGCGTTTTCGACCTAACTCCCAACCCATGTGTGCTAATTACATGTCATCTATCCTCACAGGTCGTATTTGTCATGAGGAAGCTTCTTGTGACATCCATAGAGTAGTTTAGGAGTTGTTTTTCATTTTCGCCCCCCGAACGGCCTTTTTTGGCTAAGTTTTAAGGCATTTTCGCCTCTAACTCCCAACCTAGTGTGCTAATTACATGTTGTCTATCCCCACAGGTTGTATTTGTCATGAGAAAGTACTCGTGACATCCATAGAGTGGTTCGGGGGCTATTTTGCATTTTCGCCTCTCGAATGCCATTTTTCGAAGTTAAACATTTGCATGTAAAGCTTGAAATGTTGTTTCAAGACGAAAAAAATACTAATAACTTGTCCTCACCTCAAAAAAGGATTCTCCACTTCATTCATTTATTAGTAAAAATGAATTTCAATACTTTTTCTACACAATATAGTTGAGAAGAACATATGAAAATTCAGATACTAAGGCTTTGTTTGGGAACAAACTATTTTAGTAACTTTTTGGGTTTTTACAAAAAGATATGCAAAAAAAATAGAGAGAGTGATGTGACAACTTATGGTGGCTTTTTGACTTTTTGGCTAAAACATGTAGCAGCGAAACGATGCCTAAGTATGTTAATTCCAGTCAAAATTAGATTGTGAGGTCTATAGATTCTCAATCTATATGCCATTTAGATATTGGTCATCATTTAAGATAATAACTGTAGAGTGAGAGCTGAATGACACAATTCTTTTGAAAAATGAAGTAACACTTGAAGTCTATGAAGTATAATTAAGGAGCATAAAGTCATACCAAACAATTCCATGGGTTTTGGTTGGATTAATGACTAAAAAAAACTAGTAGCTAAAATACAGAACACTGCCGACCAATACAAATTTTTGTTGCCAAAGGTATGACTTTTGGCTACTAAATTTATTTTAGTTTCCAAAAGTGCAAATTGTTGTAGTGGAACCTCTAATTATGATAAAAAAATATCACAAGCCAAAGTCACAAAACAATCCACTGAGAAGACAAAAAAAAATTATACACGAGTACTCTCAATTACCTAGCGAATCCACGTCTGAATTAATCAAACCCGATGCGTCTCTTTCACCACCGTCTTCACCTTGAAATTTCATTGTCCAACGCTGAATCCACAATGCTGATCTCAAATCAACAATGATGAGCCGCTTCGAAATGCACCAAAGCTTCAAGCCTAAGTTCTCCAGAATCCACCGACGAACACCTCTCTCTTTTAATAAATAAAAGAATAAAAATAACCCTTGATGTTTGTCAATATATAGTTTGTTGATCAATAGATCTCTTCTATATATCAAGTAAACTCATATAAAAACAACCTCTAATATAGAACACTTTGTATTTTCTTCCTCTCTGAGAATCTAGATAGGTTCAACCCTAAAAAAAGCAAACGATTCACTTCATATTGAACAAAGCCACGAAGACCACTCGAGCAACCACTTTACCGCTCGAGCAGTGTGACTGAAAGGCGGTGCTCACATATAGGCCAACCGTTCGAGCACAATATCCATTGCTCAAGCAGTGAAACATATTTCCCAGAAATATAGAATGCAGGCAGAAATACTGGATGAACCACTTCACCACTCGAGTGCACAAATGACCGCTTGAGCGGTCAAACAACAACTTCAACTTATAGCGGTTCTGGTTTAAACCCAACCCATTTTGTATTCTGGACTCGAGTTTCAAGGTTTCATATTGTTGTTCATGTCTTACTTCTCTTATACTTCCTTGAATTTGGTTATTGGATTGTAGTGGTTGCATTTGGAATAAGTTGGTTGCTTGGTTTTCAAACTTTTGTTGCTCAGAATTTTACTCCTCTACTAGAGCGTCACTTTTTACGCTCAAGTAGGCTTTGTGAACTCTCAGTACTTTTGTAGGTCTGCAAAACTATTGGGAGAGTATATTCTATGCTCAAGCGGTGCTTTCTGCACTCGAGCGGTCTCGGCTTGAGCGGCCTTTCTTGAGCTCGAGCGTTGGTCTGCTGTCTGCAAAACTACTGAAAGTGTGTATTCTGCACTTAAACGTCACTTCTTGCGCTCAGGCGGAATAACTTATTGTGTCTGGACACACGAGCATCACTTCTTGCGCTCGAGCAGACTGTGTGTATATCAATCCGTAAGAATCACTTTTTACATCACTTTGTCTTATCTCTCTCTCTCTAAAAACCCTAGATCTAGAGCTTCTCTCTCTAATGCTCCTGCTCTTTCTATATTCTCACCTAGATTTAGTGGTTTCTTTACCCGTATGCCTTTGTTAAAATGGTAGAGCATCTCAAGGGCTATGTTTTCATACGAATAGAGTTGGGTTTCGACTTCATCCGAGTTATTTCCTTACTTTGCTTGTCTTCTAGCTTTGAGGTATGGATTTTCTACGCCCTTCTATGGTTTTTAACTTAACTATTTGTTTTATATAAACAATATTGTGAATTTGGAAGATATTGAACAAACCTAGGGTTTTAGTTTAAAATCAAAAAAGAGGTTTACAAATAGATGTATTGAAAATGGTTATGGGAGCAAATATGACGTTGTGTTGCAATAAAATTGTTAATTTTGATACTTGGGCTGAATTTTGGAAGAAAATGGAGTTTGCCCTAAAATGTCTCGAATATTTATTTTGTATAAATAAATGGAATTGGTATTGGAAATGTGAAATTAGATGGATATTTATATAAATGGTAGAGTTGGATATGTACTATCACTCATACTTTGAAATTTGGATAAGTTATCTGTCTTGAAGATTGTATATCTATTTATAAATATCTGTTTTGGGCTATCAGTGAAGGATAGCCATGACTATTATAGAAATTGCATGAGAATTAGGTGAATTGAAACTAATTTTCCCATTCAATTGCATTGAACGTTGTCATATCTTTAATACACTGTAAATGTATGATGTTTGGAAGGAGAAAGGGGATGTACTCCATGTTCGGAAGAAGAAAATGGGATGTACTCCATTGAATTAAGTTGGTCGGAGTGTCCAGGGTGAAAGTCTCGAAAACCACAAGCATACATAAGTGCCGATTCTTGCAGACGAAATATCCATAAAATGGCAAATAAAAGTATTTGTATGATGGTATATTGGTTAGAGGCCCACTGAGTTGCATCCTTAGTTTGGTTGTCAGATTAAAATGGAAATGACTCATAAATGGAGATAAAATGGATCGAAATATAAGTTCGACATAGTATGATTTTGCAAAAGTGTTATAAATGATTTTATTACGGGCATTGTATGTGCATATTACACTTATATCTTTGTTAAGATTCATATATTATATTAGATTATTTTTACTGGGCTTTGGCTCACCCTATTTGGGAAAAACATTTTCAGGTACTGGTGATATGCCTCCACCAAAGACTTAGTTTGAGATGATTATGGAGCTGAAAGCTCAGTTTTATTATTTTGTATTTAACATTTGTACAAGCCTAGGGCTTTAATTATATTGAGCTTACGACTCACTTTTGATGTACCCAAGCCGTGACTTGGAAAGATGTAAGCCTTTAGGACATATAATTATTTGTTTAGCTTTTATTACATTGTTGCTGTTTGGTAACACATGTTGTAGATTTAGGTTGTTCTATTTATAAATGTATATCGCATGTGTCACCCTTTTGTACAATCGAATCTCATGTAATAGAAGGACATTATACTCTAATTCATAATGTTATTTATTTATCTTTTTGGATAGTATATTGCATTTATTTTGGGGCATTACAAAACTAGTGGGTCGGGCTAAATCAGTATGGTCCATAGTCTTGGGCAAAGCTAAATCAATATAGTCTATAGTCTTGACCGGGCTAAATTAGTATGATCATGAGTCTTGGGCCAAGCTATGTTTGTTGACTTCGAAGGTTGAACCAGGCTATGAATGTTGATTGGACAAACGAAGCGTACATTTCGGCCTAGCTGAACAACCTATTTAGGTCGTTGACCAGAACCTAACAAAAAGGATGAATCGGGCAAACTTAGCATGGTTTTCATGTTGAGTTTTAGCTTGGCGGTCTCAGTAGAGGTTAGTGGCCTAGAATCTTGAGTAAGCTCGGTTACCGGCCTAGGGGTTAGGTCATTTTACTTTAACTTTGATGATAAGGGTATTAAAGGATGGGCCTTATCTTTTAAGAGATAGAATCCTGATAGGACTCTACGAGTAAGGAATTAGAGTCCTATTTGAATTCTACCATGCGAAAAATATAAAAAGCTCAGAGGCAGCCCTAATGGAGGTATTAAAACTCTAACTTTCGAATTTGCAGAGCGTTTTCCAAATTAATCTTGTGAATTGACTTAGGCATCATAGGGGTTTTCCAGCACACATCCGCTGGGTAGCTCACCGGAATTGTTTTGTAGGAGGAACAACATCGTTTAGAGGATTTCTACCTTGATCACAAGGAGTACGTGTGCAAGGTATTTTTCGTGCTCATACAAATAACCGACATAAATGGGGGCATGATCTTGTCCCCCCCAAAAAATAATAATAATAATTCTCTTGTTGTATGTATTTTATAGAATAAGTTTATATGCAAAGAAATAAAATATAGAATGGGACACAACTCTCTTATGGAGAAGTAGTTTGGAAATACTCTTCTGATCTTGGGGAGCGCTCGAGATCCGCTGATAGTCACCTAAAATGGGATAAACACTCCGGTCGAGGGTGCCGGAATTAGCACTCCGATAGATAAGTTAGTCTCTACCCTCAAAAATACTAGTGTTCTAAGTTAAGCATCGTAATTTTCACATACCTCATTCTGGCTGGTGTTTCTTTTATTTATATCTTTTCTTTTTTGGGCTTCGGGGTTAGGTCCATCCTCCACCTCATATTCAGCACATTTTATAATGGACCGATCCCTACTCGACCCCTCGCTTAATCGATTATTTGGCCGAGTAGGGTTGAATTTGAGCTTTCAAGCCAATTGCCGAGTGCTTCGAACCTCGACTCTACCAGATTCGACTATCTGGAACCTCTACGACTCCCGAATCTCAGCCCCCACAATTGCCCCCAAGCATTCCACTAACGACAGTTGGCTGGAGTGTTTGGCTTCGAACTCAAAGAGTCAGAGCCGAAATTCAACGGCTAACCGCATTCTAACGCAAATGTACGCTTTTAGACACCCGTCGCTGGACTGCCTCCCGAATTACCTGTGCAACTTCCTACTCTTCTCTATCTCCATCGCCTCTTGTAAGTTCTCTCATTCTCTGCTTTGTTTTTTGGCTTAGCATAATCCTATTGGCTGGGGGGAATGGTGAAACATTTAAAAGATCTCCTCTCACCGGATCGAATTTCTGGCTTCCGACATCATTTTTCCATTCCTGATGACGTCCGTCTGTCATTTGTGGCAGATGGCACCCTCGATATGGAGAGGGTTGATGAAACCACGATCGTCTTCCCTCTTCTATCAATCGCAGAGGGTAGGGTTCGCTTCCCCCTTCACCCACTCCTTAGGGCCGTGCTTTGCCATTAGGGGTTAATCCCTTCCCAACCCAACGTCAACTTCTTTAGGGTCGTGATGAGGATTATCGCACTAAACTGTCGCCTTAGGCTTAACCTTGGCATTCTTGCTATTCGGCATTGCTACGCCTTGGCCAAGTCTACTGGTCGGCATAGGCGTTATTTCCTTAGGGCAAAAGACACCGACCATCAACTAGTGACTATGCTTTCCAGCTCTGGGAAGCGAGTCAATGATGTTATGGTCGTCGTCCAAGGAAACTAGGAATTCGGCGAAGGCAAGGATCGCCTTGATCGTATTCCTAGACGGAGGGGCGAACCAAGTGGTCGAGTATCTTCTTTTATTTATTTACTTGTTATATTTATAAAACCTTATTTTCAAGACCTCAAGGTTTTGCTTTTGCAGGAAACGATTTGAAAAAAGTCTTGACCTCAACTGACGACGCCGTCCTTTCGAAAATCAAGACTGCGCTCAAGTATTTCGGCTGATCGAGTCTTCAGAAGCAGGGGAGGGCGGCCCACATTCTACTCTGCTACGAGCCGACTTATACGTCCTTTTTGGCAACAGAAAACATCCCAATTCCGAAGGGTGAGGAGTTTCTTGTTGCCCTTATCTTGAATGATTTCAGAAATTTCAGGCAAGTCGGTTGCGAGGGATTAGATTTGGAGCAACCGGAAGTTGCTGAGGCCGTCGAGTCAGACCAATCTGAAACTGAGGTTGACAAGGCTTTGAAGTTAGCATTTAAAGAAGCCGGCCTCAATTCGGTTGATCCTCCGTCCACCTCGGGTCGAGAGGACCATCCGCTTGACGATATTTTTCACGGTCTTGAGGACCTTCCCGGTGCGTTCCCAAAAGATATGGCTGGGTTGAGTCTCACTAAACTTGCCAAAAAGGCGAACGCGGAAAGGATGGCCGCGCGGCGAAGGGCGGAGGAGATTCGGGCTACCGAGTCTTAGTCCCAGTCCTCCTTGCCTGTTATTGAGGAGACGGCAAATAACAAAAGTACCAAGGCGAAACCTTTTGTGCAGGCAAGTGTTGCAGCTGAGCAAAAGGTGGAGAAGTGCCCTGCCGATGTCGAGGCCGACTCAGAAGAAGACCGTGCCGATAAACGACCTCGTTTAGAGGAGTCGGATGAGATCGTACCTTTTGTTATTCAGTCCAAGATAAAGAATATGTCGATCTCCTCCGATGCTTCGATGATTAAAGACCCAACAGTTGCACTCAACTTGGCAACGTCCGTTTCACTACCTGCTGATAAGGCGGCTTTTCAGGTAGAGCCGGATCTGGTTGCAATTGGGTTGGTCGTGCAATCGGCTCTTTTAGTATATATCTGCACTTTGTCTTCTCTTTACGCAAATATTATTTTGTTCTTAACTTCTTGTTTTGCAGGCCGTTGGAAGGATAGCCGACATGGGTCGTCACTATCACGATGCCGTCGAGCTAATTGGCCGTTTACAAGCGGAGGTTGAGGGCCAAAGGAGTAGGGCGCAATCAGAGGGTGCCCGTGCCGAGGCCGAGATGGAGAGAGCATAATCTCAAGAATTGAGATCAATCACGAGAAGAGGCGGAATCAGTGATTACGCACTTAAATTGGCCTAGGAGGCGATCTCTAAATTGGAGGCTGGGTTGGAAGAGATGAAGGCGGCGAAGGAAACAACCGACCTGAAGGCTTCCAGCGCATTCAATGCTGGGAAAAAATCTGCTTTGGAGGAATATGTAGACAAAGTCCCCAAATTTGAGAATCGGGGATTTAAACACGACTGGCTCAAAACCCTTGCTGCTGCTGATGCGACATTGGCTACGCCAATTCCATACGAGCAAGTGGATGTTGAGCCGCAAGAGTTTGACTCCGAGAACTGATTTGGGCGGCTCTTGTTTTTTTGTTTTAGGATTTGCATGTAATTTTCAGCTTTTTACAGCTTTTTGTCTAGTAATTTTCATATGTAAAATGGTTACAATTTGTGCCCAATTTACTTAATGAAAATTCATTTTGTAATTTGCTGTTACTAATGAACGGAATTGTTTGGTTGCTGTTTTGGATAAAACGTTTTGTATACTTGCCGACTAGATGATTAGGCCGTTTAGATAGTTAGGCCGTTTAAAAAGCCAAAAATCAATACATGAAGTGGCTGTGGCACATATTAATCGGCATAGGACCAAGATGCTCGACCAGTTAGATTAATAAATCTGCCCTTGCCCCAGCCAGTGCATGGACTTCAAGTCTCCCATAGTTGCCGTTTAGATAATTAGGCCGTTTTAACAAGCCAGAACTTAGTGCATGAAGTGGCTGTGGCACATATCAATCGACATAGGGCCAAGATGCTCGGCCGGTTAGATTAATAAATCTGTCCTTGCTCCAGCCAGTGCATGGACTTCAAGTCTCCCATAGTTACCGTTTAGATAATTAGGCCGTTTTTACAAGCCAGAACTTAGTGCGTGAAGTGGCTGTGGCACATATCAATCGGCCTTCGTCGTTTGGAGATTGCCAAAAGCATTAATGAAATTACCTCGAGGTCGCTGCATACCTACGAATGAATGGGGTGATTTCACGCCAATGGGTCCACTTATTCTTATTTAGATTCGATTTGAACTAGCTTGGGACAAGGGCGAATATCAAACAGACTGTTCTTCAACAGTAGAGGAGAGGGACGAACGCTGGCTGAGCTAGATGCTGCGATGAATCGCAGCAGCGAGCCTGTGCGTATGAGAGAAAGGACATCCAAGGAAAACGAAAAACGTCAACTTCCAAGCCGTCGAAGCAGATCACCTCGAAGACAGAAGCATCAACGGGGAAGCTCCCCGCGACTACGATCGGGAAATGAGTCAGACGCGACGCCACGACCATTGAGTTTTGCGGTGTTCGTGGGGAATAAACCGACGATTGAGGCAGATTCCATCGTCAATGATCCGGGTGTAGCGGTCGAGTTCACTCGATAGATCTTTCCACTGGAAGTTCAACAATCGATGGTTGGATGACGAGATTTGGACGTGTTTCGAGAAGGTATTCATGGGGCGGTGAAGGGGCTGTACACCACCTACGAAGTCGGCATGCGTCTGCACGCCGTGCGGCGGGAGATGGAGAAAATGGACGAACGGGTCCGCAATTCGGAGGCTCGTGTGGAGAAAGAAAAGGGTGAGCTTAGGGAGCTTAGGAAGGTTAAAGTTGTCTATCCGCATGCGGCGGGTCAATCTAACCCGATTGTGGACGAGAGGGTTACCCAACGGCTATTGAGTCTTGTCATCGCCGACCAAGATACGGCAGGCATGTTTGCCGTACGAAATGCGAGGGCCAAAGGTTACGATGAGGGCTTCCATGCTGGTCGGAAGGTTGGGTTCGACAAAACAAAAGAGACACTTGTTGAGGAGGTCTGCCGATGCGAGAATCGGGGTTTTAAGCATAGTTTGATCGCGGCTCTTCAGGCCATGGAGGCTCTCCGAGCAAAGGGTGTCGATTCCAACTTATGTGACCTGGACCATCGTGATCATTTGCCCTTTGCCGCCTTTGAAGTTGAAAAGAGCGATGATGAGAGCAACGCCGAATAAAAATATTTGTTGTAATGTTCAAACGCGGATCGTGTCTAGAATTATGTATTTATTGGTTGGTCGAATAAAATAGAACTTTATTTTCAATGTTTTGTTATAATTTTTGTTCGGCGCATACATGCTTGCATGTGTTTTATTATATACATGTTTGAATAAACGTATTTCAGACGAGTAAATGAATATTGATCAGCCTAATTTAATTGACATCATTGTGTTACGCACGGCCCGAAGGCTTAATCGGCCCAAAGATGTCATTCGCCGATGGGGCTCCGAATCCGGAGACTTTATTTGGCCAATCGTGATATCCATGAAGGGCGCTCCGAATCCGGAGGCTTTATTCGGCCAATCGTGATATCCACGAAGAGAGCTTCGAATCTGGAGGCTTAGTCGGCCCAAAGGCGTCATTCACCGATGGGGCTCCGAATCCGGAGGCTTTTATCGGCCAATCGTGATATCCACGAAGGGCGCTCCGAATCCAAAGGCTTAGTCGGCCCAAAGGTGTCATTCGTCGATAGGACTCTGAATCTAGAGGCTTTTATCGGCCAATCGTGATATCCACGAAGGGCGCTTCGAATCCGGAGGCTTAGTTGGCCCAAAGGCGTCATTCGTCGATGGGGCTCCAAATTCGGAGACTTTATTTGGCCAATAATGATATCCACGAAGGGCGTTCCGAATCTGGAGGCTTTATCGGCCCAAAGGCGTCATTCGCCAATGGGGCTCCGAATCCAGAGGCTTTTATCAGCCAATCGTGATATCCACGAAGGGCGCTCCGAATCCGGAGGCTTTATCGGCCCAAAGACGTCATTGGCCGATGGGGCTCCAAATCCGGAGGCTTTTATCGACCAGTCGTGATATCCACGAAGAGCGCTCCAAATCCGGAGGCTTAGTCGGCCCAAGGCGTCATTCGCTGATGAGGCTTCGAATCCGGAGACTTTATTTGGCCAATCGTGATATCCACGAAAGGCACTCCGAATCCGGAGGCTTAGTCGGCCCAAAGGCGTCATTCGCCGATGGGGCTCCGAATCCGGAGGCTTTTATCGGCCAATCATGATATCCACGAAGGGCGCTCCAAATCTGGAGGCTTAATCGGCCCAAAGGCGTCATTCGCCGATGGGGCTCTAAATCCGAAGACTTTTATCGGCCAATCATGATATCCACGAAGGGCGCTCCGAATCCAGAGGCTTAGTCGGCCCAAAGGCGTCATTCGCCGATGGGGCTCCGAATCCGAAGACTTTATTTGGCCAATCGTGATATCCACGAAGGGCGCTCCGAATCCGGAGGCTTTATCAGCCCAAAGGCATCATTCGTCGATGGGGCTCCGAATCCAAAGACTTTTATCGGCCAATCGTGATATCCATGAAGGGTGCTCCGAATCCGGAGGCTTAGTCGGCCCAAAGGCATCATTCGCCGATGGGGCTCCGAATCCGAAGGCTTTATCAGCCCAAAGGCGTCATTCGACGATGGGGCTCCAAATCCGAAGGCTTTTATCGACCAATCGTGATATCCACGAAGGGCGCTCCGAATCCGGAGGCTTAGTCGGCCCAAAGGCGTCATTCCCCGATGGGGCTCCGAATCCGGAGACTTTTATCGGCCAATCATGATATCCACGAAGGGCGCTCCGAATCCGGAGGCTTAGTCGACCCAAAGGCGTCATTCGCCGATGGGACTCCGAATTCGGAGACTTTATTTGGCCAATCGTGATATCCACGAAGGGCACTCTGAATTCGAAGGCTTTAATCAGAACATCTTTGAACTAGATTCTGTGCTAGGTAAAGGGGAATCTTTGTATTATAGAAAAAGAGATGTACATGGCGAACAGTTCAGAACAAGCATCATGTCCCACAAGTCGGGCTAATGATAAAATTTGCGTAAGTGCGTGGAATTCCAAGGTCGTGGCAGACTCCATCCTGACATGTCTTTGAGCCGATATGCCCCTACTCCAGCGATCGAATCGATCTGATAGGGACCGTTCCAGTTAGGACCTAATTTTCCATCGGCCAGTTTCCTGTCAGCTGGGAGCACCTTCTTCAGGACAAACTCTCCTAGTGTGTAGCGGCACAGCTAAGCACGTTGATTATACGACTTTGCCAGCTGCTGCTGGTATTGTGCCATGGACACAAGGGCTCGATCTCTTCGTTCTTCGATTAGAATCAAATCCAAAGCTAACATCATGTCGTTTCAGCCCATATCAAAAACTTACAACTTGAGTGTCGGGTGGCCAATCTCTAGGGGTAGGATTGTCTAGGTTCTAAAGCATAGGGCAAACGGCGTTTCTCCAGTCGATCTTCTTGGTGTAGTTCGATGAGCCCAGAGTACACTCGGCAATTCTTCGACTCATTTGCCTTTGGCTTTCTCTAGCCTCTTCTTGATGCCGTCCAAGATGGATTTATTAGAGGCTTCGGCTTGGCCATTGCTTTGGGGATAAGCCGACGTATAAAAATAAGGCCAAATACCATATTTGCTGCACAGCTCTCGGTATACGCCACAATCAAACTGGGTGCCGTTGTTTGAGATAAGAGCTTTGGGAATGCCAAATCGTGTTATGATGTTTCTCCACACAAAGCGTTTAACGTCAGCATCTCGAATGTGTGTTAATGCCTCTACTTCGACCCATTTCGTGAAGTAATCTGTTGCGATGATCAGGTATCGCTTGTTCCCTGGGGCCCCCGGCAATGGTCCTACGATATCAAGCCCCCACTGGGCGAATGGCCAAGGACTGGTGATAGAGTTCAACTCTTCAGTAGGCAGATGGTTTAACGGGGAGAATTTCTGGCACTGTTCACACTTTTTTGCATAACACTCGGCGTCCGCTCTCATTGTCGGCCAATAATACCCCTGCGTTATAGCTCAATGGGCCAAAGAGCATCTGCCAGAATGGGCACCACAACTGCCTTCATGTATCTCAGTCAGAAGCTCTCCGACTTTGTCCGGGTGCACACATTCCAAATATGGGCCAAAGAGTGACTTTTTATTAAGCCTTCCTTGCGGATCCAAGTAGTATTGCATGGCTTTGTTTCGCAGCTTATGTGCTTCTTTCTTGTCCTCTAGGAGTTGTTCAGAAGATAAGAATTCGGCAATGGGATCCATCCAACTTGGTGCAGATTCTATAACGTTGATTTGGACTTCCTCCAAAGGGCTAATGCTTGGCTCTGGAATGAATCCTACTTCGATGGTCTGTTTTATCTCTGAGTTGATTGCGGAGGCTAGGCAAGCCAAGACATCTGCATGGGTGTTCTGATCACGTGTTATCTGGTTCAACTCATGATGGTCAAATTTTGCCAACAGGGAGTTGGTCGTTTTCATGTAGGCCGCCATACGGTCGTTTCTTGCCGCGTACTCCCCCTTTAACTGATTGATCACTAGTTTTGAGTCGCAAAACACAAGCAGACTCCGAGCACCCAGAATATACACATTCCACAAACCGGCTAAAAGGGCTTCATATTCGGCTTCGTTATTTGATGCTTCGAAGCCGAGCTTGATGGCTTACTCAATTATTGCGCCGTCGGGGGTCATGATTACAACTCCGGCTCCACTGCCCCGTTGATTGAACGATCCATCACAATACAACTGCCAGATGTCCCCAACATAAATCCTCCAATTCGGCTTCGGTCGAATTTCATCTGTCTTAAAGTCAGCGACATCAGACTTGAAGTCGGCAAGGCTCCTAGTGAATTCGGCGATAAAGTCGGCAAGCACTTGTCCCTTGATTGAGGTTCTGGATAGAAATTGAATATCGTACTGGCCAAGTTCCAGGGCCCACTTTGAAACACGTCCAGATGCTTCCGCACTGCGTAGTACTGATCGAAGGGGATAATCTGTTAGCACCCCAATGCTATGTCCCTGGAAGTAATACATGAGCTTCCTTGCCGCCATAACTAGGGCTAGGATGAGCTTTTCTAGGGGAAGGTAGCGCGTTTCGGCATCAACCATTGCCTTGCTCACATAATACACTGGCCGCTGCTTCCCCAGCTCTTCCTTTATCAATACGACGCTGACGGCTCGATCAGAAACTGTCAAGTACAAAATGAGGGGGTCGCTAGCAGAGGGTGTTGTCAAGAGTGGTACTGAGCGGAGGTAGGTCTTCAAGCCGTTGAAAGCGGCTTCGCACTCGGCGGACCATTCAAAGGCCTTGCCCTGCCGTAGTGTATGAAAGAATTGTTGGCAGCGATCTCTGGACCGGTTGATAAACCTGTTGAGTGTGGCAGCCATCCCCATCAACTTTTGAACCTCCTTTACTAAACGGGGGGAGCCGAGCTCCAAGATTGCTGTGATTTGCCTTGGGTTGGCTTCGATACCTCTATGGTTGACAATGTAGCCCAAGAATTTGCCAGAGCCGATACCAAACGCACATTTGGAAGCGTTCAACTTCATTCCATATTTGCGTAGGATGCCGAATGTCTCTTCCAGATCAGCTATATGATTCTGCTCTTCTTTGGATTTGATCACCATATCGTCAATGTACACTTCCATAGTTTTGCCGAGTTTCTCTTAGAACATGGTGGTGACCAGTCTCTAGTAGGTTGCCCCTACATTCTTCAGCCCAAAAGGCATTACCTTATAGCAATAGGTTCCTCTTGGGGTGAGGAATGCAGTTTCTCTTGGTCCTCCGAATGCATGACGATTTGATGATAATCTCTATAAGCATCAAGGAAACTCATACGCTAATGGCGCGCCGTAGCATCTACAAGCTGGTCTATCCTGGGAAGAGAAAAACAGTCCTTCGGGCAGGCTTTGTTTAGGTCCATGAAGTCGACGCACACTCGCCAAGTCCCATTTTTCTTCTTCACCACCACTGTATTAGAGAGCCATATAGGGTAGGTCACCTCCCTAATTGCTCCAATACAAACTGGCTTCCTCAACAACGGCTCAAGCAGTGTTCTGCTGACCAACCGCCGACTTTTCTGAATGATCGGCTTACACTTAGGATCGACATTCTAATGGTGCTGTGAAACTGACAGATCTATACCCGGCATCTCGTACAAAGTCCATGCAAAGACATCGAGGTTGCTGAGCAGGAAAGATATTAGCTGCTGTCTATCGGCCTGATTCAAGGAGGCGCCGACCATGAAGAACTTGTCTGGGCTTCCATCGATTTGAACTCGTGCTAAGTCTTCTGTTGCCTTTTCGTTTGGGGGCCGCCCAACGTCGTCGAGGCTTTCTCGATCCAGCAACTCAATGGAATTCACCTGTAGTTCTTTTGACGTTTTCTCAGCAAGAAGATAACATGCTTGTGCCGATTTCTGGGAGCCACAGATTTGCTCAATGCCGTGTTCTGTCAGGAAGTGGAGCAGCTAATGATAGGTGCTGGGCACGGCTCGCATAGCATGCAACCATGATTGTCCCATGATGAGATTATACGACGACGGCAGTCTGACGACCAAGAATCCCACATCCACTGTTTGGGAACCTGCTCGAACGAGAAGTCTGATTTTCCCCAACGAGTACTCTGGATTGGCATTGAAGCCGAAAAGTGGATAAGGGGCCGGAGAGAGATCCGATTCTGAGAAGCCCAGTTTGGTAAATGTCCTGTAGTACATAATCTCCGATGTACTCCCTGGATCAATGAGTATGCGTTCAACTATGAATCGGTTTACGCGTAACTCAATTACCAAGGGATCACTGTGGGGCAGTGTTACTCCGGCCAAATCCGAATCATCAAAAGTGATAACCTCGGCTTCATGGGGCCGTTTAGCCGGAGTGAGTTGCTCTTGAGGGTTAGACTTTGACTGAATCGCGTGCACCGCCGATGACATTAGCAGGCTGTATATCATGCGGATCACATGGAGCGAATGTGAATCCTGTGTCAAGGCTGTTGCTTTGGTTGGGTTGCCTTTTCGGACGTACGGTTGTAGCCGACCATCTTGTACCAATGTACCGTCGTATAGGGTGAATGACGGTGCTTTGAATTTCTTGGGTAGGACTAGGACTGGCTTTGCGATCCGTCGTACAAAAGGATCGTGTTGATCGTCATCTGAGCTGTTTCTCCTTCGCTTAAGCCTTGTACGGGGACTCTCTTCAAAAGAATTGGAAATTTCATATCGTCCCTCCTTCTTCGGCTTCGAGGATAATGAGTCGAAGTTGCTATCAGCAGCTTGTTGTCAGGCTCGAGATCGTCTACCAGCTACCCTCTCGGGTCGTTCCGGGCTTTGGTATGCAGCTTGTTTGGACTTCGCCACCTCCAAGGCCAAATCCTAACGGAGATGTTCGTTCTCTGCAATTATGCTCTCCAATCTTTGTTCGTTTTGCTTTGCTTGTTTCAGGAGCGCTTGCATTGCTTCGTGCTCCAAAGTCGAGGGTGAGGCGAAATTTAAGGCACGTCTTGCGGCGATAGTCTCTGTCCAAGCATGTTTGTTGGAGTGGTTTCATCTTGCGATATAGGGTCGACAGTGACTATCGAAGGATCTTCCGGCACGCTCGCCATAGATGTGCTTGAGTATTCCCACAGACGGCACCAATTGTGGAGAAGTGGTTTGGAAATACTCTTCTGATCCTGGGGAGCGCTCGAGATCCGCTGATAGTCACCTAAAATGGGATAAACACTCCGGTCGGGGGTGCCGGAATTAGCACTCCGACGGATAAGTTAGTCTCTACCCTAAAAAATGTTGGTGTTCTAAGTTAAGCATCGTAATTTTCACATACCTCATTCTGGCTGGTGTTTCTTCTATTTATATCTTTTCTTCTTTGGGCCTCGGGATTAGGTCCATCCCCCACCTCATATTCGGCACATTTTATAATGGACCGATCCCTACTCGGCCCCTCGCTTAATAGGTTATTTGGCCGAGTAGGGTTGGATTTGAGCTTTCGAGCCAATTGCCAAGTGCTTTGAACCTCGACTCTACCAGATTCGACCATCCGAAACCTCTACGACTCCCGAATCTCGACCCCACATCTCTAACAATGAGTGGAGCTTACATGTGTGGGATCCATATGAGAGACTCACCTCTTGTGAGAGTGTTGTCTTCCATTCTACGTTTAATTTTTATATTACTAGCATTGTTGTATTTCATAGTTGCATAATATGAATATTTTTAAATTAAATAAAAAATCAAATATTACTGCTTTTTTAGGACATTGAATCATAGTGTAAACAATATTTATAACATCAATCCTGCTGCAGACCTTTAATTAGAGGTCCTTCTATACAGTTCTAATGAGTTGTCCGAGAATATAAAAAAAAATAATAATAAAGTAAAAGACAAAAATAGAAGAAGAAAAAGACAAATTAAAAGTGCATTAGAGGTGTTTTTTTAAGAGTCCAAATCATTTTTCTTATAACATAAGGCTTTCAGTTAAAAGGCCACATTTCTATAACCCATGACGTAAACACGTAGGTGATGTTAATAAACTGAAAAAATGAAAAAATGAAAGTTGAAAATTAAATATTGATTTTTTTAAGTTAAAAATTATTTGATAAAAATTTAAGTGTTAAATTAAAAATAAATTATTTGATATTTATAAGATTAAATTTGAAATTTAATGTTTTCAAATTGTATATTTCAAGTTTTATATTGTGGTGGTGGTAGTAATGGTAGTGGTTATTGATTAAAGCCTAAATATTATATATCTGACCCATTAAAATATATTTTATTAGTTTATTTATTTTTATTATTTTCTAATTTTACATATTGTTATGTGTTTTTATATATTTTGAATGTTTGTATAAATATTAGTATAAAATAATATATTATAGATATTTTATATGTTATATTATATATATTATAAAATAAATAATAAATAATAAATTGGTGTCGGCAGCCCGACACCATCCACTATAATATATATATATATATATATTATTTTATTATAATATTATGTTATTATTTTATTATGATATTATATTATTTGTATTATTATATTTTGTTTTTTTGTAGGTTCTTTTGCCAATAAAAGGCAGACGAAGGGCAAGAAGAAGGGACTTCGGCCCAAAGGAAGAGAAACGAAGGAAAAGTGGGAGAGTGTAAATTTGTATGTATTATGAACTCAGACTCTCATTTTAGGCTAGAGAAGAAATCTTGGCCAAGTAATTGGAGTGAGTTGTATTTGGTATTTTTAATTTTGATTTAATTTCAATAAATTGTATAACTTTTAAATCTTTTTGTGTAATAAATGTTTTATTCAAATTATATTATACAATTATTTTTACTGTTGTGTATTAAAATTATTAGACGAGTCATACCTAATAAGACGAGTCGTGCACCAACCATAGTTTAATTTAATTTAATGGTAATGATTCGTGCTAAGCGAAAATGATTCATGACTTTCTGATTTTAATATACAAATTCTCTTGACGATGTATTTATGATCAATATATGTCGTTTTATTCAAATTAATGATTTTTTTAAAACTACTACAATAACCATTGCTTATAAGGTTAGTGGTGGATTCAAAACCTTGAGATATTTTTTATTTTGTTTTATTTATTTTATGTTTAATTAGTTTTAGTTTTATTATTTTCAAAACCAATCTTCTTAAATTACTTTAATTATTATTTTTTATCAAAACAACTCGATTAGTCTTTAAGGATTGACATTTAGTCTTAATCGCTATACTTAGCAATAGTAGTTATTACTTGGTTATAAATATGATATTTTAGTGTGCAAATGATAGCATCAGTAGTAGCGGTGGTGGTGGTGGTAGTGGTGGTGGTGGCATGATGGTGGTGGTGGCGGCGGCGGCGGCGATGATAGCGGTAATGGTAACAGTAGCGGTAGTCATGGAAGTGATATTAAAAAGATGGTGATAGTTATGAAAATAATGACAATGGTAATGAAGGTGATAGTAGTGTTGGTGGTAGTGATAGTGGTGGTAGTGGTGATAGTAATAAGTTTATAGTAATGTATATCGATACAATATTTGTAAATTCAGTTAGAATTAAGTTTCATGTGATTTAAAATTTTCTTAAATTTTAGCCTAAATTTGTAAGTGATATTAATTGTGGGTATCAAACGGGTTTCATTGATTATCACTTAGGCCATGTTTATTTGGATAGACTGGATAAGGGATGATTATAATGTAACAAACTGATAGTCTTGGAATATATAGTTTCTGGACTATTTGGTTGGAAATGATATGTATTCTATATTTATTTTTTCATGGGATTAAATGTATAGAAATAAATATTTTAGTGAATCTCATGTTTAATTTGAAAATTATGAAATATATTGTTTAAATTGTTTACAATGACAATATTAAATTTAATGCATATTTTATTTTATTTTATTTTACAAATACCACTTTTAATTTTATTTAAATACGACATTAGAAGTATGTTTTCATTTATAATTTTGCTAATACCAAAAAGAAGAAGAAGAAGTAAGAGAAGACTATTATCTATCATAAGATTAATTTACACATGTTTAAAAAAAAAAATTAAAAAAATTAAAGAAATAAATTTTATATATACTTGAGTCATTTAACTAGATAATTCGGAGATTGGCTCAGTCCGCCAATTTCTATCTCACACCTCTCTCATGGTATTGAGTTATCCTATATATGAGGGATAATTAGTTCAACCTTTACTTTTCCAACCAAACATTAGACTATTTTTATTTTACACAAAATTGAAGATGAATGTTTCACTAATTTTTCTTTTAAATTAAGTAGAAGTCTTTTAAATATTATATTTTAGAAATAATTAAGTATAAGGGTATGTCACGTGGCACCTTTAAAAAAACAAAAAAAAAAGAGACATGCCACATTGGAGAGAGTAATTTTTTTTACTTATATATATATATATATATAATTTAATACAAATTAATATTAAGACATCAATAAAATAGATAAAAAAAAATATAAATATAAAAGAAATTTAATTTAATCCTTGAGATGTAGATAATTAAATACATTCTATCTTATTTATTTATTTGTATATTGAGATAAATTTTTTGCAAATATCATAATAATTAAATTATAATTATATAGAAGAAAAATAAGTATGTCTCAAATAGAATCCATATAAAATTGGCTATTATAATTGAAATTGACTTTGTGTAGAATTTTATATGTAAATGAAAGACATGCTGATGTAAATTTTTTAGGAAAAAAAAAAAACCTTTAAAATGTGTCACTTAATTAAAATAAAAACACTACTTATATATATATATATATAATAGTAGCTAACCCGTGCGATACATGAGCTAAACATAATTGTTTTAAAATATATTTTTAATAAAATTTAGTTAAATTATTTATATTTTTTAATATATAAAATATTCAAAATAATCATTAAATTGGAGAAAAAAATAAGTAATAATTTAAAATTTAAATAATAATTCTAATTATTTATTTTAATAATTTTAGTTGTATCGTTCTATAAAAGTGTTACTTAAATCAGCGCATATATTAATTTTAAATAAATTATTGATGTGTATTTTAATAATTTTAGCTCTATTGTGTTATAAAAATGTAACTTACATATATATATATATATATATATTTCATATAAATAAATATTTTTTATATTAATTTTTTAAAAAAGTGAAAAAAGTATAATAAAATTAATTGGTAAAATATTGTTAGTATATATAATTCTATTAAGTTTTGTTTATGGGTAGTTTAGATTATGTAGAAGTCATATAAATATTAAATTTTAGAAAGAATTTTTGTAAGGGTACGTTGATCTGAAAAAAATAAAAAATAAAAATAAATAAAGGTACGCTACATAGGAGAGAGAGAGAGAGAGAGAGAGAGAGAGAGAGAGAGAAGTTAAAAATAGACAGTATTTTTTTTATATATTTATTATGATAATATTAGTCATATTGTTTTATAAAATTGATATTTACATCAACACATATAATAATTTTAGATAAATTATTTGTGTATATATTAATAATTTTAGTTCTATCATACTATAAAAATATAAATTAAATGTATATATAATATTAATTTTAAATTATATTAAAATATAACAAAATAAAATAAACATTCATTTGATAATTTTGACATTTCGTGCTTAAAAAATTTAATTTAAATAAATATATATGATATTAAATTATAACTAGATATTAGAAATAATTGCTATAAAATTAAAACTGATTTTAATTATTTGAGAAATTCAATATAAGTAATATTATAAATAAGATAGACATAAAAATAAGAAATAATTTTAATATTTTATTTATAAAAAAAAAAGTGAACAAAGTATAATAAAATTAATTGATAAAGTATTTTTAGTATGTATAATTCTATTAGGTTTTGTTTATAGGTAATTTAGATTAAGCAGAAATCTTTTGAATATTACAATTTAAAAATAATTTTAATAAAAAGATATATTGATGTAGCATTTAATAAAAAAAAGAAAAAAAATGTGCAAATACTATTTTTAATAATACATATATACACATGATATGATGCATTGCTTTAGGCCAATAACTATAGATCCGTGCCATCATAGACAGATTGTTGCATGTACTAGACACATTTTTTTTTTAAATTTTAAAAACAATAAAAATATTAGTAATGAAGTGAGTGTCATCAATTTTACTCATCTTGATTAATTGGATAAAAATAAAATCGGTCTGTCTATCTTTTTTTTGTGAAGTCTCATTGATCAAAATATATCATGATAATTCTCTAGGTTCCTTTTATTGATTAGTGAATATCATTGGACCCTTAACTTGTAAATATTGATTCTTTTAATTTTAAAAATAGTATAAATACCTCCTTTTAGAGGTAGTCCGGAGGGGGTGAATAAGTTAATATAGATGGAATAAGGTAATATTTAATAATAGTAGATGAACTCTTAATGTAATTAACTTTTAATAATTTTCTACTATTGGCATAATTTAAAATTGATAGCAATTTTCTTGGGATTCAAGATTCGTAACAAACTAGTACAACATACGTAGGTACAAGAAAGTTTCTTTGGGGGTCAATAGAGGACTATAAATAGACAACCTAGCTTATTGTGAAAATCAAACATATCAAACTTCAAAGAGCTCCTCTTATATATTCCTAATCCAGTCATTTGATCATTGTGCAAAATAAACACAAAAATATTATTCTATTTTATAAAATCTGTTTTGAAAATGGAGGTAGTAGCACAATCTCCAGGTCAAATCTAGATCCCAACTAATGGGAACTTGATAACTATTCTTAGCATTGATGGAGGTGGCATTCGAGGAATCATTCCTGCCCTATCTTTACTTACCTTGAATCCTAGCTTCAGGTATTAACTCCTTTTAAAAAAAAAAAAAATTTTTTAAGGTTGAGTACGTATGGTATGAACTATGAGAGTTGCAATGTTACATAATATATATATATATATATATTAGCAGTGGGGGCACACACAATGTGTGTGCAAATATATATAATTGAAGTGTATATTCATTCATGGTATGATCCATATATCCCCACTAACGTTCAAATATATTGCACAAATTTAAATTTTAGACAAATTTTAAAATATTTTTCTTTACGTACATAGCATGGTTGTTAGGAGAGAAAATAATGATTGAATGAAAAAATTTAGAGGAATTTACATGTCAGTGTATATTTAGAAAAATATTTACAAATTAATGATAAAATTTATAATTATTAATGTATGAAGTGATAAACTTTATCACCGATCAATAATTAATTTTTTATAGAATTCACTGAGCAATAGTTTTCCAAAAAAACATTTTCTACCATGCGAATTTAATCAATTCAGTACTAAATCAGTGAATTCGCATCAGTATATTTATCGGCAATCCAAAAAGACTTAATATACTAATATTTTTTTTGTTTATTGATTTCATGATTTTACTAGGTATATTTTGTGCAAGTTAATTTTCTATTCAAGTGTTTTAGTATCTAAATCCCCAATAGTATGTACCTATACTAATTATTATGTTAATGCACATAAAAGAGGAAAAGGATGGTGAATTTATTGTGATAAATACTATTTTTCTTTTTTAAGATGGTAGTGGTGGTTATAATCTTTCATGTGCTAATAACTCCAAAATGGTTTGGTCATGATGCAGAAGCTGGATGGTGAGGATGTGCCTGTTTGGAACTAAAAGTCGCTATTTTCAAATTTTTAAATTTTAATTTAAGCTATTTTGATATGTTTGGTTTAGCTTATAGCTTATAGCTTTTTGGAAGTCAGAAATCAGCTTATTCTTTGAGTGGGGCAAGAGATGCTTCATTTATAAATCAGAAATCAGCTTATATTCATAGTTATAAGCTATAAGCTGTTTAGGCATAAGCTATAAGTACTTTCCCACAGCTCTACCAAATAGGTAAGAATTGTGGACTATTTTGATGTGATTGCAGGAAAAAGCACTGGCGGTCTTGTGACTGCCATGTTAATTGCTCCAAACGAAAATAATTGTCCGTTGTTTGCAGCTAAAGATATTAAAGACTTTTACTTTGACAATTGTCCCAAAATATTGCCACAAGAGAGGTAATAATTACAAACAATTATGAATTTTAGTATAAAATTTTCATACAAAATATTATATATAGTGGTTTTTATCCTGTTATTTCAAACTAAAACACATACCAATATTAGTTATAAAAATTATTTTTGTGGATTCTTTTCTTTTTCCATTCACTGATGATGATACTATGTAGTGGGAGTATTAACATGTTAAAACTTTAAAACAAACAGCTCTCTATTTTCTCAAGCTAGAAAGGCAATCAAAGCCCTATCAAGACCAAAACATGATAAGAAGTATCTCCGTGAAGTAGTTAAGGAAGAGCTTGGGGAGACAAAACTACATTAGACATTGGCTAATATTGCAATTCCAACTTTCGACATTAAGACCCCCCAACCAACCATTTTTTCCACCTATGAGGTATATTATCAATTGTTTATAGCTATGCGAATTTTGATACTGAAATTCAAAGTGATTGTTTGGATTGAACATAGTGTTGATTATGGGCCAAGGATTCTCTATCATTAATTCTTGGATAAATTACACTGTTAGTCCCTATACTTTGATCCTTATGTCATTTTGATCATTCTAATTTCAATTTTGACCCTAAGCTTTTAATTTTATCTCAAATTGGTCCAATTGCTAGTATTTTTTTAGAAACAAAATTATAAACTTGATCAATTTAGTGATTTAATTTCAACCAATTCAATGAAATTTTTTTGTCAAACTTTAACGACATTATTAATTGGACCAAATTGAAGCAAAATTTAAAATTAAGAGTCAAAATTGAGCCAATTAAAATTGTAGGAACTAAAATGACACAAGCGACAAACTATAGGAATTACCGGTGTAATTTGTCCTCAATTTTTTCTATTCTTTATCTCAAAACACTACAGTCATTGAATTATGTGAGAATATGAATGTATACGTAAGAATTTTGAGACATAATCCAACAATTATGAATATTTGAGATGTGAAATATGAGAATTTAAGATAAGAGGACATAGAAATTTGAGACTGAGAATCATGTGTCCTAATTTCTTATCATAAAATTTATATTTCATGGTTTAAGTGAACTATAAGCCAACCTTGGACGCCTTACTCTCAAATATATGCATTGCAACCTCGACAGCACCAACTTATCTTCCAGCCCATTCTTTCAAAATCAAAGACCCCACTGGAACTGTGAGAGAATTTAACCTAATTGATGGCGGTGTGGTAGCAAACAATCCGATATTTATCAAATTTGATTAATAATAACTTTCAACTCTTATCTATCTCTTTTCTTTGAGCATTTCCACTTATGTAAGTAATTTTATGTTTCAAACTTTGATTATAGCTATTCCAGTTTTGACCCGACCATTGTTGTGTCCCGGACTTGGGTTTGATGGTTTCACATTGTTGTTTACGGCTTGTTTCTCTTGTATCTCCTTAAGTTTGACTTTTGGGTTGTAGTGGTTATATTTGGAACAGGTTGGTTGCTTAGTTTTCAAACCTTTGTTGCCCAGAATTTTGCTTCTCCGCTTAAGCAACACTTCTTGCGCTTGAGCGGACTTTGTGAATTCTCAGTACTTTTGCAGATCTGCAAAACTACTGAAAAGATGTATTCTACGCTCAAGCGGGTGGGCACTCAAACGACCTTTACTTGAGCTCAAGCATTGGTCTATTGTCTGCAAAACTATTGGATGTGTGTATTCTGCACTCGAACGTCACTTCTTGAGCTCGAGTAGAAATGCCCTTTTGTTTTGTGTCTTGGCTCTTAAGCGTCACTTCTTGTACTCAAGTGGAACAACTTATTGTGTCTAACGCTCGAGCGTCACTTCTCGCGCTCGAGCAGACTGTGTGTATATTAGTTCGCGAAAAGGTCATTTTATATCACTTTTTCTAATCTATTTCTCTCTAAACCCTAACGTTGAGAGCCTCTCTCTCTAAAACCTACATTCTCTCTACTTTTCATCTAGATCTAGTGAATTCTCCACCTTTGTGCCTTTGTTAAAAAGGTAGAGCACATCAATAGCTACGTTTTGATCTGAATCAATCTTGCTTTCGACGTCTTTGGAGTTTCTCCACTTCTCCTTTGGTTTTCTAAGCTTGAGGTAGGGACTCTCTACACTTTTCTATTAGTTTTAGCTTAGTTATTTGTTATTGTGTAAGAAATATTGGGATTTGAGGTAGTTTTGAACAAACCTAGTGTTTTGGTTTAAAATCACAAGAGGGGTTTTCAAATGAATGTAGTAGAAATGGTTATGGGAGTAATTGTAAGCTTGTGTTGTGCTAAAATAGTTGATTTTTGGTGTTTGGGATGAAATTGGGAAAAATGAAAGTTTTGCCTTAAAATGACTCAAATGATTATTTTCTATAAATAATGGAATTGGTAGTGAAAGTGTGAAATTGAGAGGTTGTTTATATGAATGGTGGAGTTAGATATGTATTATCTTGCATCTATTTGAATTTGGATAATTTATCTGTTGTAAAGATTGTATATCTATTTAAAAATATCTGTTTTGGGCTATCAGTGGAAGATAATCATGATTATTGCGAAATTACATGAAGATTAGGCTAATTGAAACTAACCTCTTATTGGTTGTCATCGAATATGACTGTGTTATAATACATTGTATATGTATGATATTTGGGAGGAGAAATGGGATGTACTCCATATGTGGGAGGAGAAAGGGGATGAACTCCATTGAATTAAGTAGGCTCGTGTGTCTTGAGTATAAGTCCCAAAAACCGCACATATACATGGGTGCCAATTCCCGCGGACGAGATTTGCGTAAAATGGCAAATTGAAGTGTTGGGTATTGATTATATATGTTTGAGAACCAATGAGTTGTACTCTTAGTTGGGTTGTCTGGATAATAACAAACATGACACATGAATTGAGGTGAAATGAATTGACATGAATGAAATTGGGATAAAATAGAATGGAATAAAGGAATTTGATATATTATGATCTTGTAGGATATGATTGATACCATAATGGGCATTAGACATGCACTTCATACTTATACCTTTGTTAAGATTCATATATTGTGTTAGATTGTTCTACTAAGCTTTGGCTCACCCTATTGGGAAAAATCATTTTCAGGTGCTAGCGACATGCCTCCGCCAAGACAGTAGCATGGAGAGACTTGGAGCGTGGGCTCGTTTTTGTTGTATGTAATTTATATAACCAGGGCTTTAACTGTATTGAGCTAGACTCATTTTGTTGTAACCAAGGAATGACTTGGAAAGATGTAAGCCGTTAGGGCATTTAATTATTTGTTCAACTTTCATCTTTTGATTATTAGTAGCACATGTTGTAGATTCAGGATAGGACATTTATGAATGTATATCGTATGTGTCACCTTTTGTATATTAACTCTGATAAATGAAAGTGTGTCGTTCCAATTCTACTTCTGCAAACAAGATGGGTTTGTCATATTTTTTTGGGGGCGTTACAGTCAATATCCCCCTTCTGTTACTTCATTGTTCAAATCTTTAACATAATCCAGCCATGTGACAAGAATATAACTACGAAATGACGATAAGAGAGAAAAATTATCTGTACTTTTCACTGATCCACAGTTTGTCCTACATTTTTTTTGATCGGCAAATGTTAATTGTTAGTTTTTAGATTAGCACTAATGGGATAAAATCTCTCTACCCTTGGCATAACACCTAAGTGCTTGCACTCCCTTAATTCAACCTCCTTAAGGAGAATTGAACCCATGACCTCTTTGGGACTAAACCCTAAGGAAGGCATGGTGGCCAACTAGGCTAGGCCTAGTTGGTTCACAGTTTGTCCTACATAATAAGCACGTGAAAGTTATATAATAATATGTGTGTATGTGTGTGTGTTAAAAATTGGAACAAAGACGAAACAAAATAGAACTTTTGAAAATTAAAAAAAAATAAAAATAAACCAGTAGAGAAATCAAAGAGAAATGAAATAGACAGAAGACTATGTTACTATAGAAAATGTAATTTTGTGATTCCAATTTGTGTAAAATCCTAGTTCATCTTTTTAGTCGTTCACAATCTGCATTTTGTTTCAACCTAATACAGTAATAATTTGATGTAAATTTTAGGACAAAAAAATGAGAATAATTTTCCTCTATTACCCTAATTTCGTAGTCACATTTTTGTCACATGACTAGATTTTGTTAAAGATTTAAATAATGTAGTAACAGAAGGTAGACATTGACACTTGTGTAGAAACCAAAATGAGATTTGACTAAAGTTGTAGGGGATTGACTGTCACAATTTCATTTGTAGGAACCAAAGCGGGGTATAAAGTATAGGGGTGCAAAGTATTACCCGTTAAGATTATTATAAATTTGTCAAAAGAAATGAAACTTCTCTCAGATTGACTATCTTAATAAGATAAATGTACCATTAATTATCATTAATGAAAGATAATTAACTTAAGATTTGTCATGTAATAAGCAAGGTAAGCTTAATCATATTATTAAAGATTTGGTTTCTTTTAAATTAGTTATCTCAACTTAAGAGAGTGTATGGATTTCATGTGCTTATTTTGGGACTAATTTCAGTAATCCAAACCGTTCAATTTTTAAGACTCGTTGAGTAGAATTCATATAAAAAAATTAAAATAATTAAACATCAGTACCTATATGTCTAAATCACATTTGTATTACAAAAAATAAATGGTTATTCTTAAAATTATATTTGTTGTTCATTTTTTTAAAAACAAATATGATTCAAATATATAACTACTGATATCTAATTATCTTAATTTTTTATATGAATATTCTACATAACAAATCTTAAAAAGTGAACAGTTCAAATTACTAAAATTAATTCCCAAATGAATTCACAAAACCCAAATACGCTTGCTAATTCAAATGATAACTTGAGAAAAGTTAAACCCTATTATTAAACTTGGTTTGAACTTATTTCAGCATGTTAATGGTGATCCCAAGACTACAATAAAAAAAAAAAAGCATTGATAATCATTTATTAAGCATTCATTTGGGTTGTGGATTGATTTTTTAATTTTTTGATTTTTTGATTATTTTGTCTGGGGTTAAAAAGTCTTATTCGCAATAGGCTTTTTGAGTTTTTTGACTTTTGTGAGAAAAAAAAAATAAAATAATTATAAATTAGATGTGACATTTATTAGTCCTATTTAACTAAAATAGTCAATTTTGTCTTATATGGCTAAATTAGCCCAAGCAATCATGCCAAACGGAGTCTACATAAGTTAACCGAAGTTTTGATTTGAGAATCATTTTCCTTTGAGTAATATTAGATATTCTAAAAATTCTACTAAAATTTTTACTAAATATCTTACATGGGTGTAAAATTCACATCATGTGAGTTTCATGTGAGTCCTACATTTATGTAAGATATTTAGTAAAAATTTTAACAAAACTTTTGTAATGTCTAGCATTTTTGTTTTCGTTTTAATAAGACCATCTTTCCATTGAAAATTGGTGTAAGACCGACCTATGTGACAGTTTCTTATTAGCTATTAATGGAGCCCATCAAAACACTTCGTCGTAAGTTTCGGTCTGACAAATTATTTCTCTAATAAAAAGAGCATTGGTATTTTTGCGAAACATCGGTGGAAAACCAACCAATATACTTGGAGTCACTATTGCGCAGCTGGTAAAATTTACTTTGGAACTTATTTTAATTATTTGAACCGTCTAATTTTTTAAAAATATTGAGTAAAATATATTTATAAAAAATTAAGTTGATTAGATATTAATAATTCATTTATTAAATTTCATATGTACCGAGCTAAAATGAATAAGTATTTATCAAACTAAATACAAATATGATTTGATAAAAAAGTTATCGATATCTTATCAATTTAATTTTTAAAAATATATTTTACTTGAATTGAATAATTTGAATCATCAAAATAAAATCCTAAATATTTTTCACGAACTACGCAACAGTCACTAATCACTGTTGGCTATTAATCAAGGTATTAGTCATATGAAGTTTGGATTCATAAGCCCTTTTTGGTGTACGCCTGTAAATATTTTATGTTTGTATGAATGCATGTTTTTCATGTATCCAAAACATACAAGAAAAATTACATTGATAGTATCTACATTTTAATTTTTATATCATTTTAATTTCTACACTTTTAATTGACTCGATTTGATCCTTAATTTTAAATTTTGTGTCAATTTTGTTAAATTAATTACAACCATTAATATTTTTGTATATGAAGAATGTGTAAATAAGCAACATATGTCATATTTTTATAAGCAAAATTATGAACTTGCTAAACTCAGTAAGTTAATATCAATCAACTCAGTGATCATCTTCCGTAAAAAATCCTAACCAGCGTTATCAATTAGATCAAATTGATAAAAAAATTAAAAATTAAATATCAAAATCTAGTCAATTGAAAATATAAAAACTAAAATAACACAATAAGTAAAATGCAAAACTACTTATGTAATTTATCTAAAGAAGAAAAAAAAAACAAACAAACAAACAATATAATGTCCAACTTTAAACATGTATGTCTCCACTAAAGTTAAATCTTTGGGTGTGTTGTTGTGTGGTAATTTTAATATAGGGAATGGTTACTATTCCATTCATGTGATCTAAGAAAGAGAAAGCATGGTAGGAGTTTGGGCTTTAGCCTCTTGGGTGAGACCATTTAGATTGCACTAAATGATCAAAGTCTAATTATCAATTACTACAAACATATTATTAATCCAACGTTCATATAAGAATACCTCAAATAAATACAAGAGGAAAATACTCTCAACTGAAATGATATCGTGTTTTTAATGGTTTTCAACTAAACTTGGAGACGCTATGTGAGTTGGTAAAAGTGCGAATTGCTTTGTGGGTAGAATCTTTTTCAACATAGATGTCCTTTCTGTTAATGATTTCATTTTTAAAAATGATTCGTAGTTCAAATTTGAGTCTGCTCGAAATCTCAAATTTGTGCTTACCGGTCGACCGTCTAGACGACTGGTGCAATACTTGTCTACCACAATTGTCACCATTGTCGATCATGACTATCACCTTCTTGCCAGACGATTGGACAAACAACCAGTAAATCAAAATTCAAAAAATTCAGACAAACTAAAATTCGAACTACCAATTAGTGCTCTTTCATTTTTAACCTGCAGCAAGTTAAATTTTGTATAGGTTATGGTGGATGACTCTGGTTGGGTTTTTTTCCAAGTGTTTAACTATTTTTCTGGTTGGGTTCTATTTGTGAACTGGTATCTCTCCAACTCGGGTTTGGTTTTACTTTGTTGCATTGCATATGATTGGTGTTGTATTTGATATCAACATAGTTGAGATGTGTTATATTGACAATGATGTAAGTTTTTCCAAACCATATATTCACTTGTATTCTTAAAAGTAAATTTACTAATAAAACCTGTAAATTCTTATTTATTTCTGTAATTTGTATCTGATTCTATAACTGATTTATGTGTTTATAATTATTAGTACCATAAATAAAAATAATAATAATTATAATAATTGAGAGCGGAATTTGTGCCGAGCAAATGGGCCAACCTAAATTCCATATGGGCCTTTGATCGTACACCCGAGTTAACATGAAATGGGCATTGGGCCAAGCTGAATGAGCTTGGACTATGGGTCAAGATAAGGGCGAAAGATCTTGACCGTGCTAAATATGCACAGTGGAGAATGATCGAGCAAAGATAAGAAGGGCGACCCTTGACCGAGCTAAGAATCTTAGTCAAGACAAAGGGCCGCACGAAGTTCGTCTGAGGAACGAGTAAATGTCGCTTAACCGAGCATAATACAGTGGACCGTACTAGTAGAATTATTCGGGAGTCAACTAGCCAAAGCTAGCTCAAACATGAAGCGACTTGGGCGTAATCAGTTGAAATTAGCTCGGTTGAAGATAGCTTGGCAGGCGTATTCTATGTGGCCCAATTGGAGTGCAAGGCGGAAAACCAACCAATAGCACGCGTCAATACCATTTGGTTGTTTCGTCGATGTTATTCGGCAGTATTAACGCGCACATGTGTAAGGAAAGGAGAGGGCAGTACATTCATGCGTCTAGTAAGCGAGATAGTGTGCTCACAATCTTGGAAGGCAAGAGAACATTCTATAAAACACGCGCGACTCCACCAAGCAAAAGGTCTACAATTTCTTGCACTAAGCTCTCCTTACTTTTCTTCTTCTTTCCAAGGGTACTAACTTGACCGTCGGAGGGGTTTTCCGGTAACTCATCCACCGAGTAGCTCACCTGAGTTGTGCTTTCAGGTAGTACAACACCGTTTGGAGCAATGCAGAGTTTGGTCGCAAGGAGTATGGAAGTAAAGACTATTTACTCCCCATACAATTATTATTATTATTATTATTATTATTATTATTATTATTATTGTAGGACACCTATCGACCACACATTTACATAGACCAAACATTTATAAATGTCATACTGTCTCCTTTGAAACACAATTCCCTGCAAAATCTAGGCAATAATAAATTAGAACACATGCTACATATGTGTCATTAAAAGAGGCCAAGTAATATGTGTAAGAAAAAAACAAAAATAACAAAAAAGAAAAAAAGAGGCCAAGTAATATTTGTTAGGCCAGGGAGCCATAGATTGATGCAAACAAATACACACAAGAGAGAAACACACAGATTTTACGTGGTTCGGCAATTGTCTACGTTCACGGGCCGCAGAATTCTATATATTTGGAGAGATTACAATTCACTCGTGTTTCCTCACCACTCTCTTCTTCTTCAATTCAATGTTTGCATACCAAATTCAATTCATTACCTATCTATTTATAGGTTTCCTTCAAGGATGAGAGGCACAAGCGGTGACGCCAAAACACCACGTTTCAAACACGTTTGGGAAATTTCAAGGTGCCTTCATTGTTGATCTTTAGAAGCTTCAATTCAAGATGGTTTTCTTAAGCTGCTTCTAGATCATCCACGACCTTCCATCTTGATCTTTCGAGTCTTCTTCAAGCAAAGAAGCCAATCTTCTCTTTTCTTCTTCTTTCTTGATGGAGAAGTTGAAGCCAACTTCCTCACAATTCTCCACTTTGGCGAACGTTCTCCATCCAAACTATATAGTGAGCAATCAATGCTGCCATGCACCCGAAGGTGCTTACATTTGCTCCAAATGGATTAAGTCGAAACTCTGTTTGAACTTAACTCCAATTCTGTTCTTCTTTTGCTGGTTTTCTTCTACTGGAAGAGATGCACTGTGCTTCTAACCCTAACCCAATCTTGGGGATTCTTCATCCCAAGAGCCTTCTTTTGTGCAACCGTAAAATGATCAAACCAATCATGCCACTGTCATGGTGTTTGCTTCATTCTGTAAAGAGATTTCTTCTTCTAAATGAAATTTTCCTTTCCAGTTACTCAAAACCTTCCAGGTTGAGATAAGAAATTTTCTTCTTTTAAATCACCATTCTTTTTGGTGAATTTCCATTTGCAACTGATTTCCTTCTTTTTATTTGGTAGTCGTACCAAATCCCAAGTATTGTCCTTGTGCAAATTTTGTACTTCTTCTTTAACTAGCTTTTCTTGCTCAGGGTTCTTCTTGGTTGCTTCAATTGTTGAGATATCATTCCCAACTACTGGAAATGCACAAGATACCATATTTGCGTATCTTGCCAGTTTTCTGGTCTCTCTATTCGACTTTCTCGTAGTAATAGACTCTGATTGATGCGGTATTGTTGTGACTGGTTCTTCTTCAATTGCACTTTCTTCAATTTGTTCTTCTAAGTCTACTAGTACATCAAACTCCACCTGCTGCATTCTAATGGCTTTGTTCTTATCACTAAAGTCTTCAGGCTTAAGTTGCTTAAGCATTTCAGGCTAATTAAATGTGACATCTCGGTTAACTATGACCTTCTTTAATTCAGGGCACCAAAGCCTATACCCTTTTACTCTAGGACTAAAGCCCAAGAATACTCCTTTCTTGGCTCTAGGATCAAGCTTACTTTCCTACGTATGATAGTAAGTCGAACTACCAAATACATGCAATTGATCATAGTCGTTGGCATGAGTACTGAACCATACCTCTAAAGATGTTCTTCGTTCATTTGCAGCAGTCTGTAGATGGTTGATAAGGTGGCGAGCATATATCACAACTTCAGCCCAAAATTGCTTACATAAACCAGACACACATCGCACCTTTTCCAACGGAGTACTGTTCATTCGTTCTGTCATTCTATTATGTTCTGGAGTTTGCCTTTCAGTGAGGTGATGTATTATCCCTTTTTTCTAACAGAGTTCCTTCAACGGATCAGTAATGTTCTCTCTTCCATTGTCTGATCTTAAGGTTCTTATTTTTCTACCAGTTTGGTTTTCCATCATCTTCTTCCATGTTGTGAAGATGTTCACAATTTCATTCTTATTCCTCATTGTGTACGCCCAAACACGACGAGAATATTCTTCAATAGATGTGACAAACTAGTGTTTATCTTATTTCAATGCAATTCTAGAGGGCCTCTATACATCGGTATGCACATAGTCCATATTTTCTTCTATACAATGTCCTGTTGTCTCGAACTTGACTTTAGTCTTCTTTCCTAAAACACAATGCTCACAAAACGACGACTTACAATTCTTCAGACCTTGAGTTGACCTTGCGTAGCCAATCTTTGCAAAGCTTTCTTATCGGCATGTCCCAAACGCATGTGCCAAAGCTTCGTACAATCTGTGTCAACTTTATCAACTTCTTCATTCTTTCTATTGCTGGTGGCTACTCCATCTACAACTGTACTCCCTTTCAAGAAGTACAAATTTTTCTTTTTGTTTCCTTTCATTATAACCCGAGTTCTCGATACTACTTCAAGTGCTTCGCCTTCCAAGGTAATCTTGAAACCTTTGGATACTAAAACGACTAGTGAGATGAGATTCTTCTTCAATTCTGGTACATACCGTACTTCTTTCAAAGCTCAAACTGTTCCATCATGCAGCTTCAGTTGGATGCTTCTAATTTCCATTGTCTTACAGGCGTCGTCATTACCCATAAAAACTATTCCACTATCTAACTTCTCAAAGTTAGAAAACCAATCCCAGTTGGGACTCATATGGAAAATACATCCAGAATCCATAATCCATTCATCAAAATGGCAAAGAAACGATGGAGCAATACAAACACAATTAAATCTTCATTCTCCTGAGCAAGGTTGACTATAGTCTCATTGTCATTATTCTTCGGACAATCAACTTTCCAGTGTCCTTTCTTTTGACAAAGGGCACATTCATCTATAACAATATTCTTCTAGTTGACGGTTCCTTAGACATAGAGCGGGATCTATTTTTGCTGCTTGTATTTGACCTCCTCCCAGGTTGCTTTTTCTTCTCCGATCTTCCTCTTGCAACTAAGGCTTCGCCTAATGTGTCTTGATGGGCCTTCTTACCCTTTTTTTGGTGCTCATTGTTAACCAACGTGCTAGACACATCTTCAAATTTGATTTCTTCCTTCCCATAAAGTAGTATGGTAATCAAGTGCTCATATTCATTGAACAAGGAATACAGCAGCAATAAAGCCTTATCTTCATCTTCAACTACAACATTCAGATTTAGTAGATTGGCAAGAATCTTGTTAAAGTCATTCAAGTGTTCGGACATCGAAATTCCTTCTTTATACTGAAACCAAAAGAGCTTCTTCTTCAAGTATAACCGATTCTCTATGCTTTTCGTCATGTGCTTGTTCTCTAACTTCTTCTAGAGATCTTTGGCATTCGTCTCCTTTATGACAGAATACTTTTGATCCTTTGCAAGACATAACCGGATGGTACCACAAGCTAGCTAGTTGATCTTGTTCCAATCTTTGTCAGACATTTCTGCAGGTTTGTCCTCCAAAGCGATATCTAATTCATGGTGGATAAACACGTCTAAGACTTCGCATTGCCACATACCGAAGTTGTTTATTCCATCGAACTTCTCAACCTCGAACTTGGCATTGGAGATTGAACTCATTCTTCCTGAATTACTTGATAAAGCTATTTCTTCAACTATTCTTCTTCAAAATTCTAAAACTACCAGAAGAGCCTTTCTTCAGGAACGGCTAAGACAATTTCATTATCTCTTTAATAACCCAAATGAGACTACAACTCAATGGTTCCACAATCACAACATCAACATGCAAACACTTCAAATTGCCATTTTACAGATATTTCGTCCGCGGGATCGGCACCCATGTATAAATTTTAGGACTTTCACCCAGGTTACTCTGGCCAACTTAATTATAATGGAATCCATCCCCTTTCTCCCAAACAATCGTACATATGCAATGTATTTAAACACGTAATTGATGGATCGTTGAACACACCAAAATTAAATACTAAACTACACCAAATTCTTTTAGAATAATGGCAAGTCCAGGTATCGATCCACAGGGACTATTGTGAAATTAAACTAATTTAATTGTCAAATTCCTAAATTAATTTTGACAAAAAGATTGGTTGTTTATAACCTAATGTAATAACGAATAAATTAAACTAAGGAATTAAATTATCAAGAATAATTGAAATTGGGTTTACTGAATTGGGAAAAAATCCTAGGGTAGAGAATTCACCACTAACCACATAATTAGGGTTTCCAATTGAAATCAATTATGCTATGGTTTGAACGGATTAATGTTTTGCAACTACAAGTTCGAAGCATTTGATAAGAAGATCATCACATTCAATGTACGAGCACGAACCATCTCAAGTAATACGAATCGTTCACTCTAAACTAAGGTAGTGATACGACTCGTTCCTCGTAGTATGGTTCGTCTCATACCTTGAATGTGAAGGAATAGAAAACACATGTATGGATAACATTCAACAATCACAGAAAGTCAAATATTCGAAGAGATAATGAAAAATATATAAAAGGAACTTCTATATCACCATACAAATGTTCAAACCTTTACATAATTAAAAATCAAAAAGAAAACAAAATAATTACATGGCTAGGGTTTCATCAAAACCCTAGAAAAGAAGACTAGCCAATTATGGAGAAGTGGAAGGAGGAAGATAGAGAAGGAACCACCATGGGAGACATCCTTGAAGCTTTTGTTTCTCTTCTCTTTCCCAAACCCTAGCCTTTCTCTTTAGGTCAAACCAACTTCAGAACTCTAGAAAAGCCTTTTCCTTTTCTTTTTATACTTCTACTCACTTCCAAACAAGTTTAAAACATCGGTTTGACTTTTCCAGAAAAAGTCAACTCTGTCCAAATTTTGTCTTTTTGCCCATTTTATGCTCCGACGATGTACAACCTGATTGACATTCAAGACACATAAAGTATACGGTTTGACCAGCAAGTGAAGTTAAGAGATTCTAGTTAACGGCCTCAATGATGTACAATTCGGCCTTAATCAGTAATCATACATGGAATACATTCCCTTTCTCCTCCCAAACAATCATACATATACAATGTATATCAACATAGTCATATTCAATGGCAACCAACAAAAGATTAGTTTTAATTCACCTAATCCACATGTAATTTCTACAACAATCAAAACTATTCTCTACCGATAGCCCAATACAGATATTTCTAAACAGATACAAAATCTCAAGACAGATAATTTATTCAACATTTCCAAAGATGAGACATATCATCTACTCAACTCCACCATTTGTTTCAATACTCGTTTAATTTCATATTTACGACACCAATTTCATTTATTTATATAAAATAAATATCATAATCTTTTTAGGGCAAAACCCCATTCTTTTCCCAAATACTAACCAAGCAACAAAATCAACAATTTTGATCACACACAACGTCATTCTCAAACACCACAACCATTTAACCCTCATTCATCAAAACCCCTCTCTTTCCATTTACCCCCAAACTCTAGGTTTGTTTAAAATGCTCCAAAACCCGCCATTGTCACACAACCACAAATAACCAAGTTAAAAATCATAACAAAGTATAGAAAATCCCTACCTCAAGAAGAGAAGACGAGCAAAGCAAAGGTGGAACTTCAAAGATGCTCAAGCCTAACTTTATTTGGTTCAAAATATAGATCTTGAGATGGTCTATCTTTTTCATAAAGGGATTAGGGTGAGAAAATCACTAAGACTAGATGAAAATGTAGAGAGAGGAAGTATTTTAGAGAGAGAATGTCTCACTTTAGGGTTTTGGAGTAAAAAGATTTGAAAACATGATGTAAAAAGTCATTTTCATGATCTGATATACGCATAGTCCGCTCGAGCAGAAGATTTGACGCTCGAGCGTCAGACAAAATAAGTTGTTCCACTTGAGCACAAGAAGAGGCCCGCTTGAGCGTAGAATACACACCTCTAGTACTTATGCAGACAACAGACAAACCGTTCGAGCGTAAGAAAAGACGCTCGAGTGTCCACCCGCTCGAGCATAGAAAATGCCGCTCGAGCGTAGAAAACACTTCTCTAGTATTTTGCAGACAAGCAAAGTACTCAGGGTTTGCAAACCCCGCTCGAGCGCAAGACCAAAATTCTGGGCAGTACAGGTTTGGAAAAACAAGCAACCAACCTGTTCCAAACGCACAACTACAATCCAATAACCAAAACAGAGGGGAGACAAGGGAAACAAGATATGAATCCCCATTCAAAACCATACCAACCCGAGTCCGGAACATAATAAGTGACGGGTCAAAACCAGAACCGCTATAATTTTATAAATTGAAAAATCAATAATTTTAGAAAATTGATTAATTTGTCCCATTAAGTGATTTAAAATTTGATAGATATACATAAAAAAAATAGATAATTATTATTACTATATCATAATTCAAATTTAGATATTGTTATATCTTTTTGAGATCCATATCTAAATTCTTATCTTCTTTATTTTTGTGTGGTTTCTATTTTTTTTTCAATTTATTTTAGATGGAGTTATGTGTTTCTATTTTTTTTAAAAAAATTAATTTATTCGTGGTTTCTATTTGTTTTTAATTATTATTATTTAGGTAAGTTATGATACAAGTTAAATATGTGATAGATATGTAAGTTTCATTGATTTAAAATATGATAGTGGGAGATATTTTCAAATCAGATTTGTTTAGATAGACTTTATAGATTTTTAAAAGTTAAAATTGGATATTGAGAGGCAAAAGAAATATTTTAACTGAATAAATAAAAATCAAATTTATTAATTTTATCTGTTTATATATTTGATTTTTATTTTTATTTTTTTGTTATGTTATAATATAATATATAAGATATAGATAGATACTTACAACTTTCATGAAAAATATTATCTGATTTTTTGGAGGAGAGAAAAAGAACGCAAGTTTTAATTTTTTTTTTTTTTTGAAAATTAGTGAGAGAGATTATGAAATATTTTTGTTATCTTTCCATTTGAAATTCATAAATTAATGAATAATTATTATTTCTAAAATAATTAAATAAATAAATCAGTCAATGGGTTTTTTAATCTATTTTATAAATTGAAAAATTGATAATTTTAGAATGAGAGTTTGGAACTCTTAGGAGGCTTCTTATTAGAAACCCCATTTTTTCTTATATAATACATAGATATAGATTTTTTTTTCCTTATATAATACATAGATATAGATATTTATATTTGTTTTAGATTTTTTTTAAGGGAGATTTGGTGATAGACCCCTCATTGTCTAATTTATTTTTTAAAAGGAGAAGAATTATATAGATCCTTTCAAAACCCCCTAAATTTCTCATTTTATCAAACAAAATAAGAGCACATACCAAAGTAAAATTTTACTCTCATTCTGTCAAATAAAAACAGAGCACATATCAGAGTAAAATTTTACTTTCATTCTGTCAAACAAAATTAGAGCACATGCTAGAGTAAAATTTTACTCTCATTCTATCAAACAAAAATATAAGACATACTGGAGAAAAAAATAGAGAAATAGAGAGATAGAGAGAGCACATATATTGCCTTAGATTTGGTTCAAAGCATAATGAGGAGACAAAGAGAAAAAAAGGAAGAGAATATAGATCTGAGATGATAGATCTCAAATCTGAGGTCATCAATCTCAGATCTAAAGTGTTGGACACTAAGGATGACGATGATGACATCAAATGGCGCTGGTGGTTGAGATGCTAGTGGTGAAACGGTGGTGGCGGTGGTGTGACAAACAACATCGATAGTTGAGACGGTGTTGGTGGAGACGACGGAGGTGGTAGAAATGATGGTAGTCATGGTAGTCGTGGTAATAGAGATGGTGGTGGTGGTGGTGGTGATGGTGGTGGTGTAGACGATGGTGGTGATAGTAGAGAGAGCTCGTAGAAAGAGATAGAGAAAGAAAGAACTGAAAGAGATGACAAACTAATGGAGAGAAAAATGAGAAAGATAGAGGGTGTATGTGTGAAGGGGTAAATTTGTCACACAAAATATAAATCTGAAATTTTTTGTCTTTTATACAAGACTTTATAATTATGAGGGAGTTTTGAAAGTATAACTTTTTTTTTTGGGGGTCCTTTTAACAAGAAAAGGAAGGTAAGATGGGTTTGTAGCCAAATTTTCCTTTTTTTTAATATACAAATTTTTTTTTTTGATTTTTTTATAAAATTAATTTAACAATCTCATCACTAACCATAGTGTATGGGAAAGTTGAAAAGGGTGTTGCAATAACTATGAGAGAAGTCAAAAAGATATGTGGGTTGAGAGAAGTCAATAAATATTGATGTTATTTTTTTTTTAAATCAAAAAATTCGAAAATTAGGATTGAGATATTAGAGCTTCCACAAAGCCTGTGGGTTAGAAACCCCATTTTCTTTATATAATATACTAGCCTATCACCCGTGCTATGCACGGGATAATTATAGATATTTATATTTATTTCAGAATTTTTTTAATATATAAATTATGTTTTTTAAGATTTTTATAAAAATAATTTAACAATCTTATAATTAGCCGTAGTGTATGAAGAAGTTGAAAAGGGTACTGCAGTAACTATACACGGATTGTATCTATAATTATTTGTATAAGGAGATTTTAAATGCTGATCAGAAAATTTTGATTAAATCAATAAATGCAAGCATGTGAAAAGGCATGTGGATTGAAAAAAACTTAATAAATGCTGATCAGAGGATTTTGACCAAATCAATAAATGCTAAGTTTTTTTTAAAAAAATAAAAAATAAAAAATATAGAAAATTTAGATTGAGATATTAAAACTCCCACAGGCCTTGGGGTTAAAAACCCCCTTTTGCTTAATATATAGTATAGATATATATATATATATATATATAGTATAGATAGATATGATATGATTCCTTAAACTAACAGATATTTAACGCACAAAATAAGTCATATTTTTTTTACTTTTTATTAATTAACAAGCACTTTAATAAATAAATTTAAAGGAAAAATACCTATTAGATGGAATATGAAAAAATTAGTACATGTGTGTGAAAAAAATTATAATTTTAATTAATTTTTTTGGGAAATAATTTTAATTATTAATAAATAAATAAATAAATTTATTAAATAAATCAATCAATAGGTTTTTTTAATCTATTTTATAAATTGAAAAATAAATAATTTTAGGATGAGAGTTTGGAGCAGAGGCTTCTTATTAGAAACTCCATTTTCTTTATATAATACACACACACACATATATATATATATATATATATTTGTTTTAGATTTTTTGTAAAAATAATTAAACAATCCTAACACTAACCATAGTGTATGAGAGAAGTTGAACGGGGTACTGCAGTAACTATGAGAGAAGTCAAAAAGGTTTGTGAATTAAAAGAAGTTAATAAATGCTGAGTTTTTTTTTTAAATCAAAAAATTAGAAAATTAAGATTGAGATATTGAAGTTCCCACAAGACTGGTGGGTTAAAAAAACCCCATTTTTCTTATATAATACTAGCCTATCACTCGTGCTATGCACGGGATAATTATAGATATTTATATTTGTTTTCATTTTTTTTAATATATAAATTAAATATATAAATTAAATACATGGGGTTTGACCGAGGAGTTTGAAAGAATTTAATAAGTGTTTATTTATTTATTTAAGAGGCATTTACACAATAATTACATGGGTCTCTTGGGAATGCAAAAAGTAAGGAAATTAGGATTTCAATTATTGCGTTATTCATTTAATAAGTGTAATTATTATAAATTAAGTGTTTATTGTAATCAATAGTGTAATTATTACAATCTTTGAACCAATCACCAATCACCAAGTCAATTTTTTTAAAAAAAAATATTAAAAAATCAGGAAATTAGGATTGGCATGTTGGATTTCATTTTTTTTAATATATAAATTAAATACATGGGGTTTGACCAAGGAGTTTGAAAGAATTTAATAAGTGTTTATTTATTTATTTAAGAGGCATTTACACAATAATTACATGGGTCTCTTGGGGATGCAAAAAGTAAGAAAATTAGGATTTCATTTATTGCGTTATTCATTTAATAAGTGTAATTATTATAAATTAAGTGTTTATTGTAATCAATAGTGTAATTATTACAATCTTTGAACCAATCACCAATCACCAAGTCAATTTTTTTTAAAAAAAAATATTAAAAAATCAAGAAATTAAGATTGGCATGTTGGAGGTTTCACAAGCCTTGGGTTTTAAAAGACCCTTTTCCTTAATATATAGACTAGTGATAACCCGTGCTACGCACGGTATATAAAAAAATTAATGATATATTTTTATATAAAATAATATAAATAGTTTGTACGCAAATTATGAAAATAAAAAAAAGATTAAAATTTACAATTTAAATCTCATAATTTTATCGCAATTTATTTATTATTTTTTAATTTGTCACAAATTTAATCATGTAACTTTTAAATTTCTTATCTAGAATTACAAACTTAGGTGAGTTCAACCCAAATAACTTGAGTCGAGCTTAAAATTTTTTAAAGATTGAACTATATAATTTTTAATTAAGTGAGGACCTATGCAGAATTTAAAATTCAAATTAAATTTGAATAGACTTGGTAAAAATACCAAATAATCGAGCAACCAAAACAAAAAAATATATATAAATATATAAATTATTTGCTAATTTATTTTTTAAAATGATAAATAAAATTAATTAAAAATTTAATATTAATGAATAAAAGAAAAGGCAATAGATTTCCAATAGAATTTTTCTTGCAAATATTTTAAAAAATACACATTTTAGAAATGGATCATCAAATAAAGAGTTGTTTGGGAAGTGACATATTAGCTCCCTTTTTATTTATTTTTATTTTATTTTTTTATCTTTTTTGAATCGCATCATATCTTTACTTTTCTATACATTTTTTCATAAAAAGTAAAAAAATTATAATAATTATGTTTTTTGAGTCACATCACATCTCTATTTATTTGTACATATTTTCGTAAAAAGTAAAAAGTATACTTATTTAGCACTTCCCAAACTACCACTAAGTTGATATTAAAAAAATTAACTTTTTATAATAAATATTTTTTTTGAAATTATTTTTAATTTAAAAATGACAATAAAATATTAAATATAATAAAAAAAATTTCTTACAAAATAAAAGTATTTGAATAAAAAAAAGCTAAGAAGAACATTTAATATGGTATTTTCATTTAATCTGAAAATAATTCTAGAGGAATAATAAATTATCACCTATAATTCTTTTACTTTTTATTTTTTTAATAAATAAAACAGTTTAACGAACTATCACTTTTAACAAAAAAAAAATTATTATTTCTTTCTAATTTATTTTAGCAAAACTAACTTTTTATCAATTTGAACAAAAAATATCTTTGTTCTTTATTTTAATTTCTTTAGTTGACAATTGAAATTAAAAAAACAAAAAAACAAAAACAAAACAAAATCCACCATGTTTGGTAAGTACTAAAAAAGTTTTGTTTTGTTCTTTTGTTAAAAAAAAAATTATATTAAAAATATTATTGTTCAAGTCTTTATAGTTTAGAAGGATATAATTTAAACACATATATTAAAAACAAATTATATTTTGACTAATAATATTATGACATATCTGAATATTGATCTCATTCTAATTGTAGTAATATAATTTGAAGAGGAATTTATATTTGAAATTTTATTTTCTAATTTAACAAATTATATTTCTATTCGGATATTTTTTTTTTCAACTTATTTAAGATGGAGTTGTGGGTATAGATTCCCAAACTACCACTAAGTTGATATTAAAAAAATTAACTTTTTATAATGGCATAAATAATTTAAATATTTTTTTTGAAATTATTTTTAATTTAAAAATTACAATAAAATATTAAATATAATAAAAAAAATTCTCACAAAATAAAATTATTTGAATAAAAAAAAGGTAAGAAGAACATTTAATATATGGTATTTTCATTTAATCTGAAAATAATTCTAGATGAATAATAAATTATCACCTATAATCCTCTTACTTTTTTTTTTTTAATAAATAAAACAGTTTAACGAACTATCACTTTTAATAAGAAAAAAAAATTATCATTTCTTTCTAATTTATTTTAGCAAAACTAACTTTTTTTCAATTTGAACCAAAAATATCTTTGTTCTTTATTTTAATTTCTTTAATTGACAATTGAAATTTAAAAAAAAACAAAACAAAACAAAACAAAATCCTCCATGTTTGGTAAGTACTAAAAAAGTTATGTTTTGTTCTTTTGTTAAAAAAAATTATATTAAAAATATTATTGTTCAAGTCTTTATAGTTTAGAAGGATATAATTTGAACACATATATTTAAAACAAATTATATTTTGACTAATAATATTATGACACATGTGAATATTGATCTCATTCTAATTGTAGTAATATATAATTTAAAGAAGAATTTATATTTGAAATTTTATTTTATAATTTAACAAATTATATTTCTATTCGAGTATTTTTTTTAAACTTATTTAAGATGGAGTTGTGGGTATCTATATATTTTTTAATATTTGTTTTTAATTATTATTATTTAGGTAAGTTATGATGTGAGTTAGATATGTGATAGACATGTGAGTTTTATTGATATAAAGTTTATTGAGGTAAACTCTAAAGATTTTTTTTTTTAGAGAAAGAGATTATGAAATATTTTCGTTATTAAATAAATAAATCAATCAATAGTTTTTTTTAATCTATTTTGTAAATTAAAAAATCAATAATTTTAGAAAATTTATTAATTTGTCCCATTAAGTATACATAAAGATATTACTAAATTTAGATGTTGTTATATCTTTTTGAGCTCCATAGCTAAACTCTTATATTCTTTATTTTTTTGTGTATCCATAGTGTATGAAAGAAATTGAAAAATGTGCTGTAGTAATTATGAAAGAAGTCAAAAGGGTTTGTGGGTTTAGAGAAGTCAATAAATGCTGAGGTTGGGTTGGGAGAGGTCAATAAATGCTGAGTTTTTTTTTAAAAAAAAAATCAAAAAATTAAGAAATTAGGATTGAGAGATTGGAGCTCCCATAAGCCTTGGGGGTTAAAACCCCCTTTTGCTTAATATATAGTATAGATAGATTACAATATATTGTTACTAGCCTATCACCCGTGCTATGCACGGGATAATTATAGATATTTATATTTGTTTTAATTTTTTTTAATATATAAATTAAATACATGGGGTTTGACCGAGGAGTTTGAAAGAATTTAATAAGTGTTTATTTATTTGTTATTTCAAAAAACAAAACAAAAAAATTAAGAGGGAAAAAAATTAAGAGTCATTTACACAATAATTACATGGGTCTCTTGGGATGTAAAAAGTAAGGAAATTAGGATTTCATTTAGGAGTTTTCTTAGGTGTGCAACCCACAAAAAGTGTAAGTGGGTTGCACACCATGTGCCACTTACACAAAAGGTGTAAGTATAAGGTGTAAGTGTAAGTGTAAGATGTAAGTGTAAGGTGTAAATGTAAGGTGTAAGGTGTAAGTGAGTTGCACACCATGTGCCACTTACACAAAAGGTGTAAGGTGTAAGGTATAAAAGGTGTAAGTATAAGGTGTAAGTGTAAAGAATAAGGTGTAAGGTGTAAGTTGCACACCATAACCAAACCCTTTCATTTATTGTGTTATTCAATAGTGTAATTATTATAATCTTTGAACCAATCACTAAGTCAATTTTTTTTTTTAAATAAAATATATAAATTAAATACATGGGGTTTGACCGAGGAGTTTGAAAGAATTTAATAAGTGTTTATTTATTTGTTTTTTCAAAAAACAAAACAAAAAAATTAAGAGGGAAAAAAATTAAGAGCCATTTACACAATAATTACATGGGTCTCTTAGGGATGTAAAAAGTAAGGAAATTAGGATTTGATTTATTGTGTTACTAGCCTATCACCCGTGCTATGCACAGGATAATTATAAATATTTATATTTATTTTAGATTTTTTTTAATATATAAATTATGTTTTTAAAGATTTTTTTATAAAAATAATTTAACAATCTTATCATTAACCATAGTATATAGGAGAAGTTGAAAAGGATATTGTAATAACTATATATGAATTGTATCTATAATTATTTATATAAGGGGATTTTAAATGCTGATCAGAGATTTTGACAAAATCAATAAATGCATGCATGTAAAAAGACATGTGGATTGAAAAGTTAATAAATGCTGATCAGGAGATTTTGACCAAATCAATAAATGCCGATTTTTTTTTTAATAAAAAAAATTTTAAAAATTCAGATTGAGATATTGAAGCTCTCACAGGCCTTGGGGATAAAAACCCCTTTTTTCTTAATATATAGTACTAGCATATCACCCGTGCTATGCACGGATTGTGTTTACAATTATCTATATATGTCAATTGTGATTTTTAAATATATTTTTTTTAAATGTCTTCTTTTTTTCCTTTTTTATATTATATTAAAGTTTAATATTTTGATAATAATTATATGTGTTGGACTTTTTAAGGAATTAAATGTCTTTTCTTTTTATTATATTATATTAAATTTTAATATTTTGATAATAATCATATGTGTTATTCTTTAATATTTTGATAATAATCATATGTTTTAAAATATTTTGATAATAACCATATTTTAATTTTTTTATGTTTGTTCTTAATGCATTAAAGTGTTATTATGAGGGAGAATAATCATATGTGTTGGGACTTTTTAAGAAATTCACATGTGTTGGATTTCGAAGAATTTTTTTTTAGGGCCTGGCTTTGGTCCAGTCCTTAATCGGACTGGACGGTGCTATTGGGCCCGTGGGGGCCCACCACGGGTTCCGTTTTGAAAATCTAAACCGTTCAATGTGTAGAACTCGTCGAGTACTATATACTTGTGAAAAAGCACGTTGATTGGATATCGATAGCTATGTGATCAAATCAGTTTTGTATAAAAAAAAAAATGGACGTTGAATAAATTAACGGTTGATAAAAAAACTGATTTGATCACATAGCTATCGATATCCAATCAAGGTGATTTTTCACAAGCATATAGTACTCGACGAGTTCTATACATTGAACGGTTTAGATTTTCAAAACGGGATTCGTGGGCCCCCCACGGTCCAGATTAGTGAACCAAAGCCAGAGCCTTTTTTTTATACTTGTTCTTAATGCATTAGAGTGTTATTATGATGGTAAGACTTGGGAGTTGGGAGAAATTAATAAATGTTAAGATTTTTTTTTTTAAATCAAAAAATCAAGAAATTTAGATTGGGAGATTGGAACTCTCACAAGGCTTAGCGTTAAAAATCCCCTTTTGCTTAATATATAGTATAGATATATATATATATAGATAGATAGATAGATAGATAGATAGATATATAGATAGTGGTAACCCGTGCTGTGCACGGAACTTTATAAATTTAAAAAAATTATTATAATTATTAGATAAACTTTAAAGATTTGTTTTAGTTTTTTTATTTTTTATTTTTATTTTTTATGTTATAATATAATATATAAGATATAGATAGATATCTACAACTTTAATAAAAAAAATATTATCTGATTTTTTGGAGAAGAGAAAACAAATGCAAGTTTTAATTTTTTTTTTTTTGAAATTGGTGAGAGAGATTAAGAGAGAGAGATTATGAAATATTTTTGTTATTAAATAAATAAATCAGTTAATATTTTTTTAATCTATTTTGTAAATTAAAAAATTAATAATTTTAGAAAATTGATTAATTTGTCTCATTAAGTGATTTAAAATTTTGATATATATATATATATAATACATAATTATATTACTAAATCATAATTCAAATTTCGATGATATATTTTTTTGAGATTTATAGTTAAATTCTTATCTTCTTTATTTTTGTGTGTAACCATAGTGTATGAGAGAAATTGAAAAGGGTGCTGCAGTAATCTATACTATATATTAAGCAAAAGGGGGTTTTTAACCCCAAGGCCTGTGGGAGCTCCAATCTCCTAATCCTAATTTTCTAATTTTTTGATTTAAAAAAAAATCTCAGCATTTATTGATTTCTCTCAATCCAACCTCAGCATTTATTGATTTCTCCCAACCCACAATACCTTTTGACTTCTCTCATAATTATTGCAACATCCTTTTCAATTTCTCCCATACATTATGGTTACACACAAAAATTTTAAAAAAAAAAAAGATAAGAATTTAGCTATAGATCTCAAAAAGATATAGCATCTAAATTTGAATTATGCTTTAATAATATAATTATGTTTTTTTTTTTATGTATATCTATCAAAATTTTAAATCACTTAATGAGACAAATCAATCAATTTTCCAAAATTATTGATTTTTAATTTACAAAATAGATTAAAAAAACTATTGATGATTTATTTATTTAATAACAAAACTATTACATAATCTTTCCCTCCTAATCTCTCTCTCAAATTTTCAAAAAAAAAATATTAAGACTTGCATTCATTATCTCTTCCCCAAAAAATCAGATAATATTTTTTTTATTAAAGTTATAGATATCTACCTATATTTTATATATTATATTATAACATAACAAAAAAAAATTAAAAAACTAAAAAAAAAAATCTTTCAAGTTTATTGATTTTTAATTTACAAAATAGATTAAAAAAAACTATTGACTGATTTATTTATTTAATAACAAAAATATTTCATAATCTTTCCCTCCTAATCTCTCTCTCAAATTTTCAAAAAAAAAATATTAAGACTTGCATTCATTATCTCTTCCCCAAAAAATCAGATAATATTTTTTTTATTAAAGTTATAGATATCTACCTATATTTTATATATTATATTATAACATAACAAAAAAAAATTAAAAAACTAAAAAAAAAAATCTTTCAAGTTTATCTAAATAAACTTTAAATCAATAAAACTCACATGTCTATCACATATCTAACTCACATCATAACTTACCTAAATAATAATAATTAAAAACAAATGGAAACCACAGATAAATTAAATTTTAAAAAAAAAATATCCACAACTCCATCTTAAATAAATTGAAAAAAAAAATACCCGAATAGAAACCACACAAAAATAAAAATAAAAATAAAAAGATATATCTATCTATCTATATCTATCTATCTATACTATATATTAAGCAAAAGGGAGTTTTTAACCCCAAGTCTTGTGGGAGCTCCAATCTTCCAACCTAAATTTTCTGATTTTTTAATTAAAAGGGGTTTTTAATCCCAAGCCTTGTGGGAGCTCCAATCTTCCAACCTAAATTTTTTGATTTTTTAATTAAAAAAAAACTTAGCATTTATTAACTTCTCTCAACCCCCAAGTCTCACCCTCATAATAACACTTTAATGCATTAACAACAAATATAAAAAAAATTCTTTGAAATTCAACACAGATGAATTCCTTGAAAAGTTCCAACACATATGATTATTATCCCTCATAATAATACTTTAATGCATTAAGAACAAGCATAAAAAAAATTTCTTGAAAAGTCCAACACATATGATTATTATCAAGATATCTATCTATACTATATATTAAGCAAAAGGGGGTGTTTAACCCCAAGTCTTGTGGGAGCTCCAATCTTTCAACCTAAATTTTCTGATTTTTTAATTAAAAAAAAAAAAACTTAACATTTATTAACTTTTCCCAACCCCAAGTCTCACCCTCATAATAACACTTTAATGCATTAACAACAAATATAAAAAAAATTCTTTGAAATTAAACACATATGAATTCCTTGAAAAGTTCCAACACATATGATTATTATCCCTTATAATAACACTTTAATGCATTAAGAACAAGCATAAAAAAAATTTCTTGAAAAGTCCAACACATATGATTATTATCAAAATATTAAACTTTAATATAATATAATAAAAAAAGAAGACATTTAATTCTTTAAAAAGTTCAACACAAATGATTATTATCAAAATATTAAACTTTAATATAATATAAAAAAAAGGAAAAAAAAGACATTTTAAAAAAAGACATTTAAAAATTGCAATTCACATATATTGATAATTGTAAATATATTAAGGAAAATGGGATTTCTAAACCCCAGCGAACTCCAATCTCTCAATCTTAATTTTCTAAATTTTTGATTTAAAAAAAACTTCAAAGATTTATTGATTTGGTTAAAATCTCCTCATCAGCATTTATTAACTTTTTTCAATCTATATGTCTGCATTTATTGATTTGGTCAAAATCTCTGATTAGCATTTAAAATCCCCTGATACAAATAATTATAGATACAACCCGTGTATAGTTACTGTAGTAGCCTTTTTAATTTCTCCTGTACACTATGGTTAGTGATAAGATTGTTAAATTATTTTTATAAAAAATCTTAAAAAACATAATTTATATATTAAAAAAATTAAAATAAATATAAATATCTATAATTATCCCGTGCATAGCACGGGTAATAGGCTAGTTATGAGAGAAGTCAAAAGGGATTGTGGGTTGGGAGAAGTTAATAAATGTTGAGGTTGGGTTGGGAGAAACAATAAATGCTGAGGTTTTCTTTTTTTTTTTGTTAAATCAAAAAATTAGAAAATTAGGATTAGGATGTTGGAGCTCTCACAAGGCCTGTGAGTTAAAAATCCCCTTTTGCTTAATATATAGTATAGATAGATTCAATATTGTAATTATTATAATTTTTGAACCAATCACCAAGTCAATTTTTTTTTTTTAAAAAAAAAAATAATTAAAAAATTATGATTGACATGTTGGAGCTTCCACAAGCCTTGAAATTTAAAAGGTCCTTTTACTTAATATATAGTATAGATACTAGCATATTACTCGTACTATGCACAAGTATAAATAAATAATTAAAAATTAGCTTTTAAATTAAAATAATAATATAAAATTTATTTGAAATATGTTGTAAAAGTGATTTATAACCAATTAAATTTTATTAATTTTTATTAGAGTTACACTAAGAGAAGATTTTTATTCTAATGTCATTAATTGTATTTCCTAAATTCTTAATAAAAATCTGCGTGTCATAATTTAATTGGTAAAATTTAAATAATAAACTACAAAAAATTTATTTGCAATAAAATATAAATACATTTCATTTTAGAAGTTTCATAATTTTAATTTTAGTAATAAATTATATTTTTTAATATACTAATTTTTTCTTATTTTGTAAAACCTAAAAATTTGTTTACTTAAAATTGATGTTATAACTCTTATGTGAAAATGGATTAAAATTGACTTGTGGTGTTGGACTAAATATTAGAAGTGACCTGAAAGCTAGTTGACTGAATATTTATGCCAATGTGACATTCACCTACTCATTAAAAATTGTCTTGATTGTTTAAAATTATCTTTATCGGTTTGTAACCGATATAAGTTAGTTTGAGGGTTCCAATATTAGATTAAATATTAAAAATGAGTCTAGAAAATTTAGTTTAAGTCGATTTTTTTTTCCAACAATTCTTGGTTTAAGCTTATAATACATCTTATTTTAATAACTCAACATAAGAATAATAAAAACAATTGTAAATCAATAAAAAATATTTATAAATATTAAGAGAATTACATTTGAACAAATTCTAACATAAATTTTTTACTTTAAAACTCTAAGACCTACACATTTTGTTTGATTCTATCTACGTCACTAATCTTTGGAGGTTTAATGATTTTTTTTTATAAATGGAATGTTTGTTTGCTATAACATAGATATATAGATTGGAATATCGATGCATATAAAATTATTAAACATTAAGAAAAAAATCTATGAAAGATGTAGATTAATTCCTATATTTTAGTAGTGTAAAAATTCAAATTCAAATTTATATTTTAGTTAAGTTTCCTTCTCAATTTCTAAATTTAAATTTTTAAATAAATTAATTGACTTTCCTTTTGAAATGTATAAATCAAGGCATAAAAGTTCTTTAAAATTTTAAATAGATTAACTTTCTTTTTAAATTTAAATTTGTAAATGAATTAATTAACTTTCCTTTTAAAATGTGTAAATCAAGGCATAGAAGCTGTTTAAAATTTTAAATAGATTAATTAACTTTCCTTTCAAATTTAAATTTTTAAATGAATTAATTAACTTTCCTTTTAAATTGATTAATTACTATTTTTTTAGATTTTTTCTAAAAATAATTTAACTATCCCATCAGTAACCATAGTGTATGGGAGAAGTTGAAAAGGGTGTTGCAGTAACTATGAGAGAAGTCAAAAGGCTTGTGGATTGGGAGAAGTCAATAAATGCTAAGTTTTTTTTTTTTTTAAATTAAAAAATTAGAAAATTAAGATTGGGATATTGGAGCTCCCAGAAGACTTGTGAGTTAGAAACCCCATTTTCCTTATATAATATTAGCATATCACTCGTGCTATGCACGGATTATGTTTACAATTATCTATACTAGCATATCACTCGTGCTATGCACGGATTGTGTTTACAATTATCTATATATGTGAATTGCGATTTTTAAATGTCTTTTTTTTTTTTTAAATGCCTTCTTTTTTTTCCTTTTTTATATTATATTAAAGTTTAATATTTTGATGCTAATCATATGTGTTAGACTTTTCAAAGAATTAAATGTCTTTTTATTTATTTATTATATTATATTAAAGTTTAATATTTTGATAATAATCATATATGTTGGACTTTTCAAGAAATTTTTTTTATGTTTATTCTTAATGCATTAATATCATCCATGCTATGCACGGATTGTGTTAACAATTATTTATATATGTGAATTGCGATTTTTAAATGTCTTTTTTTTTTTTAAATGCGTTCTTTTTTTCCTTTTTTATATTATATTAAAGTTTAATATTTTGATAATAATTATATGTGTTAGACTTTTCAAAGAATTAAATGTCTTCTTATTTATTTATTATATTATATTAAAGCTTAATATTTTGATAATAATCATATGTGTTGGACTTTTCAAGAAATTTTTTTTATGCTTGTTCTTAATGCATTAATATCATCCATGCTATGCACAGATTGTGTTTACAATTATTTATCTATGTGAATTGCGATTTTTAAATGTCTTTTTTTTTTTAAATGCCTTCTTTTTTCCTTTTTTATATTATATTAAAGTTTAATATTTTGATAATAATTATATGTGTTAGACTTTTCAAAGAATTAAATGTCTTTTTATTTATTTATTATATTATATTAAAATTTAATATTTTGATAATAATCATATGTGTTGAAACTTTTCAAGGAATTCATATGTGTTGGATTTCAAAATTTTTTTTTATACTTGTTCTTAATATATTAAAGTGTTATTATGAGGGTAAGATTTGGGAGTTGGGGAGAAGTTAATAAATGCTAAGGTTTTTTTTTTTTTTTAAATCAAAAAATCAGGAAATTTATATTGGAAGATTGGAGCTCCCACAAAACTTAGGGTTAAAAATCCCTTTTGCTTAATATATAGTATAGATAGATATAGATAGATATAGATATAGATATAGATACTAATAAAAACAATTTATTGTTCTTACTTAATACAATCGTTTAACATGTCTGATAAATTCAAGATTTTTTATTTTTTTATTATATATATATATAACTCACATATCATATGGAGTACTCTAAATTATTTATTTTTACAAAACAAGTGTTTATGTAACATCACCAATTACACAGAGATATTTCAATATAGGGTCAATTATATTGACATCTCCTGAGATTTCTATTTAATACAAATATTTCCTTCACATTGAAAAATTACATTCCCCTCATTGAGATTTGTAATCTCATTACAAATTGCCCCATAGATTGTTGATGTCATACTTTAAAATTTTCTAAAAGGTTTCACGGGGGTACATCTTGACTTGTTTAGAACGAAGATGCCACTGATGCATAAGGCAGTGTTGTACTTGCTGAATCATATAGAGTTTGTAGCTAGGCGTCACGTACACAAAGACTTGAACATTGCGTTAGACCGGGTGGTTAAAATAGAAAAAAGACAAGTTGCTAACATGGAGTGAGCCTCTCTTTCCTTGCTGCGGCTGGTCGCCTTAATTCAGTCGAATGAGTTTTTAGAGGCAAAACCAAACCGCCTGGTTTCTACTAAACCGCCCCACTCCCAAGGATCTTTGATAAACTTCCCTACCGTCCCCACTTCTACTTCCCCTCTACATATTTCCCTAAAGCTTGATCCACCCAACGAAACGAATTCAGATCTTTGTTCCTAATATTCCAAAGTTGAAGATTGAGTAGTTGATACCATCATTAGCAGAGTAGAATGGGAGCCATTTGTTTTTCCCATCTTTGCCTTTGACTTCTCTGCATATGGGTGTGGAACCACTTATGTACTGGACATCGTATGCCCTCTTTGTCCAAATTACACTATCTGCCCCACGTCGTTGCAAAAGAAACCCCCGTCTCACTTCATATTCATTTGTGGGTCAGGACCCTTAATTACTATATTATTTTTTAATGACCACTACGTGCGTTTCATTCTCTTCGACCAGGTCTCGTATTGATCGTGACTTTCAGACAATTTATTGCCAAAACGTCTATACTCTAAAATACTTTGTCTAGAAGTACAAGCTTAGACGAAATGACCAAACTACCCATATATAATATATCTATCGTATACCCTTTGATTTCAAACCCTAATTGCAAATGTTAGCCCCCTCTCTTCTATTTACTTTCCTCCTCCTCCTCTCTCTCTCTCTTCCACTATTTCTCTTACCGACCACCCAAACTCTTTATCTCTCTCCTAATCTCCCTTTCTCTACAAGTTTTTCTATCTCCAATCATATTTACCATTTACAACGACAACGATGAGGCCAACGACGATGAGAATGACAAGGAGCCAAAGGTGATGCCGTTGGGCATGGATATGACAGTAGAGAGGCCGTCATTAGTGAAAAGAGAATTGATGCGGCAGCTAACGACTCAGACCAGGTCATTGTTGACAGATTCATTTGTGAAGGTTCTTCATTCGGAGGTCTCATTGATCGAGTGCAATTCCTAAAACCAAACCTCGTCAACATTGAGTCGATTGAGGGAAAATATAAAGATTTGAACATTAAAGAGATTTGGGCCGCCGATTGGAGGTTGGCAGTGATCTTTGGTTTGAATAGTAAAGAGATTCAATACTAAGATGAGAGAGGGAGAGAGAGAGAGAGTTAGAGGTTGATCTCGAAAGAATGTCTATCCATTCATTTCTATGTTTGTTTGCCGAGAAAATTGAAGTAAATAAAAAGAAAATGAATACTAGATTTTTTTTTTGTAGTCATTTCTTTGACGACTTTAGTGGCCAGATTTGTCGCGCAGTAGAGAAGGTGTGTGCATGATATATATATATATATAGAGAGAGAGAGAGATGATGGTGATAACATTTTTTCTATCTATTCGAATCTTTCTTCTCTCTATAGATCTCAAATGAGTTTGTTTTGTTTTGTTTTTTGGGTGTAGTTGTAGCTGTGGCTATAGTTGTAGTTGTAGTTGTAGTTGTAGTTGTTGTTGCTGATGATTGTTAATTATTATTGATGATGATGAAACAAATTTGCAACAAATTAAAAAAATTTGCATAGATTTGTTTAAAATTTGAACAGACAATAAAATTTAGACAGATTTGAATAGATAAAAAATTAACAAATAAAATTGATGAAAAAAAATTGAACATATAATAAAATTATGACAAATATATTGAACAGATAATAAAATAATTTAGACATATAGATAGAACAGATAGTAAAATTTGGACATATATTTGAACAGATAAGGGAAAAAAATTAAACGTATAAATTTTTTTGAATAGATAGTCAAAAAAATTATATATATCAATAGACAATGAAAAAAATTAAATAGATAGTCAAAAAAAAAGTCAACAAAAATTAGGTCCGATGGATATTTTTTGTTGGTAACAAGTCCACTATGTGTGAGATGATTTGGTGAGAAATCATTTTGTTTGTTTTGAAGGACATTTTGTTTTCAATTTTACCCCTTAATTTATCTGTTGACTTTTTTTTATTTGTTTAATTTTTTTGAATATCTGTTCAAATATGTATCTATTTGTTCAAATTATTTTCTATCTATTTAAATTTTTGGACTATCAGTTTTGATTTTTTTAACAATCTGTTCAATTTTTTTCCCTTTCTATTCAAATATCTGTTCAAATTTTTTTTTCTATCTGTTGAAATACCAATCAAATCAAATCTTATTTGTTGCAATAGATACCCAAAATGAACCCATATCTGTTGCAGTTTGTTCAATTTTTTTACATGTTTAAATCTTTCTTTTTATCTTTTTATCTGTTGTAATCTGTTTTATAATCATCATCATTAACAACAAACAACAACGATAACAATTAGAATGACCAAAAAAATAATAATAATAGAAATTTTGAACAGATCTAAAGAGAGATCTATAGATACAACCAACAACAATAAGAACTACAAAAAAAAAGGTACTTTTGAATAGATCTGGAGAGAGATCTGTAGATTTTTTGTGATATATCTGAAAGAGATTGAGAGAGAGAATCTACAAATTTAGAGAGAGATAGGTATATATATACAGATCTATAATATATACATATGGTTCAAAGAGAGAAACGAAGAGAGAAGCCGATGACTATGTCGTTGATCCACCACTATATCATGACAGCGATGGCAAATTCATCGCTAACTACGAGGAGGTCACCATTCCTTTGGTTTTTGCTTAGATCCGAACAACGAATATGTTGAACAAATCTAAGGAGAGGATGTCGAAGAAGAGAAGATGCGATGGAGATGGTGGTGGGAGCAGTAGTAGTTATGACAACGGAGGATGAGGTGATGACATGAGAATATCAGTATTGCCACCGCTGAAGATGCCAATGACAGCGGCAGAGATAGATGAGGCGTAGAAGATGGTAGAGAATGAGAGAGACTCCGCCTCCATGGTTGTCCTAACCACAACACCACTCTTTCGATCAGTGGTGTTCACTGATGAGAGATGAAATGGAGAGAGAGAAAGAGAAAGAGAAAGAGAGTAGGTTTTGAGAAATGAAAGTGAAGGAAAGAAAATGTGTATGATAAAAATATGTGGGTAGTATGATCATTTTGCCTAAGTTTGTCTTTATGGCCAAATAAAATTCAAATTGAAATTTATGAGCCGAACGCCCAAAATTTAAATAAAATATTAAAAGAATTCAATAAAAAAAAAGAAGAAAAAACTATGTTTATAACTCTAAACCAAATAGATCCAAATCGTATAATTATAGTCTCGAACCTTGTGTACTATGCCGTATCTTTCTCTCTTTATAATTGAAATTAATTTTTATAAAATCCTATTAAAAATAAGTTCTAATAAAATTATAGTTAAAAATAATTTTTTGTGATAATTTTTTACATATGCTGTTAAAATTTAATAATTATTGACTTTTTTATTATGATTTTTATAAATTGTTACTAAAACTTAAATTTAGTAACATTTTTCTCTGACAAATTTTTAAACTATCAATAAAAGTTAAACATTAATAAAATTTATCACTAAAATTTATAATTAGTGATATTTTTATGACAAAATTTTCAAACCGAAACCTCCATTTTTTATACAAAAATATTAAAAATTTTAAACAAATATCCCATATGAATATTGAACCACTATATGAAACTCATGGATATTTGGTAAACTTTTAATAGTGCTCTTTTTTACATACATCCCTCGATGGGTACCGTATAATATTCTCTTTGTCTAAACCTCTCCCTCCGTCTCTCTCTATTTCGTCACTGCTCTTCGTTTGGAGCGAAACGAAAACCTCCATCGAAGACTTAACTCTCCAACCAGTTCGATCTCTGCTCTTCTCACCTACAACTACTACTTCGATCAAACCATTTCTCTCTCCTCTCTTATCCACTGAAATGGTAACTAAACTCTTCACATTGTCTCATCCTTTGTATGCTTTTGAATCCAATCTAACTCAGATCTGTCCCAATTATCACATACATGTTCAAACGTATTTGCATATTTACATATTCATTTGTTTGAATTTCTCAGAGCTTGCCTCTGCATTTGAATTAATCGTTTTTTCCCCTAAATTCGACTACTCTCTAGTGATTTATGTAGTTCACAGTATTTCATTGCATTTTAATTTTTAATTTTTTTGGTTTTATTTATTTATGTAATTGAATCAGTTTCGAATGAATATTTTGAATTTTAATCGATTTGAGCTTTGAAGACTTCTCTGTACTGACATTGAGTATTTTTTTTTTTTTTTTGTGGCTGTTTGCACATACAATTTGGTGAATTTTACAGCCTCTCAGACTTGAAATCAAGGTATTAACGTTGCAATGGATTAAAATTTATCATATTTTCCAATAAATATATTGTTTGTGCTTTGCTCTGTATTTAGTTTTGCTAATGATTGCCTAATGATCAGAAAAAGTTCATACAAAGAACTGAAAGAGTAAAATGTGTGGATATACATCCAACAGAAACATGGTAATTATTGAGTACTTATCGATTAAAGTGATTATCGATTAAAGTGAAAAGTAGAATTCTTACGATTAGTATGGCACTTGATGATTTTCTGGCAGGATACTTGCAAGTCTTTATTCGGGAACTGTGTACATATGGGACTACCAGTCACAGGTCAGTAAATTGTCACCCTCATCCCATATGAGTGCTTACATTTGTTCAATTTCAAAATATTACTTTTGGACAATGTGGGTAATGGCTTCATTTTACATTACTGAAGAAGTTCTAAGCTGTGTGGTTAAAAGAGTAGTAGAACATTACTAAGTGACTACGTCCTGTGTTCATATGTTTAATATATCTGATGCCATTGTCATTACAACTTGAGCATGATAAATACACACACAACCACAATGATTGTGGAAGTCAAGCTAGGTTATTTAAGCTTACACATCTTGATTGCATCTATCAACCTGTTTTTCCTGCATTGTTCCTGTGCCCTTTTTCTTAAAAAAAATTGAGAGCATTATAGGTGTGTCATGGGAACTTCTTTCCAGATCAGGTACTAAATTTGAAGCACTTTTTTTTTTCTCTCTCAAATTTCTAAAATCTTCTTCATGAATCTAATTAGGAATAGTTTTTCTTCTGCTATTAATACTATAACCTGGTCTTTATTTATTGGTATTACCATTTATGCTCTACTTAGGGGTGTTCACGGGTCTGATCAGGTCGTCAAAACCCACCAGACCTGATCCGACACAATCCACCTGCTTTAAGCGGTTTCGATAGTATGGGCAGATGGATGTGGATGGAGATTTTTCAAATCTGTCTATGTTCGGATGGATGTTGGATGAGAGGCCACCCGACCCAACCCGATCCGCCAACCTCCTTTAAGAAAATGATGTTATATGCTTTGTATGTTAAAAAAATGACATTTTATTTCGTAATGATATTAGGTATTTATGAAATATGAAATTGGCCTTTATTTTAATTATAAAAAACCAAAGATAAAAGATTATGGACTCAAATAAGGTCCAAAATAGTAAAAAATTATTCTAAAATAGTTCAAAAAAGAAAAGAAAAGAAAAACATAAAAAGTAAAGTCCAAACTGCCAAATCGATTCACATTCACCCGCCAACCCGCTCAATTTGCATTCGCTAACTAAGCGGACGGATGCGGATTGGCTTTTCCAATCCGCCTAAGTTCGGAAGGATGGCAGATGGGAGGTCACTCGACTTAACTTGATCCGCGAACACTCCTGCTATGTATTTTCTTTTCTTTTCTATCTAATTTGAATTTACTTTTTGTAGTTGAAGCACCACTAGGTATCATGCTATGAAGCACGTGTACGGCGGATATTCGTATGGGGTAGGGGGTTTTTTTTTTTTTTTAATGCATATAGGGTATGGGTTTGATATGCGTATGTCAATATGGTAAAATCTAAAAAAAGTAGGGTATGGGCATAACTTGGTATGGTTGTAAAAAAATATTTATTTTTACTTTAGAGTAATACAAAAATTGGTTAAATGGTTTAGTTAATTAAGATCCAATTTGCATTTAATGCCACAACAAGTAAGGTATAAACCAAACATAAAAATATTAAATTTAATTTTAAAATCATGGTTAGCATAAAAAGTAAGAAAAGGTCCACTGCAACTAACTTTACCTTTGTATAAAAAAAAAATAAAATAAAAATCTGATTGAGGTGGAGAAGAAGGATTCATGTAGCCGATCCCGTTTAATGGAACTTAAGGCTTGGTTTGGTTTGGTTTGGTATGACTTGGATATATACTAAGTACCTCTGGGGCACACCAAAAATTTAAGGGGAAAAATTGGGTACATGTTTTGTGTACTTGGTACATATGCAGAAGTACCATGTAAAGTATTAGTACTTGGTAAGGTACAACATGTTTGTTGAAGTATCCACGCTCATTTCTTTGCGTAGAATAGTAAGTGTTATAGAAATGGGCTAGATAATACTTGTTAATATTGTTGTCTTTCATTTATCCCAATTTATCCCCAATATCTTATATAGAAACTAAAATCCCATGATCACTTGCCAAAGTGCATGCTTTATATTTAGGTGCACTTATGCACCTTACCTAAGAAACAAGGACACATGACATGACAATTTTCAAAAAATGCATGACATAACATGCTGGGGACACACACATAGTATATAGTTTTATATATTTAATGTATATCATATATATATGAATGTACTAATTTCTAAAGTTTAAAGGATGAGAGATTAATAGTGAAAAACCTAAGTTCTGAGATTGTGATTCGTGATTATATCCAATTCCGATCACAAACAAGTAGATGACAACAACAATGCTCAATAGCTAAGAGTAATCTAAATCAATTCACAAAAACAATGGAATTGATTTAGATCTAATGTTAACAATCAAAAATCTGGAGACAAATGATTTTAACGTGGAAAAAACAATCTCAATTGGAATCCTCCAATTGTGATTGTCAAAACACCATGAGCCAATAGGCTAAAGCAAATCCACTATGAGAAACAAAGATGAGTACTATAAGTCATCTCACCAAATCTATCTCCTAGCCAATCCACACTTGATTGACCTTGAGACACTTATGAATCTTCATAGCCCATTCTCTTTTTGAATTTGCCCCTTGTTGATATTGAATACACAACCAATAACTAGGTCCTGAATCCTCCGGTAGAATGCTTGAGAAGAAGTATCATTATAAACCCCTTGTTGAGCTCAATCAATTACAAGAGATGTGTGGAAACTTTTATGAATTAACAAGGGAAAACAAAAAATTCACTCATAGTTCTCACCCCTTGTTTTCTGTAAAGTTCAAAGAGAGAACCAGAAGAATTAAAAGCCTGATCTTAGGGAATAAAACAGTTATAAAAAAAATCTATTTGCATGAATCAAGGCTTGCAGTAAAATGAGATCTTAGACAACAAATCCTGTGAGGACTCAAAGTTCGCTTGAGCGCACCTTAGATTGCTTGAGCGATGAACTTACCCTTGCAGTATCTCTGAGATTAAAATTGAGATCTTGAGAAGTCTCAAACTTTGCTCAAGCGCCCCTTTTGTCGCTCGAGTGGTGAATACATCCTTGCAATATCTCTATGGCTAAGGTTGAAATCCTGAGAGCTAGAAAAGTTTGCTCGGGTGACACTTCTTTCGTTCGAGCGATCAAGGAAAACTTGCAGCCTTTCTGAAACACAATTGAACACTCACTGAGAGCTGAAGACAGTGACAAATCAACCAAGATAGGATTCTCATTTATGAAGCATGGGTACTTCGAAAAACATGTCGTATCCCGTATCGGGTACTTACCGGTGTATGGTACCTCGTATGGTACTTTTGCATACGTATCGGGTATACGAAACACGTATCCAAATTTTCTCTTCTTAATTTTTGGCGTACCCAGACGTAGCTAGTATATACCCAAGTCGTACCGTACCTCAATTGAAACAATATTTTCTTCTACTACAGAGATAAAACTCCTTTCACTAGACTTCTTTTTGTTTTATGTTTAACATGATTTTAAAATTAAACTATGGTTTGTAAGTTATTTAATATATTAACATTTAATTTTGATTTATGCCGTTACTTTTGGCATTAAATGTTAATTATAGGTTGAACCTTAACAAATTAACCATTTAAGTAATTTTTGCATTACTCTAAATTAAAAATAAATATTTTTTTTTTACAAGCGTATCAAACTATACCTGTACCCGTACCCTATTTTTTTTTGAATTTTACCATATCGACATATCCATATCGTACTAGTACCAGTATTTGTACCCGTACCTGTGCTTCATAGATTCTCATTGTAAACACTCAACAAACCTCACAACAATACAATGGCAAAGAAAGAATACAACACAAAAGATTTTTGTCACTTGGGATTGCAAAACAAAGGTCCTAACAAATAGGTATAAATCAGCATTAGTTTTCTTAGATCATTGGAGCCTAAGTTATTTTGTTCATTCTTAGGTTAAGTTTGGGAACTACTCAGAATAGCCAAAAAGTAAAAAAGTCACTAAAAAAGCTAAAAAACTTTGCTTTCCTCTATACTTTTTGCACGTTTTTTTTCGTAAAAAGCCAAAAAATATCCCAAACATAATAGTTTTTTTTTATCTCATATTTTAGCTAAAAAGTTATTAAAATGGCCTATTCCCAAACCAACCCTCATAATGTGTTTTATGTATTTTAAAAAGTCAAAAAGTTTACTTTTTAAAAAAAAAGCCAACAACTCAAAAAGTCAAGATCATTTTTTTTCTCTTTTTTTTTTTTTTTTTTTTAAAAAGCCAAAAAAAAGTCCAAATTTATATTTTTTTTTTTTTTTTTTTAGCCAAAATAGCCGTGTTACTAAATTAGCCTGTTCCCAAACGAGGCCTAAGTAATGGATGTGTGTTTGCCAAGTATCCAAAGTGCGTTCGAATCTAATTTAAAAAAAATATATATATATAATTGGACATTTTTAGATGTGTTTCTGACATATGTTGGAATGTGTCTGAATCATAGAGTTGGCCCAACCATTTTGCCATCAAGTTGTTGCCTAAGGCCTCGCTTTTCGAAATTTCCCAAAAATTTAAAATATTTGTCTAAATACTCTAAAAAAAAGAAAAAGAAAAAGAAAACTCATTGTCCAAAACCTAATAAAAAAAAGTAGTAAATTACACAGATCACCATTGAAGTTTAGAAAAAATGCAATTGGCCTCACAAGTTTGACATAATTACACCGATTTTCCTTTTAGTTGGTCTAAAGTTATTGGAACTAATGCATTGGTGTGTAGACATAAGGATAAACAAGGAAAAATATATGTTTCAAAGTAAAAGAGAGCACATTATTTTTTCATTCATATGACTAATGAATTATTGATGAAAAGGGGGCAACGTGTTATGTGAATTAAAATTTGAAAGGAGCCCAATGTAGTTATGTTAAACTTGTGGGGCTAGATGTATTTTCTCCAGATCTTAAGGAAGGTTAGTGTAATTACACTTTCACCCTCTAAAATAAAATACGACTCATTTCTCACTTTGGTCATTAAAGAGAAGATTCTCCCACTTTAGCTCTCAAGCTATTTGACTTTTTTCACTTTGGTTTGGTTGTTAACGTCCATTAGGGTTAGGGGGTAATTTTTGTCTCCAACCTCAAGTCCAAAGCCTAACCCTAACCTAGCCATCACTGTCGTCGCCGTGGTGATCAACGGCTGACGTCCTTCCAACCCAGCCCTGTTGTCGCTCCTCCCACTGTTGTTGCCACCATTCCCATCTCAACTCCTTCCTTTTGACAAACCCCTAGCCCTTTTCTCCTAGTTTCCTAGGCTAAATCGCAACCCTCGTAGCCCCTCACCTCCACGACGCACCATCACCACAACTCTTATCCATCATGACCCCCAACTCTTAGAGAGAGAGAGAGAGAGAGAGATCTGCCATAGCAATAGAGAGATAGAGAGAGACAGAGATCTGCTGCCGTGAGAGGGAGATCCGTCATCAGTTTGGGATTTTGTCTAAAAGTGTAATTTAACTGAGGGATATAATTGTAATAAAAACAATTGAGAGATGATGTATACTGAGCAAATGAGTGATGTGTAAATAGAATTTCCCTAAAATAAAATATCATCGAGTGTGTAAATAAAGAGAAAATGGGATGTGGAAATAGAAGCTCCCCTCAAGTTGGTGTCTTGAAGCCTTTGCTTATCCTATATGCCAAGAATACCCTTCATCATTTTCTAAAAATCCTTCTATGATCTTATAATCACTTGGATGTTAATCCACAATATAATAATTGTTAACTATGAAGCACGGACACGGGACACAGTGATTTCGAAAAAATGGGAACACGGACATGACAAGGGACGCGGCAATTTTTTTTAACTTTTTTTTTTTATATACATTGAAAATTAATAAAACTAACATTAATGTAATATATATATATATATATATAAACCACAACATTTACATTTATAAAGGTAAAAAAAGATAAATAAAGAACTTAAAAAATATATTAGAATAGTTATAAACATAGAAAAAGATATAAACTTATAAAGAAAAAAATTAAATAGAAAAATACAAAATATATAAGTATAGAAAATAGGATTTAAATCAAAGATGTATAAAATATAAAATGTATATAACATAAAATATATAAATATAAAAAAAGAGATAGACAAAAGGTTACAGAGAGAGAGAGAGAGAGAAGAGATAAGGATAGAAAGGATAAAAAATAAAAAAGGAAGAGAAAGAAGACAAAAGGTCACAAAGGATAAAAAATATAAAAAAAAGAAGAGGAGATAAAGCTATGAAAGGTCAGAGGGAGAGACAAGAGAAAGAGGCGAGATGCAAGAGAGACGATTGAGAGGCGAGAGAGACGATCGAGAGGCGAGAGAGAGAGAGAGAGAGAGGCGATCGATTGAGAGGCGAGAGAAAAACTTACTTGACTGAGGTCTCGAAGCTACTTTAGGTAACCAACTTCTTTTTCTTCTTCTTCTGTTCTGATTTGTAGATTAGGGGCTTTGATTTCTGAAATATTTCTGCATGATGATGGGTCCTCGGCGTGTCCCTCGCAAAAAAAACAATAAAAGTAAAGGGACACGCCAAAATGGCATGTCCCATATGTGTCCCTGGTGTGTACTTGTGTCCTTGGCGTGTCCCCATGTCTGACACCGCTATGGCAGCTATTCCAGCGTGTCTGTGCTTCATAGACAGTTAATAACTGTGCTTGGATTTTAAATTTTTATTTATTGCCAAATTACAAAATATGTATTTTATTTATTTATATAATACACAAATATTTTATATAACCTATGCATTTTTGTGAGTAGAAAATGCTTGTAAAGGTTTGAAGACGCATTTCTTGTGTGAATGCCCAATAAAAAATAAAATTTCCTTTATCCAAAGATCCATTTTTTTAAATAAAATACTCTACTTATCTATTGTAATGCCCTCAAATTCTATAACACAATCAATTGTAACACCCTCATTCTATAACTCGATCCTTTCTGTAATTTTGGTCCATTCAGAGTTACCTATGCGGAAAGTGATACAATACCCAGTGTAGACATGATTATAAATGAAAATAACCTTTAATTAATATCTTCCATTTCATAAACTTGAGATTTTACAAATGTAATCACATCACATGCATTACAAATTCACAACTCCTAAAGCCTGAATGTTTAGCATGTGATATAGTTACAAAACTATGCAATTAACCAAATTGAAGGCCGTAATGGCTTACACATTTCAAGGTTGGAACCTTGTTATAAAAGGTGGGCTCTATCCCAAACAAATAAGCCAAAGCTTTACAATTAATCAACAAAACGAGCCTTTGTGCTCCACAAACTCCAAGCCCTTCAACGAGATTGAGGCATATCATCTGCACCTAAAAATGGTTTCCACTAAGGGATAAGCACAATTGCCCAGTAGAGATAATATTACTAAAGTATATAAGATTAGCATGTGTATGATCATGAATGCAAGTGATGCCATTTCATGCTCGAAAGGTTTTCATTGTTCAATAATGCAACGATGCAAGCTTTCCAAAAATGTTCCAAATTCCACCCATTCCAATAAAACAATTATTAAACCGTAAATAACATTGAAAATTCCTAGGCATGTGTCTGCAAGTAGTTTGTACAGAACTACTAAAAATCCATGTTCTTTGGTTATTAACTAGAAGGGTAATTGGACACCTGACTCCACACAGGTTTTCGAACTTTCACTAGGATCTCAAGCCAACTTAATCAATTTACAAACATTTCTTACACATCCTGAATTTGACCACATTATTTACTTTGATAATTCAACCAATTTCCAATAGATATCCAAAATGGCTCAACAGCGATTTCTCAAAATGTTCCATGATATCCATGAATGAAAGCATGACTATGACTATGCAAATGCATGAATTGAAAATGGTTTTGATTTTCCTAAGATTTCAATTCATTCTACAACAATCATGCAATCCTCCACCGATTGCCAAAACAGTTATCACTATCAAAGTATTCCACTAAGGCAATACTAGAGCATAACTAAATTAATAATTCCAATATCTTCAAATTTTCGATAGTTTCAATATTTTTCAAGTATTTCCAATAATTTCAAGAAAATCGACAATATCCTATTTCCTAAGGAAATTTACAATTTCCAAAGCAAATTATCCATTTCTCATATCTAATTTCAATACACAACAAAACCCCCAATTTCCACATTTTAAGGTTTGAACAAAATTTAGGGCTTTCTCAATTTTAATGTCAAAACTTTGAAATCAAAACACATTTCTCAATTTGAGAGACAAATCTCTAGATTTTGAGCCAAAAAGAGAAAGCCTAGTTTTTATACCGTATATGTATATTGAAACCCCCAAATTTTCATAAAATCATATCTAACAGAATACCATATAAACATGGTAAAACAAATATACAAGAGTAAGAAAATCCCTATCTCAAGTTTGAGAGGGAGGAGAAAAACCCCACAAGTCGGATGTGCTGAAATTGCGATTGGCTCCGGTCAAAATGAAGCTCTTGATGCACTCTACACTCTAACTCAAAGAAGCAAGGTGAGATTCTAACTTTAGGTGAGGTGGATCGAAGGTTTTGTAGGATTTGGATAAAGGTTTTAGAGAGAGAAGAGATAGAGTTCAGAAAAAGAGAGTAGAGAGAGAAAGAAGTGTGAAAAGTGACTTGAAAAGTGATGGGGCATGTCTGTCTTGACTTTCTACCCAGACAGATGACGCCTACTGTACCCATGGTTGCGCTCGCGGTCCCTTAGGCCACTTGCAGTAACTCACTTGACAAGACATCACGCCCACTATGTCCAAAGGTCACACCCGTGATTATGCACATCGTGCCCCATGATGATCTCGTGGTCTTGCGCACAACGAAAACACCCTTGCAGTATCTCAACTGAGTGAACATTGCATCTGTTGTCCCCATAACTGCGACTGCGATCTCCCCAGGCAAGCTCAAGCTAAAATGTTCCCAGCACAAAACTCTCTCGTTTGGACGCCGTTCTGGGTCGTTCTTGTGCCCAAACTAAAACCCCAGAGGTAAACGCTCCAATGGAATTGCCCTCACCACAAGATTCAAAACAAAACAAAAGAAACAACAAGCGATACACAAAATGTAAATCAAAAGTTTCAAAATCACAAGTGTTGGGGACAAACTCATTCAACCACTCACTTCTAGATATCCAAATACAATATAACTACGTCCGTCATAACGGGCTCAATTAGAGTTCAAGACTCGGGACGTCAAATCTATCCAAAGTCCCTAATAATAGTAAAGTTTATTCACAACTCCAAAGTTTTATTACAAAAATAAATTGTAATAAAAATAGAAAAATGAGGTTTACATTCAAAGTTGTAAATTGTAATATACAAAAATTTAAAAATACATTTATAAATGTCAAATAGGCCTCTCATTGATATTTCACCTTAGGCCTTGCGTTGCAGAGGACTGGGCCACCCCCACCAACATGTGTCCAACACGTATGGGCACCTTATTAGAATTGACCATGCTTCGTAGCTCCTTATAAATTTACTTTTTGAAATTCATTTTTTTCTGTTTAACACCGTTAGTCGTCACTAAGAACTCATTCCTAGGATTAGTGAGGCATCCAAGATAGAATTGATCTTGGCTTGTTCATCTCATTGACTTACATCAAACAAGTTAGTTAGGCTGTTTGGAAAAGCAAGGACCTTGGTTCTCTTTACGATTTTAGAAATCTATTAAGACAAGTGACTCTTTTTTTTTGCAATTCACTCAAAAAAAGAAAAAAAAAACTACAATATAAAAATTGCAAAAAGAATGTTTACCCAAAAAACACCAGAAACAAGCTTTTATTGGGCTAACCTTAAATAATTCAGATTATTACATAAAAGAAGGCAGAAGTGGTCAGCAAAATTATGGGAGAAATATAAGAGGTTACGCAGAGGAAGTGAATTTGAAGAAATCATGATGTAAATTTTTGTGAGTGATGCAAATTTTGGTTGGCTCTTTAATTTGCTGATGAATAGCACAATAGAAGGACTTGTAATCACTTTCTACATATATATGTGTCTATAAATATCAAACATTGATTAATCAGATTCCTTGTCTTGCCATGGGTCACACTGTGATTGATATTTTCATGATTTTTTCAAAACATTTTTAAGCATTAAAGATCTTGTTCTGGTTGATCCACTGTCTTGCTTGAGTTCCCTAGGTGGCCTCACTATACATACTTTTGAGACTAGCGCTTTTTTGAGATGTATGCTAATTTCTCAAGTGTAGCTCTAAGAAACTTGTTAGGATAATAAAGAGCCTATGTTAGTCTACACTTTCATTGATGCTGATACCCTAGTCCTTACTGGTGGTATCATCATATATACTTGTCTTCTAGATCCTTCACGAAAAGACATTCTTGACATTTATTGGAAAAGCAGTTATTTCTGACAGCATTTGAAGTCCATTGCAGAAGTTAAGGTTATTTGGCAAACCTTCTGATATATTATCCCATACCTAAAGTTGATTGAGAAAACATGTTGGCGAGTTAATTTTGTTTTTGCATGTCTCGCTAAGTAGTTTGATTTGTGCTTAAAAACTTGATTCATTCAATTTGTTTCATATCATTGTAAGATTCCTTGTTTTACATTGACTATGGATAATTTTGATTTGAACTTTCCCAATCTATTTCAGACTATGGTGAAGTCTTTTGAGGTGACTGAATTGCCAGGTACTTCTATGTTACACCTACTTGCTTTGTTTTTGACATGGTTATTTGCCTGACATCTTTATCCTCTCTGTGCAGTTCGGTCAGCAAAGTTTGTTGCACGCAAGCAGTGGGTGGTTGCTGGAGCTGATGACATGATTATCCGTGTTTATAATTACAACACAATGGATAAGATTAAAGTTTTTGAGGCACATGCAGATTACATTAGGTGTGTGGCTGTCCATCCAACACTTCCATATGTGTTGTCATCATCTGATGACATGCTAATAAGACTCTGGGATTGGGACAAGGATTGGATGTGTACTCAGATTTTTGAAGGGCACTCTCACTATGTGATGCAAGTTACATTTAATCCCAAAGATACCAATACGTTTGTTAGTGCTTCACTTGATCGCACAATAAAGGTGTGACTAGAGATGTTGCTTGGTAACCTGTTGTGAAATTGGAAGTTTTGTTTTGTTTATTATTATTACCTGGTATCTATTGTGATCTGATATCTTTCTCTCTTGCAGATTTGGAATCTTGGCTCCCCAGACCCAAATTTTACGTTAGATGCCCATGTGAAAGGGGTGAATTGTGTTGATTACTTCACTGGTGGTGATAAGCCATATCTAATCACTGGTTCTGATGATCAGACTGCTAAGGTCTTAGATCTGATCCTTCTTGACAAGATGGGTTTTTTTGAATATACTATTTGTGTTTTTGTTTTATTCGGAAAATATATTTCTTGGAACAGGTGTGGGATTACCAAACCAAAAGTTGCGTCCAGACACTGGAAGGTCACACACACAATGTTTCTGCAGTATGTTTCCATCCCGAACTTCCCATAATAATTACTGGTTCCGAGGATGGGACAGTTCGGATATGGCATGCAACAACATATAGGTAAGTCATATTCAGATTCAAACTTATGCATGTGAAAGTTATTTGATACCGAAGTTTTTTATTCTGAATCTGTGATTTGATATTTTGATTGACCTTTCTTGATGAGTATTTTTGCCACCACGTATTTAGCGTTTCATATGAGACTCAAGTGAGAGTCAAAAAAGTTAAACTTCTGGCATTTAGTTTTTGTGTGGTGATATGAAATGATAAAATGTCAAAACTCCTAAATCTATTTGGACTGATTTGTAATATAATATGGAGTTAAAAAAGATGGACCCAGAACATCTTAGGTTAGGGTAAATTATCTTATTTCGAGAACTCTCCATTTTTAGCTTTTCCTAAGATTTTCGAATTTTATTCTTACATGGGAGAGTTGACTTTTAGTCTATTTTAGAATTTCATTATTTTGATATTTTCTATTATTTGTAATTGCATATTTACCTGGCGAGCATGTACACAAGCCGGTTCTTGAGCACTCGAGTGAACTGGTGGTGATTCAGCTCAAAGATGACAATATAGACACACTAGCATGACATTAAAGAAAAAAAATGACACTACATGGCAAGGACAGGAAATAAATGTATAATTTTATGTGTATAAATGAAAACATTAACTATTTATTCAGTTTTGTTGCAAATACATTTATATTTTATTATTTTAAAACAGTAAGAACTCATTTTCACATTCCACGTATTGGAAAAAAGGGTGAATACAAAATCCTAGTATCTGTTTTAAAAAATTCTATTCATAAACAGGTTGAAAGTTTTGGGCTTTAGAATTCTAAAATTAAGAAGTCTAAAGGAAAAAGAGATTTATAGTTATAAACTCGCATTGTTTTTATTTTATCATTTGATCCTAAGTTATTTAAAAAAAAATTAAAAAAACTTGCAATGTGCTTCATATGCATCGAAGTGATGAACACTTGTGTCCCTTTTTATAAAGCGTGTCTACTTTCTTTTTCTTTTTTTTTAATGTAAAAATTAATAAGGCATGTTTAGACATATGTCCATCACGTGTTGGTGTTTGATATGAACACGACACCTTAGAAGTGTTTGTGCTTCTTAGGTTAGGTTTGTATTCCACTCAGGTGTACAAAAAGTCTATTGTAATTTTAGTATTATTTTTTCTCTTTTTCAGCTGTCTTTTCAATGAATTTAATAACCATGCTTACTATATACAGGCTTGAAAACACATTGAATTATGGTCTTGAGCGAGTCTGGGTTGTTGGATGCATGAAAGGTTCACGTCGGTAAGGAAAAAATAAATATTCACATGTTTAAATGATGGATATCACGTGATCTTTGAATGATACTTTGTATGTGTGTTGTATTTATTTATTTTTTCGGTTGAAAGGGGAGTTTGCTTTGTTGCAGTGTTTAATTTGCTTCTTTTCACAATGTACAGGCTTGTAATTGGATATGATGAAGGAGTCCTTATGGTAAAAATTGGTCGAGAAGAACCAATAGTTAGCATGGATAGTAGTGGTAAGATTATATGGGCTAAGCACAATGAGATTCTGACTGTGAATATTAAAAGCGTTGGAGCAGATTTTGAGGTTTGATCAACATTCTTCTACAGATTTCTTTCTTATTGCACAAGAAAACTATTTAGCTTTTTCTGACACGGTAATACAAATATTTGTGTTTCTCAGGCCTCAGATGGAGAAAGATTGCCTTTGGCCGTGAAAGAGTTGGGAACCTGTGACCTTTATCCTCAAGTAAGTTGATATTTCTTTAATGTTAGTTCATTTTCTTTTCATAACTTTGTAGAAGTGGTATATGTTGGATTGCCATAGGCCTTTATGCTGACTTGCATAAATGACAATCTGGTTTCTAAAAGTGGCTGGGCAGATCCTTATTTGTAATGAAAATATATGTTCAAATCGATTATTGGATAATTGCATTTATAAATTACAGTTCAAGTTTGTACAAATAGTTAAATTAAGAATTTGAAGTTTATATCTGCATGTTGGTAAATTTTTTAACCTCTATGAATCTTATTTTGTAATCTGATATAGTTAAGAGTGTGACAAATGCTTATTGATGAGGTAATCCTCCTTTTGGCATTGTATTGTTCTCCAGGTTCCTCCTTTGCATGAATACTCTCTGTGGTTAGTGTACCACAGCCAGTGATCTGAACATTTTAGTTTCCATATGTTGTCACAGATGGTTCTGCAGAGTAGTTGCAGGTACAAAAATGCCCAGATCAATTGCTCTTATCGCTGTGGTCGACCTTTGAATTTTAAGAGTCAAGCTGTTGTGAAACAGTACAATCAATTTACAATGACCTCATTTGACTTTATATTAATTAATTTACCATTAGTAGTGATATGTGTGCTAGGAGAAAAAAGAGTGTTGCTTCTCGTACAACTGCTATATCTAAATATAGTTCATCATGTTATTACAGGATTTCAGTCATCTTTCTATTCTTTGCAGCTATTAGTGGTCTAGAACACTTCTTAGACCCTATCATATTCTGCCTTCTTGCTCAATTAATTGTTACATGATCATACAATGTGCTCTGATGTTACTTTTCCATTCTGATTTCAGAGTTTAAAGCATAACCCCAATGGAAGGTTTGTGGTCGTTTGTGGAGATGGAGAGTATATAATATATACAGCTTTGGCATGGAGAAATAGATCCTTCGGCTCAGCATTGGAATTTGTTTGGTCATCAGAGGGAGAATATGCTGTTAGGGAAAGTACATCAAAGATTAAGATATTCAGTAAAACATTTCAGGTTTGACTTTCTGAGAATCCTTATGGTCATGAAATTTTTGCAACTAGCAATGTCATGTTAAAAGAAAGTAGTCAGATTTCTGCTATTTTTTCTGACAAAATCAATGAACCATTATAATTAAGGAAACAGCTGGTATGCATGGTCGCATCTTGGCTTTTGAGAATCATCCTGATCATATTATCTTCTCTGCCTGTTTTTGATGACATTATGTGACATAGTTAAATAATTGTCATTCCAAGAGACTGGCAAACTAAGGGGTCATTTGGTTGTGTTACATGTTTCATGTTTTTTGTTTCTAGATAAGAGGAAACATGCTTTTGTCTTTTTTCCAAGAATATTCGAATTGGGACTGAGCTTCCACTTAGTGTTCATCTGTGTGCTTTCACTCGTTATGGTAACAGATGTTAACACCTTTTTTTGTGTATTCACTAGGGGTGTTCAGGGGTTGGTCCAGGTCGATTTTAGCCTCATCCCGTCAGTCGACCAAACATAGTTGAGTTTCCAATTAGTGAAACTGCTTTCCAACCAATTGGCTTTCGAAATCGACTGAGCACCTATTCGGTTTGTTGGATCGGTTGTGGTCGAGTTAAGCAGGTTTGACAGATAGAATGATGGGCCTGTTTTAATATGAATAAACATTTGGAAACCCTTAATCAAAGCATGAACAAATAAAATATATTTGAAACCCTAATAAAAATATGAAAACATGAAATAAGTACAAACCCTAAATCAACCATGATCAATTCAAATGCTTTTAAAACCAATGAATCAAAATATGAAACTATTAACAAACAAAAAGGTACAAAATCAAGATCAGAAGTATAAACCCTAAGAGTGATACCTCAATATATGGAAGATTAAAACCCTCTTCTAGGGTTGAAGATTGACCTTGTCGCATTTATGCTTCAAACTAGCCAGCAGATCAAAGAAAGAAATAAAGGGAGAACGAACGAGATCGAATCAAATGGCGATAGAGAGATGAGGAAAAAGCTATGTATTATTTTTATTAATTATATTTTATTTATTATAATGAATAATAAATTATGTTAAAATAAATAATAAATAAAAATTAGATGTTTTATTTTATAAATTTTTGAAGATTTTTTTATTATATATGATTTAAATAGATTTCTTTTAAACAATTAGATAATTTATTATATGTTAAAAAGTTAAGAAATAATTGTTAAAAAAATAAATAATAAAATAAATAATTTTTTATTTTACAAATAAAAGTTATATTGTTTATGATAAATTATATGTTATATGTTAAAAAGTTAAGAAATAATAATTTACAAAAATTATTATTATATATGATATTTTAAGAAATAATAATTAAATATTTTTTTATTACATATATAATATAATTATATATATATATATAAATCATCCAATTATTATATGATAAATTATAATAATAAATTATTATAGATATTTTATCCAATCTCCTCTCCACACTATTATATGATAAATTATATATATATATTATATGATATAAAGGAAAAAGGCGAGAGAGGGGGGGGAGGTATAAGAGAGTAGAGAGAGGCAGGCAGAGAGTCTTCTGTACTGCTCTGCTGTTTGGTTTTTTGAAATATATGAGAGTATGAGAGAGAGAGAGAGAGAGAGTATTGTAAGAGTGTCTTCTAAGAAGTCAAGTCATCACGTGATATAGGAAGAGAGTCATCATTCAAGATTGCAATCTCAAAAGGTTTGAAATTAAATGCATGGTTCGACACGTGGATGGCTGAAGGCCAATATGTGACCTATTTTTGGTCGGGTCGGTTCCAACAGGTAATAATATATTAAATCTGCTGCTGACCATGAACTCACTAATTTGTCTAAACCAGAACCGCTGCCGTCCAAGAAGTGTCTCGAAACCGTCCATGGTGAGGTGGACCGAGTCAGGCCGGGCAGTTTCATCGCGTATCGGTTTGTATGAACAACCTGAGTTTTCACTTCGGTGTCTTGTTCTGAAAACAAATTTCAGGAGAAAAAAAGAAAAAAAGAAAAATAGTAAAACAGTAAAACAAAATATGTTTTGTTCTGTATTTTCAAAATTTTTTAATACAAAAAACACAAATACATGACACAGAATTCAAACCAAACTGCCCCCAAGTCTTTGCATAAGAACTATTACTGTTGGTATCTGGTAGAGTTTATTACTGTGGTTGCATTCAGGAAAAGAAGAACATACGGCCAACATTTTCCGTGGAGCATATTTATGGCGGAGCCTTACTAGCAATGTGCTCAAATGACTTCATTTGTTTCTATGATTGGGCTGACTGCAGATTGATTCGGCGAATTGATGTTAATGTCAAAGTATGTATAAACATGACATCAGGAGCTTTTTGATTAACTGGTTTTAAGATTTAACCACTGTGGAACTAATTTATCATTTTATATTGGTTGTTTTGACAATATCAGAATCTTTACTGGGCTGATAGTGGTGATGTAGTTGCAATTGCTAGCGATTCCTCTTTCTACATGTTGAAGTACAGCGTAAGATTGTTATTGTTTTGCCTGCACTGATATGATATATTTAAAGTTTTAACTGTCATTTTTTTGTTCTAAAAGTAAATCTTTTGCATGCATTTTACATACGGTATATCAGATAATGAGTTTGACATGGTTACTTCTGCAGTGTGACATTGTGTCGTCATACTTCGACAGTGGTAGGCCTGTTGATGAACAGGGCGTTGAGGATGCTTTTGAGCTTCTCCATGAAATAAATGAGCGCATCAGAACAGGAATATGGGTTGGGGATTGCTTCATTTACAATAACTCTTCATGGCGACTTAAATATTGTGTTGGTGGTGAGGTATAATCAGAGAGTTACTTCAGGGTTGTATATTTCTTATTTTGACTAATCAAATTGGGTTTTAACTTTTGAAGTGGTAACTCAGGTAACAACAATGTTTCACTTGGATCGACCTATGTACTTGGTGGGTTATCTTGCTAATCAGAGTCGGGTCTATCTCATAGACAAAGAGTTTAAGTGAGTTTTGAGATATGTGCTTGTAAAGAGTCGATTCCTTCCATTCTCTAGATTGATACTTAATTATTTATGGTTGTTTGGTGCAGTGTTGTTGGATACACCTTACTTCTTGGCTTGATTGAGTACAAAACCCTTGTAATGCGTGGAGATCTAGAGCGTGCAAATGAAATTTTACCTTCAATTCCTCAAGAGCACTATAATAGGTATCACATTCTAACGTGTATCATCTAATGGTACATGTGATATGCCACATTGATTTCCTCTTTACCTCTCTCTTTCTTTTCTTCTTCTTGTTTTTTCCCCCCCAATAATTATTGACTAGATGCTTTATATTTCCTTTTGGGTTGTACCACATGTGAAACACCTGTAATAAACTGAAGGCATGATAACTTCTTTGGGTTCATTGCATTGCTTTTTTGGGATGAGCTTCAATTTGGTTTTGCTCTGGAAAACTGGAGGCTTCTCAAATCCTAAATCTGCCTGATGTCACTCAGGGATAGATTTAGGCCCCGTTTACTGCTGTGGTGCCTATAGCTTGGAAAGCTTTTGGTTCTTTAATTGCTATATGGTGTTTTTGGCTGTATATTAAAGTGTTTTCTCACTTTTAGAAGTTTGTGCCAAAAAGAACTTTTCAATAAGCAGCAATATAGATGCATTGGCATAAAAGAGGAAGTGAAAGCACCTCATGGTGTAGCAACCAAAAAGTACCAAACCACTTTAGGGAAACCTATTCTCTACAAAGTCTTAGTTAAAAAACACTTCATTGGATGCCACCATAGGGGGGCCTTAATCTTTAACTCTAAAGACCTTTGTTGTGTCATGGGTTGATTCTTTCATTTTGAACAATATCGGTAGTTGCTCACCTATAAGTTATGTTTTTATATTGTCAATCTAAAATTGTTTTATTATGGTTTAATGTTTAGACTTTGAGTTTGTAATTTAACGTAGTCATATCCTTTTGCTGTCTAGACTAGGAGTGGCCTTTGGCCCAACAACCTGGTTGGCCACCTAACTTGTCCCTAATTTTTATGGTCTTGGGAGTAGTGTTTAGGCCTTTAGGGCCAGGTTAGGCTAAAAAATTGTGGTCCCATCAATTGTGCGGTTCTTGCTTGGAAAGAGCATTTGAAGCTCGGTTTGGCCCAGCCCACCTACAGTATATATTAATATATTTTATGTATAATAGATTTGTATATTGATTAAAAAAATTATCTTTTGCGGTCTGGTAAAACTGTGCTTGTGCCTTAGTACACTTTGGGCTGAGCTTGGCAGAATCATAACATTTCTTGTAATATAGTGCAAGCCCGGCTGAACTCTTCATATTATTGTTTCAGAAAAATGTACAGTCATTCCTTGTCACAAATTTCATGTGATATTATATGCATCTATTTATTTTTTAATGTATGTGGATAGATATTGGAGTTAATACCAAAAATTTAGTTTCTTTACACATAATTTGTCTAAATATTCTTATTTATATGTTATGCCTTTTTGTATGTTCCATAACCTTATTTATATGTTATGCCTTTTTGTATGTTCTATAACCATACTGCAAATACCTTTGCCTAATTAACAATGTTTATGAACTGATTTGTGGTTCATTCTTTTTGTTTCCTATTTGCCTTGGTCATGAATGAATTATTTAAACACATTTAGGATGATGTCCCATTGCATATGTTGTTCGCGCATGATATTGTTCTAGTAGATGAAACTATGGAAGGAATTAACAATAAATTAGAAATTTGGAGATAAACACTTAAGTCAAAAGGGTTTAATATTAGTAAAAATACAACTCAATATATGGAATGTTATTTGGTGACAGTAGATGTAGAAATTGTGAGAATATTATGTAATTATGGAAATATATCAATTAGGTTGATTGTGAATATTTGATTGCTTGTATAGGGTTATTGTCCTATTATAGATTAGGTTTAGGATTGCTATAAATATTGGTTGTAATCTTTGTATTACGTACAAGTTGAATATACAGAAGTATTCAGAAAACTTACATGGTATCAGAGCTAGGATTTTATTCGAACTTGTTGGTCGAAGCCCTCCCTGTGTCGCGAAGGTCTTCTCTGTGGTTCTTCGAAGTCGCGACATACTTCTGATCACTAGTATGAAGTCGTGACATCTCTAGTCAAGTCGCAACACTCTGGTTCTACTTTGCGCAAGCCTGTTCGCTACTCTGTTGTCAGCTTCACAAGTTCTCAGCTTCGCGAGTTCCTCTCATCTCGGCTTCGCGAGTTCTCTCTTTAGTTCGCCCTGGTTCGCAATCTCTCTCGTCTCATCTCGGTTTCAGGTTCTCTTTGGATCTCTCTGATTGATATTTGTGTTTGGATCAAACCTCCGTCTCTAGAAACTCTGGTTATTAGTACCTAGGTTCTGGGTATTCTAAGTTTGACCTAACTGGTTTTATTATACTTCATTTAGGTCCTTCATAATTTTTCATAATATTATCACCATGTTAGACGACAAAAGTCAATCTATAAATTGCAAACTTACTGGAGCAAATTATGCTTATTGGTCCACTCTTATGAAATTTTTTTTGCTTGGTTTAAAAAAATGAGGATATGTTTCTGGTTCTGGTTCTGTCTCTCGTCCATAAGATCCCAAAACGGATGGATATCAGGTTGCCTGTGACACTTGGCATTGTGATAATGCCCAAGTTCTGACTTGGTTTCATAATGTTGCGGATGATTGCATTAGGATGATGTTCTCCAAATATACTACTACCAAGGAGGTTTGGGACTATTTACAGGGGGTTTATTAGCAGTCCAACTTTGTCAAACGATATGAGCTGGAAACAGCTATTTAGAATGCTCGTCAGCGAGATCGGTCTATTCAGGATTTCTATATTGAGATGACAGGTGTTTGGGATCAGCTTCCTCTCATGGAACCATCTAGCCTTAAGGTACTCGATACCTATCTGCAGTTTCAGGAAGAGGGTCGTTTGGTGCAATTTTTAACGGCTCTCTCCTCTTAGTATGAGGCTATCTGTGGTGGCATCCTTCACTGGTCGCCTCTTCCATCTGAGGATGCTATTGTTCGTGAGCTTCTCTCCAAGGAAACCCTTCTTAAGACGGCTAGTCAGACTATGTCTCCATCTGTCTTCTTGGCTCCTACTCTGCCTCCTCTGTTGTCAGCCCCCCCCACCTCATCCGCTTCAAGGCAATGCGAAGCCCAAGAAGGGGCCACTAGCATTTGATGAGTCCGCCTCAGACACAATTTCGATCTCCTGCTGCTTATACTGCATCTGCTTCGGCTTTTGATTCTGACTTGGCTTCCTTACTTGCCCAGATGGCTCAGCTTTAGCATCTCCTATCCGCCTCCCAACCATCCTTATTTGCCTCTACTCTCATCTTTCTTCATTCAGGTTTGTTTGGGTCCTCTATAGATATCTCTTCTTCTGTCTGGCTTTTTGACTTTGGTGCCTCTCATCATATGATTCCTTACCTTTCCTTACTTTAAAACTGTATCCCCCTTCCCTCTCCTATTACTGTTAATACTGCTAATGGGTCTGGTATGCCTGTTCTATCTGTTGGGTCTGTTTTATCCTTTGCCATGTCTGTTGTTTCTCTTTGTTCTTTATGTTCCTCAGCTATCAGTCAGTCTATTATCTATCAGTCAACTTGATACTTCTGGTTTTGATTTTATTTTTTCCTCTTCTGTCTGTTGTGTGCAGGATCAGGTGTCCACGAAGCAGATTGGGACCGACTGTAGAGTTGGAAATCTCTATGTGGTGGAAAGCTTGCATCTCCCTCTATCCACCTCTCCAGTTGCTTTTTCCTCATTTCAGTTAGATTCTTAATCGAGTCAGTTTTACTTATGGTATTCTCGCCTAGGCCATTTGTCTGTTGACCACTTATGGTCTTTAGTTTAGTTAGGAATATTGGGTAAAGTTTCTCCTAGTCAAATTGATGACTGTCGGGGTTGTAAACTTGCTAAAATGTCAGCTTTACCTTTTAATAAAAGTACTTTAACTTCTATTTTTCCATTTTCTCTTGTGCATACTAATGTTTAGGGACCCTCTCCTGTTCTCACTAAAGGGGGTTCTGTATACTATGTGTCTTTTGTTGATGATTGTACGTGTTATACTTGGGTTTATCTTATGACTTATAAATCTGACTTCTACTAATATATCGTACATTTCAGTCTATGATCACTGCACGGTTTGGGACTACCATTAAATTGTTACGATTTGACCTAGGTGGGGAATATTTTAAAACTGAGTTCTGCGAGTATTTGGGCAATTTGGGTACCATTCACCAAACTTCTTATACTGATACACCTGCCCAAAATGGTCGAGCCGAGTGTAAACACCGTCATCTCCTTAAAACAGCTAGGTCTCTTTTTCTCTCTGCCTCAGTTCCAGCTTCGTTTTGGGGCGAGGCAGTTCTTACTGCTGCTTTTCTTCTTAACCGCATGCCTATTCTCCTTCTTTCTGGCCGGTCTCCTTATGAAGCTCTATTCTCTCAACCTCCCAATTACTCCCTCCTTCATGTGTTTGGGTCTGCTTGTTTTATCCTTCTTCCCTATAAAGATTGGACCAAACTTAGTGTCCGGTTTGTCCTATCTGTCTTTTTGGATTATAGTCTTACTCAGAAAGACTATCGGTGTTACGACCCTATTTCCTATCGTCTTTACGTCTCCCGTCATGTTTCTTTTCTCGAACGTCTGCCTTACTTTCAACTTCCTCCTACCACTGCTCTAGTTTCTAAAGAGGATTTGGTTTACATTGATCCATTTCCTTCTGAGGTCTCTGATGATGAGTACATCTCTACTGTTTCCCATAACTTTACTCCCTTTTCTCCTCCGTCTCCCCAGTCTGCTCCTTCTCTTCCTTTTCCTCCTCCGTTGTTAGTTTATTTGCGTTGCCAAGCTCTCCTTGATCCTCTTGCTTCTGACGATTCTGATCCTGCTGCACACCAATATCCTACTTGAGTGCACCATCCTCCAAATAGGTTGGGTTGGTCTGATACATGTTTTTCTGTTTCCTATTGTACTTTGTTATCTGCTATTCATTCTTTTTCAAAACCTCAGTCTTACAAGGAGGCGTGTCAAGATCCCTATTGGATTCAAGCTATAGAGGATGAGTTGTCTACTTTACAGAAAACTAGTACTTGGGAGTTGGTTCCTTTGCCTGCTGGTAAGAATCTGGTTGGTTGCAAATGGGTCTACGAAGTCAAGACTCATTCTGATGGTTATATTAAGCGCTACAAAGCTCGTTTGGTTGCCAAAGGTTTCTCACAGGAGTATGGTATTGATTATGAGGAAACCTTTGCTCCTGTTGGCAAGATGACTACTGTCCGTACTTCGATCTTTATCGTTGCTGTTCGTTCTTGGCCTCTTTATCAGATGGATGTTAAGAATGTTTTTCTTAATGGCCATCTCACTGAGGAGGTTTACATGCGTCTTCCCTGGCCTTCATCATTCCTCTGGATAGGTTTGTCGCCCTTGGCGCGCTCTGTATGGTCTGAAGCATTCTCTTTATGCTTGGTATGATCGCTTTCAGACTGCTGTTACTGCGCTTGGATTTCATTCTTGTGCTCAGACTTTGCTTTATTTCTTCTCCTACCTCTGCTGGATTTGTTGCCTTATTACTGTATGTGGATGATATGATCATCACTGGTTCTGACTCTTCTGCTATCTTTGAGATGAAGCAACATCTTTTCCACACTTTTGAAATGAAGGATCTGGGCCCATTGCAGTATTTTCTTGGTATTAAGGTAGCTTCTTCTCCCAATGGTTACTTTCTCTCTCATTCCAAGTATGCCAATGAGGTTATTCATCGTGCCGGTCTTACTGACACTAAGCTCTCTGATACCTCCATTGAGCTTAATGTGAAGCTCACCCCTACTGATGGTGTTCTTCTAGATGATCCTACTTTATATCGAGAGCTCGTGGGTTGCTTTGTCTATTTGACGGTTACTCGCCCTGATCTTGCCTATACTGTTCATGTGGTTAGTCATTTTGTTTCTCCTCCCTGTTCTACATATTGCTTTGATTTGGATTCTTCGCTATCTCTGGGGTACTATATTTCAGGGTTTACTGTTATCTTCTACTTCCTCTTTAGACTTGGTAGCTTATGTTGATTCTGATTGGGTTGGTGATGTCACTGATCGCAAGTCCACTTCTAGCTTCTGCATGTTTTTTGGTGATTTTTTGATTTATTGGAAGAGCAAGAAACAAATTGTTGTTGTTGCTGCCGAGGCTGAGTACCATGCTATGGCTCATGCGACTGCCGAGATTGTTTGACTTCATTGTCTCTTGACTAATTTAGGTGTCCCTCAGTCTTCTCCGACCTCCTTTTACTGTGACAACCACAGGGCTATTCAAATTGCTCATAATATTGTCTTTCATGGGCGAACGAAGCACATTGAGATTGATTGTCATTTTGTACGTCAGCATCCACAGTCTGGCTCCATCTCGCTTCCTTTCGTCTCTTCAACATTGCAACTTGTTGATTTCTTTACAAAGACTCACACAACTGCTCAATTTCAGTTTTTTCTTGGCAAACTCTCAGTGTTTTCTACTGAAACACCTTGAGCTTGAGCGGGGGAGTAAGAATATTATGTAATTATGGAAATATATCAATTAGGTTGATTGTGAATATTCGATTGCTTGTATACAGTTATTTTCCTATTATAGACTATGTTTAGGATTGCTATAAATATTGGTTGTAATCTTTGTATTACGTACAAGTTGAATATACAGAAATATTCATAAACTTACAGAAATAATGGAGAAGTGAAGACTGAAAACTATGAGATAAAAAATAGTGAACATTTTTGTTACCCAGGTTCGATTATTGACTGGGATGGTGAGGTTGGAGATGATGTCATTCATAGAATCAAAGTAGTTAGCTTAAGTGAAGGAGTGCACTTGACATATTATATGACTAATGAACACCAACAAAATTGAAAGGAAAATTTTATGGAATAGCTGTCAGGCCATTGATGCTTTACGGAACAGAATGTTGGACAATTAAGATACAACATGTTCATAAAATAAATGTAGCTGATATGAGAATACTTAGATAAATGTATGGTAAGACCAGGAAAGATAAAATTGGAAATGAATATATTCGTGAAATAATAAGAGTAGCACCAAAGGTAAGTTGAGGGAGAAGAGGCTAAAGATGGTTTGATCATGTGCAACGAAAACCTACCGATGCAAGTGATATGATCACCATAAATGGAAATGTTAGGGTGAGGAGAAGGCCTAAACTGATATAGGTAGTGGGTGGTACAAAAAGATACGAACTTATTTAATTTAACTGAGCGTATGGCGAAAAAAGATTCATGTAGCCAACCTTCAATCAATTGGGGCACAATGCTTGGTTTGGTTTGGTATTTTGATTTTTTTTTTTTTACTACATTATTTTGCTTGTTATTGCTGCATATTCCTTGGTTATGATGGTTAACTAAGATGCTGATGGAATATTTGCATCTCTAGTGTGGCTCGTTTTCTGGAATCCCGAGGTATGTTGGAGAATGCACTGGAGGTTGCTACAGATCCTGACTACAGGTTTGATCTGGCCATACAGCTGGGCAGATTCGAGATCGCAAAGGTAAGATATTGTTATGTTGAGGGTTATCATAATTTTCTACAAATTTAAACTCTTTCAGATTGAGTTCTGTTCAATTTACTTAAGAAACTCTTGTCATGATTATTTGGTTTCGTTCTGAAGGTGTGACCTGTTTTCTCACAGGAAATTGCTACGGAAGCCCAGAGTGAATCAAAATGGAAGCAGTTGGGAGAATTGGCCATGTTGACTGGCAAGGTATTACAATCACAGTTGATGCGAATATTTGATTGAACAAGAAAATTTATGGTCACCCTTTTCAAACAGACATTGTTCATGCAGTGAAGAATAAAGAAAGACATGGCTCCGTTTGGTTTCCAAAGGCAAAATTTTCAAAATACTTTTCAAAATTCATAACCAAATACAAAAGTCAAAATTACACAAAACTCAATTCAAAAAACTCATAACCAAACACACAACACAAAACTCAATTCAAAACTCTTTTGATGATATAGTGTTGAAGATGGTTTGTGATGGAATTATTAAATTATTTTTATAAAAAGTTTAAAAAAAAATAATTTCTATATTTAAAAAATATCTAAAACAAATATAATTTTTTTTTTTTTTCAAATAACAGGTTGCAATTGAAAATTAAAAAATATAAAAAATCACTATTCCGGTCAACTGGCCGGATGTCCGGGTGGATGACTGGGTAGACCCAATCCGCTTTTTTCAAAATTTAAAATACAAAAACACCTTTCAAAACTCATAACTAAACAATTTTTTTCTTTTCAAAACTCAGCTCACAATTCCACACTCAAATCACAACTCCAACAAGAGAATCACAATTCCAAAACTAAACCAAACACAGCCATTATTTTTCTGAGCAAGGAGAGGCAATATGACAGAACCTTTGCACAATGAAATGTTTATCTCATGCTAAATGTTAGATTGGTGGATAAAGATGAACCAAATACTCTTCTTATGCACTTTTTAGATATTGTTAAATTTTCAGGAGTCCAAAACCAAGCTGAATGACAGTTATCAGAATGTCATTTGAGAGATCTGGTTGTGATCCTACAAGTACTGTATTACATATAGCGTAAATTCATAATTTAAATTCTACTGTTTCTACTAGAGCTAAGAAGAATGTTATTTAAAATCATAATTTAAATTCTACCATTTCTGGCAGAAGTAACAAGAGCGTTGTAACAAAGAATAAAATTCTTGAGAATTGCACTTATTCTCCTGGGCACGTCTTTGGAAACTAGAAATGATTTCATAAATCTCTTGCCTCCTTGTACGATTCAAGCTTCATACTTGATTAAAAAAAAAAAAAAAATTAAAAAAAAGGCTTCATGCTTGATAAATGGGTGGCACCGTGGAAATTTATTCTTAATGATAAGGAAGAAATTTAGAACAAAATAATTTATAAGTAGAAGTAAGAAAATATTTAGGATGACTAAAATGCTGATATCAAGTAATGAAGTTATTGATTGATTCCGTGTGGATGAGATGGAACATAGTAATAAGCAGAAGAGGATATGATTCTGCGTTATTATTTGTTTTCCGAAATATGTAGATTTTGTTTCCACAAAAAGTAACCTTTGAAGTTAGTCTATTTGTTTTTCATTTGTGGGCTCATTCTAGGATTTCAAGAAAGCACATAATTGGAACCATTTGACTATCATTTCTTCTGCAAGCCATTATCTGTATTAAATATGCATTAGTCTTCCAACCATGATGAGTTTTCTGTTTGATTAGCTGATCAGATAATTTATTTTCTTGTTTGGAGTAATTTAGGTAAACATGATTGTTGAGCAATTTTAATTTTCATGGAGCATGTGCCATCATTTTCTACTTGATGATTTGATTTGTAGACAAATTCTCATATATTATTTCTGTAGATCTGCAATGTGATCAAAATGTTAAGTTTCTTGCTGCCTTTGCCCTATTCCTATTTCTTGATGAATGTAGGCATAATCTAATTAGTTCTTTAGATTTACTTCTCCACCCAATCAAATGTCATGATTTAAAGCTTTGATAAAATAATACTTTGAATCATGTCTGCACTTTTAGCTTCTTTACTCAGCTCCTGCAACTTTATAAACTTTTGATTTGGTGATGCAGTTGGAAATGGCTGAGGAATGTCTATTGCATGGAATGGATTTGAGTGGGTTGTTGTTACTCTATTCTTCTCTTGGAGACACTGAAGGAATATCAAAACTTGCTTCCCTTGCGGAAGAGCAAGGGAAGAACAATGTTGCGTTCCTTTGTTTATTTATGCTAGGAAAATTGGAAGAGTGCCTCCGGCTGTTGTTGGAGAGGCAAGTCATATCCTCAATGATGATAGCTAAAACCACTAAAAGATTACTGTTTAATGCTGAAATTGTTTATTTGCAGTGACCGGATACCTGAAGCTGCTTTAATGGCACGATCTTACCTTCCAAGCAAGGTCTCACAGATAGCTGCAATATGGAGAAATGACCTCAGTAAGGTAATTTTCTCGAGTCTTTCCAGTTTGTTCATTGTGATGTGTTGGTTAATAGATCATATATTTGTCTGCATATGCTAATATAACTCAATTGGCAGGTTAACAAAAATGCTGCAGAGTCATTGGCAGATCCCGGTGAGTACCCTAATATGTTTGACGACTGGCAGATTGCTCTTGCTATTGAGTCTAAACTTGCAGAAACAAGGTACAAATGATTTTTTTCTCTATGTCTTTTGGATTTCTTTTTGTTTTCTTCCCTCTTGTTTTTATTTTTGTAGCAAGGTTTTCATTTATATGATGAAATATTTCTTCTTATAAAGATATTATTACTATTTTTTTTTTTAAAATTTTTGTATGCGTACCAAGTAAATTAAGCTATTTGTGGAAAGATTTATTTTGGTTTGTGCTCTTCTTCCTCTATTTATATATGTATATTTCTCAATTTCACGGATAATGCTTTGATGTAAACCACTTTATCTTGAACATGGTTTAACTTTCATACATGTGGCATTCTTATCTCTGTTTTTATATATTCTCTTCTTTATTCTGAGTCCTACAATCTGCATATTCCCTTTAAAGTAAGAAGGATCAAAATATTAGTGGTGATGTGATTGAGCGTAGCTTTTTTGGAAGCTAGTGGCATTGAGCTGATTGGAGACCACTAGAGGTGGGGAGGAAAGAGCCAAGGTAGCCTTGGGGGGGAAGGTTGAGATGTCTTTGTTGTATGCATGGAGACCTCCTTATATAAGTGATTGAACCATGGGGAGGCCAGCTCGTCCTAGGACAGGTGGCTCAATCAATCCCCTTAATTCATGATGGATCAACTAACTTTGCTTCCTATAATCGATCCTTGGAGACTGTATCATGTATCACAGGATGGACAGTGGGTATGTATGATATGTCCCCTTTAGAGGTGTTACAGAAATTCAGTGTCAGGTATGATTCGTTATTTGTGGTGTCAGATGTGTTGATCAAAGCCTTGCTCTCTCTAAGATTGGTCTAGGCACGCTTTACCTCAGGGAGGGAATGGCAAGGCACCTAGACAAACTCTTGAACTTTGTCCTCCGAACTTCAAGTCCTTGGGTAATCCCTAGTGAGGTACTTAGGCCCTGCTCCCAGCCTATGTAATGTGTGTGAGGTGCTTTAGACTGAGATTAAGGCACCACTCGGGACGTAGGGCTGTGGATGAACCAAGCAAATCAAATGAGCCCTATGTGTTGACTAAGTGGGCTTGATAGTAAGGGCCACTTGGGTGGGGAGTGCTTGGCCGAGTGTTGTGGGCCGACTATCTTTGGCTATGCAACATAACAAATTTTCGCCTGTGTGGCGCTTGAACTCCACCAATTCCAAGCTCACCAAACTCATTGACTATTCAAGTGTTAAGATTTCACCCATTTGATTTTTAGTAAGCCCACTGGTTGTTACCGAGAACAACCACAACAAAGAGGATTTTGTATTCCCGGATGCAATGCGATGACTCAATGTCTCAAGTGCACAAAACATAGCAATAGTCGCTTCATAGCACCAAGCTTCTCTCAAGAAAGGTGCTTGCTCAACTAAGGTTCATGTCATCAAGGAACCTAGCAAAATAACGATGCATAATAATGCCCACTGTAAGTGTTGCCGACAATTGAACGGCTCATACAAGCCATAGCACCCCTAACAAGCACACTGATGACACGATCAGATGAGTGTCCAACCACATAGCAAAGACCCCCGACTCAGCCAACAAGCTTAAACAACATATAGGGTTTTTTATAGCATCTTTTTTTTTGTTTTTGTTTTGGATATATAGGGTATCCTGGGCCAGCTTGCGCACACCAGAATAAGTTCCTACATCCTGAACAAGCTTTCCGGAACAGATTTATTCTCTGCGGTCCATGGCCCCAAGAGTTTTGGTGATGAAGGGAGTCGAACTTGAGACCTTGGAGGGAGCAAACCCCCAAGTCGCAAGCCTCATCCATCAGGCCAAACCCTTGGGGTTTTTTGACAGCATTTTGAGTAGCCACAAGGTCATGCTTGCCGATATCATGTATCTTGAGTAGCCATATGGTTATGCACACACCCACTTGACACTAAGGATTGCTCTTATACCCACGGCTTAGCCTCATGTGTGCACGTGTGCTACCTTCCGCCATAGGCCATCGAGAGCCCATAGCGTTGCACTAGCATGCTGCCCGAGTAAGGCAACATCTTAGTTTGTAGCTTGTTTGTAGCGTTGGACCATCCCACTCGGCAGGCACATAGTTCTTGTTGCATAGGATAGCTTCATGCCTCATCAGAATGCCCACATGTGCAGTGTTGTCTCTTTGTCACATGCCTTAAGCCACGGGAACCCCCACATCCAAGGCCAAACCCAAACCCAAACCCAAACCATGCCCATGAGTTGGCACATGAGGTTCATGGTGTCACATTGATAGCCCAATTTGTCTTTGGACACCCCCAAATTTGTAGAACTCAAGGCATAGTAGGTGAGTATGGTGGGTAGTATGCGTAGTGTCAACACTTATGCCCCTCAACGACTTCATCCATGGGGCTCCATGCCCCACATGGAGACCTTGGATACCTCTTTTTGATGCCCAAAGCTCGCCCTCATGTCACCCTGGGGTTGCTTACTTCAACTGCATTTTGGCCAAGAGAGGCTGGTAGATGGCTTATCATGCCCTCCTTAATATAGTATTTTGAGCCATCTTTGGATCAACAGGAGGAAACATGCCCCATGTTCAATGAGTCATAATGATTTTCTGAAAATTCTGCATATTGAGAAAAATCACCTAACTTGAGATGGGAAATTACATAGCTCAACGAATTCCTAGGAAAAAATTCAAGGTTTAACTCAAACGCTTGATGCCCTAAACACTGTGTCAAAGTTGCAGCCAGGGTGGGCGCCAGGCCAAGTGTGCTCACAGAATGCAAGGTGCTTGGGCGTTGGGCCAGCCACCTTCTCACACCAAGCCAGGGTGCTGACTGAGCACCTTTCTTTGATGTTGGATGAGGGCTAAGGCACTGTGTGCACTAGGCTTGACTAGCTAGCCTTGACTCCCAATGAGGGAGTTGCAGATACATGATTATATGTATCACCTTTACGAGGCTGACATGTGGCACTTGAATCTTGTTGGAGAAGCCATTCATGTGGTGATATGGCGGTATCTCATGTTGGAGTTGGACCCACCTAAAACATAGTGCAAAATTTATTTATTTATTTATTTTGATATTTTGCAATTTCCTTGCCCAAATGATGAACCTGCCTTGAAGATCCTCAAATCTAGATGAACTTCAAAATTTTGGTTTGAAATAGTAAGAATATTAGAGGAGAGGCAAAATTTTCTATAATCCAAGACATGGAAGATTCAAGATGAAATATTAGTTGAACAGTACCAATTTGTAATAGATATTTTTATGGGGAAATTACAAATTGGTGTAGAAGACCAAAAATAATTACAACCACGTGGGGTGCAACTTTTTTTGTGCAAAGAAACCACAGGAAAAGTTGTACCCCACACCTTTTATTAAATAATTTCCCCACTTCCCATTGTCTTGTAATTTCTGCTGTTTTTATTATGTCATTTAGCATCATATTTGCTCATTATTTGCACTTATTGAAACTAACATGAAGTCCAAAGCTATATTATCCAAGATTCTGTGTTATGAGATTATACGTCATAATGTTTGCTTATTACTAGGAAAAATGTTTCCCATTCAAAAAAAGAAGCATAAATTGTTACCTCACGCATAACACCCTCAAATAAATGTTGGTCTTCCAATTATGGAATGTCGAGTTAATTTTTAAATGTCCCTCAAAACACTATGATGGTTTATATGTAGCCGTGTTCGTTCATTGTGTTCTGTGTAGTTCTGCTGATAAAAAGAAAAAAGAAAAAAGAAAAGAAAAGAAAGTGTTGTGCTGTTGTAGATCTTCACTGATTTATAGCAAAACAGAATGTTTATGTGGAAAAGTACCATTTGGGTTTCTGACGCATGAGTTGCTTGGTATTGTTCTTCTGCAGAGGCACTTATCCTCCTGCAGAACAGTACTTAACCTATGCTGAAAAATCGAGAGTCAACCTTTTGGAAAATTTCAAAAGCATGCATATTGATTATGAGGAAGCACAACTTGAAAATGGAGGATCTGATCACCAGGTATATTCTGCCATGTGGTTTTCCACATTAAGCTTGACAAATTTTATTTTTAACATTGCATCAAAGAGAGGGTTCATATATCTTTTATAATCTGCATGTTTGTAAACCTGTGTTCCGTGGAGTCTAGTATGAGTATTAGGTGCAGGCAAGGTTTTGAAAAACAGTTGCGGTGGTGTGGTTGCAGTTGCGGGTGTAAAGGCTGTAACGTAACGGTTGCAGTGACCGGAACCGTGAATTTTTTAATTTTTCCCACAATTTGAATTTTTTTTTACCAATATGCATATATTTTTTTTCTTGTTCAAAACCACATTTATTAGGGTTTAAAATAGATTTTGATCAATATTTGTTAATTTTTAAGTATGATCTAATATATTTCATATTTTTAAATCACTATAAAAAGAACTTTTTACATTTTATTCCAATAGTTAATGACTTTAAGAATAATTGATTTTAAATGTTTATAAAATTAGTTTTGACTAATACCTGAACTAACTAAATAAAACTATTTACAATTATTAAATGAAATGATTATAAATAAAAAAAAAAAATTATGCCATAAACAAAAATTATTTTTGAGCTAATGATTTTTTTTAAAAGACATTTTTTTAGACAACACTTTACGTCTGACTAAATAAAATTATTTACAATTAAGTATTAAATGAAATGATTATAAAAATCAATGATTTTTTTTTAATACATTTTTTAGACAACACATTATAGTAAAAAAATAAAAAAATATTTATAATTAAATATTAAATGAAATGATTATAAAAATAAATACACCACTATTTATGTATTTTTTATTTTATATGCTAATGTAATGAAATAAAAATTAAAAAAAAATATAAAGAAAAAAAATTCATACAAGAATTTTCCTTTGAATTTGGATCACTTAAGTATTCGTTTTTTTTTTTTTTTTTTTAAAGGAATGGAAGCTATTCAAAATATTGTAACGGTGTATAACGGGCCATTACAGTACCATTACGGTCGTTACGTAACACTAAAACCACCATTATACGTGAATTTTCGTTACACTGCAGAAGCGGGTGTAACGGGTAGCGCTTACAATCACAACCGTTACATAACACCGCTTTTTGAAACCTTGGGTGCAGGTCTTTGTGCAAGCATCAAATCTTCCTAAAATACTTAGGATATTGTGATATGCATTGAAAAGTTGGGTATAGGTACAAGGACGTGTCTTAAACACATATATTGCATGTTGTATAGATAAGATGTTAACTATTTAGAAACGTACTTCAAATTAAATGGGATTTAGGAAAAACATGAAATTATTATCTCTCATTTGTGTGAGAAGCTAAAAATGCTTATTTACTAACAAGTGTGAGCATCTCTTCTTCACATATCATATAAAACTAAAGGATCCAAGTGTCTAAATTAGACGTGTCAGACACATATCTCACACCCTTATCCTTGTCATATTTGTTGGACACGGATACAATGGGAAGGTAGAAAAGTTTGTGTAAAACACGTGTAAACTCCCCAGATAGCTGGGAACTCAAAATGCTCCTTTCAATGATTTGACATGCTTATATGGAAGAGTTTCTTGGTCACATATAGAAGTGAACCATTTTTCTGGAAAATCATCAAAGCTAGATGCCTGAAATATGGGTTTAAATTGCCATACCCATTTTCTTCACCATCAGTTCAATATTTTTTTTTACATGCTTTGCCATCTCTCTCCAGTTAGGATGAGTGCGATTTTGGGAGTTAAAATTGTGGTAGGTTTATATTACTAAGAGCCATAGTTATACTGGATAAAAACTGCAAAATGGATCTCATGAACTTGGATCTTTTGAACTTTCTTGGGTATGGGGGTTAAGTAGCATAGACATGGACACATGACATGACATAGTGATTTTCAAAAACTGCAGGACACAATACACTGGGAAACATTAAAAGTTTATATTTTTATCATAAAAAAATGGAAAAGAAAGAAGAGCAACATATACTAATCAAAATTAGGAAGTCATTTATTTCGTAACTTAAATATGAAGATATCATTCACGTAAACACAAATAATTGTGCAACATTAAAATACACATGATGTATTCATCTTTTAATGTTTCGAAACATAATTAGAGTGCACAAGTTACATTCCAAAGAATGCAGAACATTGTTACATTGAAGAAATTCATCACATAGGTTGCGTTCAGAGGGTTGAAGTTTTGTTGAAGTGTCTCAGAAGTGGAAATGTTCTATATTATGAGGGGTTTTAATTGATCAAAATAAAGAACCGACTTCAACCAATATGCCATTAGGCACAGCCATACATTTAAAATTTTAAGTAAGACACATTAAAAAGTGTCAAACATGCTTGTAGGAACGTCTGCTGAGTGTCAGTGTCTGACGCCTCCTCCGTAGAAGTGTCCGTGCTTCTTATGTGGGGGGACCGGGGGAGAATAAATGGAAGTCTGCTTGCCATATTTGTACCATGTCCTTTTTTCTTAGTATTTTGGGTGTGGTTTGAATATGGTCCTCTGCAGGAAAGCTCATATTTATATGTGAAAGAAAGTCCTGATTTGATTGTATTTAGCACATTAGAAACTTATTTAGTTTGGGAACTATTTCATCAGTGATCTAATATTAGTTCCAATATCATTTGTCTCTGAAAAAAGAATTTCGGTTATCCTTTGGTAGTAGATGATCTAATCGTGGGAATTAATTCCAGTTGTGGAAAATCTATACGTCTTTCTTTGTTAGATTCACTAACTGGTTTCCTTCTGTTTAAATCATTTCTTCCAGGAACTGTTAGAAAATGGAGAAGATGGTGGCGAAGAAGAGCCTGTTGAGGTCGATGCTGACTCTACCAATGGCACTGTACTTGTTAATGGACACAAGGGTGAAGAAGAGGATGGTACGAATACTGACGGAACTTAGTCAGCCTAGAGGCAATGGTTTGGGTTGTTCAAAAATCAAAATTTTTATTCTGGTGATTAGTTTATTGGTTCTAATTGATATAGTGATTAGTTATTCTGGTGATTATATTAATGACTATTATTTATAGTTGATATAGTGAGATCACGCAATTGTAGGCTTGTCTCATCTTGCATGATTTGCCAGTTGTAATCAATTCTGACTTTGGCTTGTGGTGTTGTGGCATGAACTAATTGACACTAGACAGCTACATAGCACAGACATGGACATACGACATTGACACCCGCCAATCAAAAAATTCAGGACACAATACACATGATGCGTTAATATTTTATATTCTTATAAATTTATTATATGTCAAATACATGAATGGTTTATTCAAAGGTAATGTAGAAAATAATTTGACATTAAATTAAAATTAAGATGTCATGTATTTTGCAGGGTTAAAGAAAGCGTCTTTGAAGTGTCCGATATGTAGAAGAAGTGTTAGACACGCTTTTAAGATAGTTCGGAGAGTGTCGGCGTCTGACACGATGCGCTTCTTGCCCATGTTAAATATGCTAATCTCTCTGTATTTTGTATTTCATATAAGCCCGCTTTCTAGTGTATTATTTGTTAAATTATTATTTAGAACTAGAGAGAAAAGTAGAACTCTCATGCTACCATTCTCAGTTAAATTCGTGGTATTTGTATTGAAGCTTTGCTTGAATAGTTGTTGTTGCCTTAAGCATGAAAACTTGTTGATGATCCTGAATACTAGTTTAGAACCAGTAGCAGGAGTAATTTGTTGTTAATTAATTAATTATGAATATACTAATTTGAAAAATGTGTTATCTAAAATGGCTGTAGTTTTACACTAGTGGATATGCATTATGTACAATTTGAAAATCTTATTATATGGAAGTGAACAATGTTTACGTCTGACTATTTTGTCATTGGCTGATATGGCAGTGCTAGCGCCACATCATTAAGTCCACATCAGCACAGCAGATTCCAGCTGCAATGCATCATAATCTTCTAGTGTAAGTATTCTTTATATAATTATATTGTTTTATGGGTTCATATCTATTTATCTCTTTTCAGCTGCAGCATTTGTTTCTTTTCATACACGCTTATTGCAGGTCCAGCTCTTCTCCAGTTAACAAGAATTTAGTTATAGATCCGACGACTTCTCTCACATCTGGACTCTAGTTAACTGGAGAGAAGCCGTGTGACATGCAATACACACTTCTTCTTCTTTGAACAACTTGATGATGCTAGTCATTCCCAAAGAAGAATCCAATGATGCTGATATTGACTTCAAAAATAAAAAAAGCATTTCTCTGAGTTATATGATTTATGGTTACTTGCACCGTATTTGGATCTTGAATTTGTAGAAGGATTTTCTTGAGGAAAAAGGAAAGAAAGGGAAAAGAGAAATAAAGAAGTTAAATTTGTTCTCTTTTTTCACTCTTTTTATTCCACAAATTCAAGATTCAAACAAAGCATTACTAATTATCTACACTTCTCCCTAGCTGGAAAATAATTAAAACTCTACAGAATGGCTCCTGTAGAGGGGAGCCCACTAAATGATTAATCTCACCACAGCTCCGCTAAGAACATTTTTACAAAATGAGACACAAATATGATATAAAGGTGTGGAACTCGCATAACTAGGTACTTGCGGGACTCACTTTTTGTCTCACATCTATGCCTCATTCTGTAAAAACCTTCTATGCTCTTGGTTTTTCCCATCTCACTAAACACAACACTTGGACCTAAGCCACTTAAGTTTCTACCTTTTTCCCAATGAGCATGTTCACTATTTTGCCAAAATCTAACTAAACCATGTACACACCATAAAGTTAGGGTGAATCACAATTCTTTCATGTGTCACTCTTAATTCTCAGACTGTTAGCTATACCCTAAGAAATGGGACCCAGATACCAACCCATTATCAAACCAACTAATCTGTTGTCTTTGCTGTTTCTAGACTTGACCTTCCATGACCTTCTTTCATTTCTTTTGTAGCAGTACGATCTGTCTCATATCTTTATGTACACCCTCAAAAGTGTCCCTCAATTGCTCTTTTTAGATGCCTAGTTGTTCTCGTGACACTTTACAGAAGTGAAAATACAAAGTAAATAAATAAATAAAATGTAAACGTGTAATCTTTATCATCTTGCATTAATCTTTTACAGATCATGATATTTTTCTATTCACTCTCTTTATGGTACATCAGAATATCACAAGGGGCTCATAGGAGCGATCAAATGGGACTGGTTGTCTTCTGTTGCTAGTGATTTTATAGCTTAAGGTATCGTACACACTTGGTAACCATCTTTGAAATCTCCTATCTTCACAATGTGTATAACATAACAATAGAAAATATATTTGGTAATGATATACAAATAGAAAATATATACAAAATAATGTAAAATTATAGGTCAAACGTATAAACCCATACAAGTATCAAAATTTCCATTTGGCACATCATTTTAGTATGATTTTGTATTAAAAATCTAGAAGACCATCATTTTCCTTCTTGGAATGATGTAATTTGTGAAAAATTCATTTTCAAATTTGTCGTTTCTAGAGAAGTCCTTATGCATTGGCACTGAGACAATAAAATCAATTTTGTCCGTCCAATGAAGATAACCCTTATTTCAGATTGATTAAGCAGGGGACACTAATAGAAGAATTGATCAAAGAGAAGGGTTCTTCACCTATATTTTGTTTGGGAATAGATTATTTTAATAATTTTTAGACATTTTACGAAAAATGTGTAGAAAAATAGAGTAATGTGATAATTTATAGTGATTTTTTGACTAAAATTGAAAGTTACCAAATGAAATGAAAAGAAAGAAGTAAATAAATATCAAGCTTTTTTTTATTCATTTTTTTTTTCTTCCCTCTTCTTTCTATGAACATTTATTCAACTTTAAGATTCAAAGATAATTTTAGATGGGTGAATAAAATTGGATTTTTTAAATCTTTTGTCAAATTCAAGATTCAAATATAATAATGGGTGAATAACAGAATCATATTGGTCAAATTAGCATCCTACTAATCTCCAAAAAATAAATAAATAAAAATTAGCCTCCTAATCTTTAATGTTATAATAATCCATAAAGAATGTGCCAATCATGCCCAATCATTTGATTACCTATAATGAAACTGATTTTTGGTAACAACAAAGGTGGTTGGAAACTTCAAAATCAGAATAATGGGGTAGTACATGAGTTTGTTAAGAGGGGTATTCTTTTTATTTAATTTTTTAATTTTTTGGTAAACCAAATAAAAAGGTATGGAGGGGCTTAGCTGGCAAATTGTGGTTCTAGTATATAGAGGGGTGGGTTGGTTGGTTGTGAGGGGTCTCTGCCTTAACGCGTTTAATCTCTGTCATATAGATTGGGTTCCATTATTGTGTTCTTTGTTCTCACGTGCCGACAGTGATAGATCATTATATAGTTGGATGGAGCTACAGGTTCACATGACTTCAGTTGGTCCCACAATTTTTCATTTCACACCCAAAGATAAATAAATAAATTGCTATGGACGTAGATAAATATGAAGTGTTGAAGAATTTGGATTTGGTGTAACATGGATCACCGAGATGTATTTGATTTGCACATTTTAAAAGAATTTATTGATTTATAATTAGAATTTTTATACATAAAACTCATGCGAAATGATGTTACAGTAATATTTTTGTAATTATGAACTATAATTTTGAGTATTTTAGTTTTGCTACAAACATAGGAATTGGATGTAGAATGCATATGTATTTAAAAAAAATTATAGGATTTATTATTGGTTCCATTTTTGTTTTTTAAAAAAATATTCATTTATATACATTCTAAGGTGTGAGCATAGTCTGGATCGGATAGGTTTGGAATGAAATCAGGACCTGTGAATTACGGCTTCATAAAAATTAGAATTAATCCAAACTATTTAAATTGTGGAATCAATTCGAATTAAATCATTTATAGTTTTACACAATAAAAATCATATAACATTGTTCTAAAAACATTAAACATATAGCAAATAAATATGAGTTCATCATCTAACAAATAAGCATAAGTTTAACATCTAGCAAATGAAAAAGCAACAAAAATAGAAGCACAACACAACAACCGCAGAAAAGACATCACCAACGAATAAAGATCATATTGGAAATCAACTTGTACACATTTCAAGCACTATAAATCTAGAAAACGGAAGGACATCACCACTTTATATTACTGTTCTCACCATCATCTACAAATATATATAATTATAAATATATAATGAGAGATCTGCAAAAGGTTGGGATTATATGCAGCAGGGTACATTGCATGATAGTAGGGTGGGATAGTAAACGGTCCAGATCAGATCCAATCTGGAACCGTGTATCATAATCCAGAACCGATCCGTAAACAATGTATTGTTAATTTTTCAAACCAATTTAGAATCACGGATTAGAAAAATCAAACCAAACCTATCGTATTAGACTAAGTCAGTGCGGATTGTGAATTTTTTAGTTCACTTGCTCACTCCTAATTCTATGCCTAAAACGATAATCTATTTGTAGACTTTAGTTTGGGTGTTTTCCCTTGAAATGATTAGATGACATAAGCTGATCATTTTGTGTAAAATTTATATTTGTATAATATTATACAAAAAAAAAAAGAATTCTTTATAATAATAAAAAAATCCATATGAAATGAATTAGTCTTTTGTGGCCTTTTTATTCCAAAATAAAAACCTCATCATCGTGGCTCGCACGCCAAAATGTAGCCGTTATATTATTTAATATATATAAATTGTAAATAATTTTCCTTTCAAAGTTTAGGTTTTTTTATTTATTATATATATAAGAGGGTTGGTTGCCTTTCAAGTTCAATGTAACCACATGTTCCAAAAAAAGAAAAAGAAAAAAAAGTTCAATGTAACCGTACTAGCATGTGATGAGGGTAAACAAGCCCATCTTGAGATTATAACTGGTTTGGACTTGTTCAAGGTTGGCCATGTAATCGCTTATAGACCCTTTGCCACACGACAAATACAAAGTAAACATTGGAACAAAAAATCTTATTAGCTGGGGTCAAAAATTGTCACCTGAATTTTGATTAGTACTTCTTCATGTGTTGTGGTTGGCAAGTTTACAAATTGTAGGGTCCTCAAAATTAGTGGACGATGAATATAAATTCTCTGGCTACACGGGTATTCCATTTAAGTTTTTGAGTTTGGATTTGGGGTTGTTTATAGCCATAAATTTTGATTTTATTTTGATTGACATTTTGTTTGTTTTGCCCATTTGTAGAGTTGCAAACGAACTAACCTATTCATAAAGAGTTCGAGTTTAACTTGTTTAAGCCTTATTTTAGTTCGATTCATTTGTTAAATGAACAAGTTTGCATTATATTGTTATGTATGTTTAGTAATCGAGCTTAAATACAAGAATATATAAATTACTATTTATTTTTAATAATATATCAAGTCTATTTTCTTTAATTTACATTATTTCTCTATTTATATTTGGTATTTGTATAAATTTAGATATTTAGTTGATGTATTTTATTAATAATATGAATATTCTTTTATTTTTATACACAATCTTCTATTGTTTCTCGCCATGCGCATATTAAGTAGGCGTTTGGCATGCATTAAAAAAGTGTATTTTATATATATATATACTTATTTAGGTCACATCGATCAACATCTTCTCTCTACTTTTCTGTTCATTTTCTCTACTTTTCTATATATTTTTTTAATAAAAAGTCAAAAAGTACACTTATTTAGAACATGCCAAATCACTCCTAATTTTTTTTAAAAAAATACAAGCTCAGGCTTCTCAAATTTTTAATGAGTTCGAGTTCAAGTTTTGATTGTATTTGAATCATGAATTTAGACAGAAATTTGGGAATGAAAAAAAAAAAGAAAATATCAATGAATTGTGAATAAAATATAATTACATTTTATTCATCATTTTTCTTTTCCATTTTAAATCCAAACTAAAATTTATAATCCAAATATAGCCTTAGGGCATTAGTTTATTAGGATTTATGATTCTTTGAAAAAATTTAGAGTTGGATCAAAGTATTCGATAGACTTTTGCTCATCTTACTAGACAAAAAAAAATTTAAATAAGTTGAAGAAAAAAAAACAAAGTTGATTATTGAAAATTATTCTTCTAGTTTCTTTGTTTATATTATAAATTTTAATTTATCAAAGTCACACTAAATAGTTCTGCGAGGTTGGGTGGTGACTAAATAGTATAAAGGATTGTTGCAATGAGTACAATAATTTGGGGTTTTATTTGGAAATAGCCAGCATGGAAATTGTATTTGACGTAAGGATTGGCTTGAAGTGCCATAGTTTTTCTTCCCCAAACAATACATATCTCTCTCTATATCTTGTCCATTTTCATGAAAGCTGTGATCAAAAACAAAAACAAAACCAAAACCATGTCAATACGCGCAAACTTTGTTAAAGCATGCCCTGTGATGTCACTTGCCAGCTAAATTTTGGCAGTTGCTCAATACAAATAAAAGTAAAAATAAATAAATAAAATAAAGTTTTTTTTTTAAGAGTACCTCTATTCGAAACTCTATATGTAAGTTGGTCAATGTGACCGACAGAATTGCCATGTAAATATGTTTTACCTGAGGTACGTAAATTTGACGTTGAATTGGAATAGAGTACAACTATGCTAAATTTGATAAACTATTAGAGGTAGTTCTGTTAAATTGAGTTTTCCAAAAAATTTCTGAATTTTTTTAATATTTTGAATACCAAAACGAAAAAGTTGTTTTAACAAGGAAATATGAATTAAGACATTGTTTATGCTTAATGAAATAACATTTTCCTATATTTGTATTGGAAGATATTTATATATAAAATTAATGTCAAGAAGGAAATCTCCATGCATATACGGAAAACATAAGATTTTTAGTATAATGAATTTGCTATCATTTTCTTTTCAAAAAAAAAAAAAAAAAAAAATTTGCTATCATTTAACAAAATAGTTATATTTTTAGCTTTGAATTGTATGAAAGTATGGTTGCCATCTATTCCAGTAACTAAAATTGGATGTTTCATTAATGTCCATTTTTCTTTTGGTATGGCATTCCATTTACATGAGCTGACTGTAGCTCCTGTATCTATGAGAACACTGAGGCTATAGGGTTTATAACTTACAAAATTAAATGTTCCTAATACATATGTATATCTTCTTTTTCCTTGGCTAGGAGAAAAAATAATATCATCATTTTTTGTTTGAAAATGATACATATATGCAGATTTAATATGTTCAAGTTTTCTTGTTCCTGGAAAAATAGGAATTTGAACATTATTTGAAGTAATAGATTCTTGGTTAGAATTATTACTTGATTCTCCAATATTTAACTTTGAAAATGATTTGTTAGTAAAATCTTTTTCAAATACAGAAGTTGATCTTTTAATTTTTGGAATTGCATTTTCAATATATAAATTTTTTCCTGATGCCTGCATTTGTAATTGTGCAGATTTTTTTGTTTTAGAAGATTCTCCTTGTCCCATTAAGTCTTGGATTAACCATTGTCGAGGGACTTCTAAATCACTTCAATTCATTAGACGAGGTTGTATTACCGTGTCAAATGGTCTTGGTTCAAAGATTTCAACGATTTTATTATCGTTTGATCTTGTTTTTGTTTCAGGAAATTTGGTTAATTCGTAAATTGTTTTCCACCAAATAGCCAAATCATGAGAATTTGATTTCATTCCTAATCTTTGTGTTTTAATTCTTATTCTGACTGTATCTTCAAGATTAGGATCATTTATGGAAATAAAGAAATTTGGTTTAACATTAAACCAAACTACTCCATTAGCCAAATTAGACTGAATTCCTCCAATGATTGCTTTCATTGGGTCGGAAAATCTTTTGTTAAAAATTACTGCCAAAATAGGAGTATCTATCCCTCAGCGAAATAAGGCTATTATGGTTACTTGAATTAATCTAATATGAATATATTGAATTTCAGGATATTTCTTTTTCCATCTTGCAACCTTTTTCTTATCAAAAAAAGGAATATCAATATTTCATTTTTCTGACCATTTTGCTTGAGTGTTTCCACTGTATTGTTCAAACACTCTTGCTTAAAAGAAGTTAAATTTTGAAAGTTTATAAATTTCTGGAACAGCAACTTCTTGCATTTTTTTGAATTTTACTAATTCTTCGTCGGTAAAAGTTTTTTCTTCCCCGATTACATCTCCAAGTCGAATTGTTTGTAATTCTTCTTGAGATATTTCTTGACTAATAGTAGTCATCATGAAGATTAGTTCTTCATCTAAACTTTCTTCATCACTAGAAATTTCGTATAAGATTTCTTCTTCGTCAGAAATTTCTTCGCCATATATTATTTCAAAATCTTGTTCTTCAAGGACTTTGATCATTTTCTTTTCACTTTTTCCCCTTTTTGGGCATTCGGGTGCATAGTGACATTCTTCGTTACAAATGTAACATTTACAAGTTTTCTTTTTTGAAACACTTGTTGGTTTCTTTTTTCGAATATACTTTTTCTTTTTCGAAAAAGTTTTGTTCTTTTTCCAAGATTTCCATTTATATTTTCTGCATTTTTTGAAAAATCCTTTCCTTTTAGGAAATGTATTACAACTAATTTTTCAATTTTCTTTTAAAATTTTATCACAACATTTTTGTCCGTATTGTGAGTTGGAAATTTGATTTTTTATTTGTTTTTTCGCCTTTACTTCTAGACATCGATTTGCTATCTCTCTTAGAACAAAATTAATGCGAAAACCAAGATTATCATTTTCTTCCTTTCCCATTTTTTTGAGAAAAGCAGGGTAGTTTTTAATACATAACTCATCCCATGGAAACGACAGCAGGTGGTGGTGGTGAGGTAGAGAAATGTGTCATATTTAATAAATAGGTTGTTGAATTAGTGATATGTGTCATAGGTTCAATATATAAATAGATTTGTTAATTTCAACAATTAGACAAAGAGATTGATTTCAACAAATAATTGTTCTTTTGGGCAAATTTTGTCCTCTTGTTCCAAAGAGAATAGAATTTGGATCTAATGATCCAAAAGATTCAGAAATGAAGGTTGGGAAGGTCGTCGGAAAAAGTTGCTAATGTTGGAAAAGTCGACAACAACAACGGTTGACGATAGCAGGTAATGGTGGTGAGATAGAGAAATGTGTGATATTTAACAAATAGGTTGTTGAATAAGTGACATGTGTCACATGTTCAACATATAGATAGATTTTTTAATTTCAACAATTAGACAGAGAGATTGATTTTAACAAATAATTGTTCTTTTGGACAAATTTTGCCCTCTTGTCCCAAAGAGAATAGAATTTGGATCTATTAGCCCAAAAGATTCCGGAATAGACTTATGGCCCAAGTATCTATATCAAAAAAGATATTTTTAAACTTTTAAAAATTATTTTCACTAAAAAAAGAGAGGATAAAATCATATGAAAATAATGGATGTATTTTATTTTTTATTTTTCACCAAATTAGTTTTTGAAAATTCAATTAAACAAAGCTAAGATGTCAAAAAAAAAAAAAATGGAAACTAAACCAAACAAAAGAACTCTTTTAATACTATTTTATTTTACAAAATAAAAAAATGAATTTGATATTGCAAAAATGATCATCAAATTGTTTATAGGGTTCCTCACGACGAAGGAAAGCATCTTTATCTTTTTTTCTTTTTCTTTTATTTTGTTTTTTTTTTTTTGAGGGAACCCAATTCTTATCCAGTAGAGAGGGCAACACAATATGGATGGGAGGGTGGTCCTTGACCCACTTGTTGTTTATGTCATCTCATTATCATTTGGTACTCAAAAATTTGTTCTTTCTAAAATAAAAATAAAAAAATAAAAAAAGAAAAGAAAAGGCCTAAGCCAGAGCCAGCTCACAGGTGCATTGTTATGGCTCTAATGGGTCCACCGTATGGTGCTAAAGTCCCCTCATGGCCAGTCTAGGTTCTTTGGTTTGGCCTTCCACTTTCCAGCCATACAAATAGGGACTCATATTTATGTGACATTTTCACGGAGATGGTTCAATCGGTCGGTTAAGGTTGATTTACACAATAGGGACTTATCTATTTACACAATAAAAATATTAACTTATTTGTTTGTACTGTTAATTTTTTATTATGACTTTATTCATAGGTCCTCCACGCCTTACCTTGCGACCTCCCAACACTTCACCTATTTTACTCTAGTCTTATTACATCCTACTCTGCCACCATCGTCCCTTCACCCCTACCTGTTACTACATTTATTTATTTTTCCTTTTCTTTTTCATCGTTGACAGGGGCTGCGGAAAAGGAGGTGGAGGTGGGTGAGGGTTGCGGGTATGTAGTTGAAAAGTAACTGTAGTGGCGGCCAATGATGGTGATCGGGAATAGAGTTTGGGTTTAAAAGAATAAGGTGTATTGAAAAGTTGGAATGTTAGAGATGAAAATATAAGTGGATATAGTGGTAGGAGATCAAATGAAAATTTTGAATTCTAGAAATGAGTGTGATTAGAAAACAAGTGTAACTAGATAAAATTGTTACTAAAAAAAAACACTGTTGAAAAAGCAATTGTGAAATTCTATCTCATTATCGGTGTAGTCTCTATCACAACAACTAGAATAAATTTAGGGGATACATATTTATATATTCTCACATAGCATTATTACTTCTTCTTTAGTGTGAAGTTGACATTAAAACTCAATATAGAAAAGGTAGAAAGAAAAGTAGCAAAATTGCAAGGAAAATATTGAATCATTAAAAATATAGCTATGGAGGGTGGAAAAAGTGGCTGTTCCCACATAAATATGACCAATTAAAGTGTGTTAGAATGACTTTGGATTAATTATACCGGACAAGGGGTACCTGCTGTGCGGGCAAAACAGCATAGTTTTTGACTTTTTTTTATTTTTTATTTTTCGAGTTGTTGTAAAGTTTCTTTAACAGTGATTTGAAACAAAACAAAGGTAAAACTTTACAAATCTTCAGAGGAAAACATTTATTGATATATTTTTATTTATGAGATTCAATGAGTATTTATTGACTAATATGTTTGGCATTTAAAAAAAATCAAATGAGACTAGTTTTTTTTTTTCTTTTTTTTTTGGCAGTGGGTTGTTTCCAGTTCAATCTTTGGATTGAATAGCGTTGTTCAGGTCCGTGGAGTCCACCATGGGTCTTTTATTTTGTTTAAAACCAGAAACCCAACACCCAAATAAAAAATAAAAAAAACAAAAATCAAAAAACAAAACAAAACAAAACAAAAGACAATAAAAAGAAGAAAAAAATATATATATAGAACTAATCAAACAGTGCCGTTTTGCCGCACAGCACCCCTGATGTACATCAGGCACCTCTCTTCCATCAATTATAAAAATATATCAATTTTACTTTATTTAAATCACTCTTAAAAAAAAAAAAAAAAAAAGAATATTTATACAATTTTTATAATTGAAATGGTCAATGTAACCAAATTCATAGATGAAACTGACAAAATGATATTTTGATGTTATTAACCAATGACATTTTAACCACAAAAAAGGCAATCAACAAAGTGGCTCCACACTCTGTTCTGGGGGAATTCTCTGCAATTCACATGGATTTCAGCCCTCACAAAGCAACACCCTGCTGCAAAATTTCAAGGCCTCAGAGACTTTTTGTGTGTGTTTGTGATTGTGTAGGTGTGTGTTGTTCAAAAGACAAAAATTGTACTACTGTGTGGTGGAAGTAGTAGTTGTGACCGTTGGAGCGTATTAATCTGTCACACTGTGACAATCCTCATCATGGCATATCAACAATACTTCCATTGTCATGTGCATTATGCACAGATAGCAGAAAACTGTAAAAATTTATAAATTTTTATCTAAATTTAACTTACATAAAACAAACTGATTAGCAGTTTATATGGGGATTTTTTGAATAAAGAAAATGACAAGTTATACCAGTTCAGTTATAGATTTTTTATAATAAATAATATAGATATATTTTTGTATAGGCTAATACATAGTAGCATTGCTAGAAAATTCATTTAGTTGGGTCATTCAATTAGTTATTATCAATGTTAAAAATTTTACTCATCTTATTAAAGGTCAACTTACATAAACCAGAACTTGAGATATTAATACATTGTAATTTTATTTATTTTCAATCACATTGACAATAAATATTTAAACACATCAAATTACATGTGAAACCAAAACTTGAGATATTAATATTATTACTAACAAAATCAAGGATCGATCTAAATTTAAATTCACTGCATCATGTACAAAAGTCATGAAGAGTCATGTATAAACCAACTGTCTTCTTCTTTTTTTCTTAACATTAACATTTATTTATTTAACAATTAAAAATGATCAATTTTCTATTCTCTCCTTCCAAAAGTCATATAACAAACCTGTCTCCCTATTTTTTGAATTGATGGTTGACCTGTAAAATATTTCTTATTTCTTCTTCTATTTTTATACTGTTGTACATATTATTTACAACTGTCCATCATGGATTAGACCGCTGTAAATATTTTGGGTTGAAACTTAGAATTGAATTCATTTGTTTGAATCTACACAAAAATGTTGTTAATTTTTTGGGTTAAATCTTAGATTTGTATGCATCTATTCAAATCTACATAGAGGGAGACGCATCTGGTTTCGTACTGCATCTCAGGAATTCACAGGCTATTTTTATATATATATATTTTTTGGTTTAGATTTTTAGAATTATATATTTTGCATGGTATATTAATAATCCACGTATGCTGTCAAAATTATAAATATGAATATGTACTGATTTTTCATGTTTTATTCATATTTTCTTGTATTTAAAATACAATAATATTTAACAATAAAAAATTAAAAATAATTACACAAATAAATTAGTTTCTAAATGTATTTAGATTAAAAATTGTATTATATTATTATATTATATTGATAACAATAGCAATGGGAAAGAAAGGAGTCCTGATGGAGTCATTAAAGGATAGGATTTGACGGTATCTGAAAGTTATTACTTGTAAACTTTTGCTTGTTGATATAAATTAATAAGATATCCAGAATTGTATTTAGAATTTTACATAAAATGTGTAGAATTTATTTTACATGTGGATCCACCATACACCAATTGAATCTCAACCACACTTCTTCATCCATGACAATTTTCTTACTTTGGATTCATTGTACATATATATCTTATAAAACGCTAATTAAATGCAACAATATTTCTTGATTCAGGGCAATTTTTTTGACAAATTTTCATAATAACTAGACTTTTTTCTATGTAGAATTAGAACAAATCTCAATCACACATTGACATTTACAAATAAAAGTTCTAAGTGTGTCTTTTAACTTCTCTTAAACTTTATTTAACTTTCAATTTCAATTTATGAAAACTCGATCTGATTGAATTGTGTTTCACTTTAATTTCATCAATTCATTATCACATTGTAGAGATTGAAGTTGCGTCAAACCATAAAATTCTTGTTCATTTGAAACTTTGATAGAAACGTATTTTTTTAATTTTATTTTGTGATGAAGGTAGTTTATAGTAGAATTGTTTTCTTTCGGTTAAGATTATTATAAATTTTTTTTTAAAAAAATTCAGGTTTCCTGAAATTTCCTATTAAGTTAGAACTCTATCTTAAAGTTTTTATTCAAAAATAAATAAATTTTGTTCAACAAGCGGTATGCATTATTTTGTTCATGATTCCAAAAGTCTTGTGAATTTGCTTTAGAAAGTGTTTTCAATTTCTTCCTATTTTATAACAATAAGTCGAGTGATTCTATTTGAACTCAAATTAATTCATACTATACCCTAATATAAATTTACTAATAAGGACAATACATATTAAATCTTAAAATAAAATATTATTTTTTTTCTCATAGTATCTCCAAACCACTTATATGTATTCTTCATATTCAACTATTTTCATCTTCATTTTCAAGTTTCAATTAGTTTATCATCTTCTTCCTCGCTCCAAACAATAACACAAACAACAACCACCACAAAAAGTTTTAGGTCAATCATGGAATAGAAGGAGAGAACAGATAGAGAGCAATAAATCCCAAATGAATAACTGTAATGAGAAATCTATTTAAAGGTTTTTGAAATGATTTTTTTTGAAGTCGTGTAATGTGGGATTTAAATATACATTAAAAGATAATTTGGGAAAAGCATAGGATGTAATGAGAGTAAATTATAACTCTAAATAATTTAATGGAAGTGTATTGAAAAATTGGGCATACATAATGATTTTTTGGATACAAATAGAATTGTCATAATAAGTCTAAATGCATAAAGTATCAAATACAAAATGAGATAAAGATGTCTTACAATAAGTGAGACCCTTATAATGTGAAACTTTATATATAAAGAGTAAAACTTGATCCGGTGTGAATTTTGTCATATTTTTTAAAATTCCTAAATTTTTATTGTGTAACCGCTTTAAATTTTGACAACTTCTTCAGTTTTCTTTTATATTTTTTTTATCAATTAGTTTTTTTAAAAAAAAGAAAAAAAGATATCCATCTACATTTCACTAGTTGATTTAATGATTATGGCACACAACCTTATACTATAGACAACTGCACATAAGTTAATTCACACCTTCATTTATATTTTTTCCTGAGCCTAATTTTAATTTTCATTTTCAAATGATATACATGCAAATAGTTCCCCGCACAAGTTGATCTCAATTTTTTTCAAAATTTTGCTTAAATTCATGAATACTACTTGTTTTCATTTCCGATGTACCCAAAAAAAAAAAATGAAGACTACTTGTTACAATTGGTGAAAAAATGGATTAAACCAAAATAGCCATGTACGTTGTACGTGTGCTTTAACTAGAAATAAAAAGTATACAATCTTTTAAATATTTTTAATATATTTATTTCTAAGAACATAATTTAACAAAAAAAAATTATTAAATTTCGATTTCCAACTTGGTCAAAGAAAATCTAGTCCGCACAAAATTAAAAATCACTGTGCTCTCTAATTGCTATTCACCTCTATCCTCTTGCTTTTCTCGTGAAACAAATGACGGTAGATCACACTTACAACTATTAAGTTTTTTTTTTTTTTATTCACTCAAAAAAAACTATTAAATTTTGAAAAAATTATAATAAATTTATAAATTTGACATGATTATGTTGAAATTTTTTTTAATAAGGCTAATGACCAAATTTAATACACATTTTGTATGGATACAAAAATAATTGAATTAAAAAGTAAAATATTTCTGAAAAAAATATTATAAAAAATTAATAAATATATAAAAATAAGAAAATGTATTAAATTTTTATATTTTTTGCATTTAATGAATTTTTTAAAAAAATTCTCAAATATTTTACTTTTTATTTTTTATTGAGAATTTGACATAGTACATTTGGCGAAGTCAAATCTGTTGGCACAAGAGTCAGATATTTCACACAATTGATGAGGTTTTCTTTTTATTTTTTTATGAAGGGTGTATCTAAAACTAATTTTACCCCAAGAATTTGGTAGACCATCTGAGATGATCTAATCATTTATTATAATTAATTTCCTATAATAATATCCACAATTATATTATAGATTTAATATTTTATTCCATTGAATATTGTAGGAGAATAATCTTAAGAAATATTTAATTCATTAGAATGAAAGTGAAATAAACTGGTCGTTCTTTAGTTTTTCTATAGAATGACCATTTTTTTTTTTTATGTTTTATAATAGTGAATGATAAGGAATGAACTATTTTCTTATACAACCGCGATTTGTAGCTCGAATAGAGGCCCCCCCGAATCCCCCGAATCGAAAACGACGTCGTTTGACGTCGTTTGAATTTTTTTTTTTTTTTGCAGATTAAAGAACGGAGAAGAAAAAGGAGGAGGGAGGAGGGAGGAGGAGGGAGGAGGGGAGGAGGCCAGTGGGAGGTTCTTGAGGCGGGCGGAGGCAGCGGTGGTCTTGGCGCAGCTGAGGCTGGTCATGACGGCAGGGTCGGCGACGCAGGCGAGGTCGACCCTCTTCTTCCTTCTCTCTTTCTCTCCCTCTCCCTCTCCCTCTCCCTCTCCCTCCGAGCTTGCAGACTCGACAATGGAGGAAAAAAAAAAAAAAAAAAAAAGAAAGCCCAAAATGACGTCGTTTTGGGCTTTCGGGGGATTCGGGGAGGACGGGATTCGAGCTACAAATCTTTTTTCTTTCTTATAATAATGAATGATAATTCTATTTATAATGTATTTTTTTTAATCAATTTTTAAGTAAATCAAATGTGATAATAAGTATTATGATGAAATGATCATTCTGTACAATTATTTCACAATTAAAAAGGACAACCATTATGGAAGAAATATGTTCTTTCAAAAAATGTATATAAAAAATAACATAAAAATAATATGACAATATCATTTTTTGTAAATAAAAATTATCTTCATAGATGTTTTATTTTAAAATGAAAGGTTTATATTAAATCATATCATTTTGTACAATAAATAAATAAATAAAAATAAACTAACTTTTCGAAGAAAAATGATATTAATGAAAAATATTGATTCGAATTTTTTGATAAAAAATAATGCGGCAGTGACATTTTAAAATATAAGCTACATTGATATTTTTTTGTTTTAATAAAATTTAAACTTATCACATTATTTTATATTAATTTTATGTACACTTGTATTTATATTACATTTTATGATTTATATACTATTCATTTTCAATTTATATATTATTTAAAAAAATTATGTTCCTGATTAAATTTTAGCATAGTCATTGAATTGTCAATGAATAGAAAATTTTATTTTTTATTTTTTAGAATAATCTTATAGAAATGATCAGAAGTAATTTTCTTTTAAGTCCAAATTTATTTCATTAATATTATATGTAGATTATGAATTTGAATTTGAATAGTAATTTAATTTTTTTAAAAAAAGATACGTAAAATTTAAATTATTACATAAATTTATAATCTAAATACACTCTAAAAACCTTTTTCTTCTCTCTAGATTTTCCTCCAAGGAAGAGAGAGACGACAGTGGTTCCCTATTTCTCTGATCTCCCTTTCCTCTCCCTCTTTTTGATCCTCCTCTAAATTTGATGTTTGCCTTGCCAGTCCAATCATCACTCTCTTACCGTTTCTATATTCGAATCCAAAACTTAACATCAACGCTGGGTACCACGTTTGTTTCGTGTTATGCGACCACCTTAACATCAATGTTTTATCTTGACCAACAGAGGTATGGTCTTCAGATTCCAAATTGAAGGTTGCGGAGTAGTGGAGTTTTGAATGAGTTTGGTGACCACTTGGATCTGTTTTTTTTTTTTAAATTTTTAGTTTGTTGATAAATTTGTTTCCCTTCGTTGTGAGGGTATTTTCTCATCTTCTATGGAGGCTTGGATCCTTCCTTCTATAGAGGTTTTTTCTTTTCGTTTTTTTTTTTTTTTTTTGAAATTTTGTGATACCATTTTGCAATCTGATCTTTTAGATTAATCCGATCTTTTATCAGTTTTGCAATAAAAATTTTCTTCCCGGTCTAAAAAAATACACTCTAAAAACCCACGCAAAGCACGTGCAATTTTACCTAGTATCTATATTATACTATACTAGGCCCCGTTTGTTTTGGAGTGTAACAGATGGGAGGGGATTAGGATGGAGGTAATGTTATTTAGTGTTGTGTTTGTTTGTAGAGTTGGGGAAGAGATTAGGATGGAGGAAGGGATTAAGATAGAGGTTGGAAGGGAGATTGAGATGGAGGAAGTGGAGGTGGTATTAAAAAAATAGTGAGGGAATTATAAATTATTTATTTATTTTTTATTTTTTACATATTGAAATTTTTTTTAAAACATTAATGTTTAATTTTTTATATTTTTTATTTATTTTATTATTTTATATAAAAATAATTTAATAATTCCTACACAAACAATCATCATCAAAATAAATATAATTTTACTTAATTCTTTTACTATTAATCTCCTCACTATCAATCCCTTCTATTTTACCTCTCAAAACAAACAGGCCTATACTATTAGGAACATGATTGAGACCCCCTCCAATCACCACCCTCACCACCCCACACACACGTGGCTGGTGGTGATTGGAGGAGAAGGAAAAAAAGAAAAAGAAAAAAGAAAAACTGGCCAATCAGAGAGAGAGGGGGTCAAAGAGAGTGCCTCGTTGAGGGGGTCCAACTCATTTTCCATACTATTATATAAAGTAAATGTTTCAATTGGTGTCTTGAAACCTTTGATTCTTCCTATCTCAAATATGTCATTTTTTTATTTAAAAAATAATAATTGATAAATAAGTGAGATTTAAAGATAGAACCTTAGGTCAATTAACGAATACTCTTACTATTTAAATGACGCAAAACATATAATAATGTATTTTTTTACATACTTAAATTACACATATGCGGAAAACTAATATATATAAGACCCAACAATAACCGGCTAACGATCTATCACCACCGCTCTCCACCCCAAAAGAAAAACATAGCAGTAGAAAATATATATGCAAGAACCCCGTGAAACGGCGCCTTAATTTCCGGATGACTCTTCTGTCCGTAATTTGCGTTTCTACTTTTGTTTTTTTGCACTCCTCCTCTCCCATGTTGTTTAAGTGTTATTTGATAAAACTAACGTTTTTAATTTTTAATTTGTATTTATAAAATTTTTTTAAATTTATATAAAAATTTATTTAGTAAATTTTTTATTTATAAATTAGTGATCTCAACTTATAAATTTGACCAAAAAATATAAACTCAAAAAATGTGTTTTCGTTTTGAGTTTTCAATTTTTTTTTTGTACCACCCAATACTAGTCACCACCCGCCATCATTTTCCACCACCATTTTCCGCTACCACTACCCATCACCCACCCCCCACCACCAGCTGCCACCACCACTCACCACCCACCACCACCCCCACCACCCACCACCCACCATTCACCTGCCACCCACTCGCCACTACCACCCAAACTTACCTGCCATCCACCACCCACCACCACCGCCACCCACTCGCCACCACCACCACCACCCACCACCCACCGCCATCCATCCGCCACCACCCACCACCCGCCACCTACCCTTCACCACCACTCACCACCCGCCACCACCATCCACCACCATCCACCACCCACCACCACCACCACCCACTCCAACCACCACCACTACCACCCGCCACCACCACCACCACCACCACCATTACCCACCACCTACCCGCCACCCACCTGCCACTACCACCCACCACCACTACCACCCACTCGCTACCATCCATCATCCGCCACCGTTACCCATCCACCCACCAACCACTACCACCCGCCACCTACCCGCCACCACCACCCACCCATCACCACCCGCCATCTGCCACCCACCTGCCATCACTACCCGCCGCCACCACCACTACCACTACCACCACCCACTCACACCGCCACCGCCACCACACCACCCACCTACCCACCATCACTACCCGCCACCCACCACACCACCCACTACCACCGCCATCCGCCACCCACCGCCACCACCACCCATCACCCGCCACCACCACCATCACAACCACCACCACCCACTGCCACCACTCATCACCACCACACCCACCCACCTACCACCACCACCTGCCACCTACCCGCGACTACCACCCACCATCACCCGCCACCCACCTGCCACCACCACCCACTACCCACCGCCACCACCACCACCACCATCCACCCACCACCGTCACCCATCTACCCACCACCACTCACTACCCACCACCTACCGTCACTACTTTCCACCATCGTTTTCTGCCGCCACTTGCCATTTTTCACTCTTTTTTATACTTTTAAATTTTTTAAAATATTTTATCAATTACCAAACGTGTTTGTAGTTTATGTTTTTCTAAAAATAAACAAAAATTAGTTTATAAAATTTTTGTAAATATAAACTGAAAACGTGAATGTTACCAAACAAACCCTTAATATTCACCTTTTTTTCTTTTGCTTTTTTTTTAAATTTTTAATTTTTATTCTAAATAAATTTTAATAGGAGAGGATGAGAGAAGAGTCGTGTTTAGAAGCTGCAATTGTGCAACTTGAGATCATATCAGCTGGTATAGAAAACGAATCAAGATCCTTTCCTTCATCTCTCTCCTTAACTCCCTCCTTGTTAGGTAATTGGGCCCACTTTTGGATCCAATTTTGATGATTTGAACCATTCACATTTTAAGATTTGTTGAGTATATGATACTTATAAAAAATTAAGTTGATTAGATTTCAGAAATTACGTGTTCGGATCATCGAACTATAAACCATTTTGTTAAAAAATTTAATAAATAATTTTTTGAACACATGCTTTTTGATATCCGATCAACTTGATTTTTTCAAGTATGATATACTCAACAAATCTTAAAATGTGAATGGTTCGGGTCATTAAAATTGAATTCAAAAGTAGGCCCAATAGCCTAGCAAGGAGGGAGTTAAGGAGAGAGATGAAGGAGGGGATCTTGATTCCTAGAAAACGGGTCTGCAAATTTGTCTTATGTATCATTTTTTTTTTCTTGTTAAATTTGACGAGAATGAAAATGGTAAAAAGTAGGAGAAATAAATTAGAAATAAACAAATAAGTTTCTTAGTTTGTTTAGTATTAAGAGTGGTGGAAGTTAATTTTTTTTTTTTCATCATAGTATGGTTATTAAAATTTTAATTTCTTGCACCCAAAAAAAAAGAAAAGAAAAATTACTCATAAATCTTATTTTGGTAAATATTGCTCTAGTTAGTCTTGAGTGTTTTTTCTTAAATTATTTAGTCCTTTTTATTTTTGATATGATATATGTTTTTAATATACTAGCCTATCACCCGTGCTATGCACGGGATAATTATAGATATTTATATTTGTTTTAATTTTTTTTAATATATAAATTATGTTTTTTCAGATTTTTTATAAAAATAATTTAAAAATTTTATCACTAACCATAGTGTACAGGAGAAATTAAAAAAGTTACTGCAGTAACTATGCACGGGCTGTATCTATAATTATTTGTATAATGGGATTTTAAATGCTAATTAGAGATTTTGAAAAAATCAATAAATGCAAGTATGTGGATTAAAAAAAGTTAATAAATACTGATCAGGAGATTTTGACCAAATCAATAAATGCTGAGATTTTTTTTTTAAATGAAAAATTTTAAAAATTAAGATGGAGAGATTGGAGTTCCCACAAGGCTTGGGGTTTAGAAACCCCATTTTCCTTAATATATTTACAATTATCTATATATGTGAATTGTGATTTTTAAATATCTTTTTTTTTTCTTTTTTATATTTTATTAAAGTTTAATATTTTGATAATAATCATATGTGTTGGACTTTTTAAAGAATTAAATCTCTTCTTTTTTTATTATATTATATTATATTAAAGTTTAATATTTTGATAATAATCATATATTAATATTTTGACAATAATCATATGTGTTGGACTTTTTAAGGAATTAAATGTCTTCTTTTTTTATTATATTATATTAAAGTTAATATTTTGATAATAATCATATGTGTTGAACTTTTTAAGAAATTCTTTTGATGCTTGTTCTTAATGTATTAAAGTGTTATTATGGGGGATAATAATCATATGTGTTGAGACTTTTCAAATAATTCATATGTGTTGGATTTTAAAGAATTTTTTTTTTTTATGGTTGTTCTTAATACATTAAAGTGTTATTATGAGAATAAGACTTGGGAGTTGGGAGAAGTTAATAAATGCTAAGTTTTTTATTTTTTAAATCAAAAAATCTAGAAATTTAGATTGAGAGATTGGAGCTCCCACAAGGCTTGAGGTTAAAAATTCCCTTTTGCTTAATATATAGTATAGATAGATATTAAAATTTAATATTATGATAATAATCATATGTGTTGGACTTTTCAAGAATTTTTTTTTATGTTTGTTCTTAATGCATTAAAGTGTTATTATGAGAGATAATAATCATGTGTTGGGACTTTTCAAGGAATTTATATTTGTTGGATTTCAAAGAATTTTTTTTATGCTTGTTCTTAATGCATTAAAGTGTTATTATGAGAGTAATGCATTAAAGTGTTATTATGAGAGTAAGACTTGGGGGTTGGGAGAAGTTAATAAATGCTAAGGTTTTTTTTTTTTTTTTTAAAAAAATCAAAAAATCAAGAAATTTAGATTGGGAGATTGGAGCTCCCACAAGGCTTGGGGTTAAAAACTCCCTTTTGCTTAATATATAGTATAGATTTTGTGTGGAGTTTACATTTTTGCCCATATTGTGATTTCATTTTGATTTTGTTATGGTGTGTGTGTTTAAGGGATGTTGTAATATTATTATTTTGTAGGAGGAGATTTCGTGGACTTTTTTGGAAGTTGTTTCACCATTCTCAGTTTGGTGTTTGGTTTATAATGTTATATTTTGGGACATCACAAAACAACATGGCCACAATACTAGAACATCACAAAACAACATCATTAACACCAACGACATCATCAACATCAGCAACATCATCAACAAACACAATACTAGAATATCACAAAACAACATGACCACAGATAATGTTAGCTCGCCAATGTTATGGGATCGAAGACAATCACGGGTCAAGAACCCTTATTTCTCACGGTGAATTGCGATTTTGTGGTGTTTGTTGGATCAATGGATGTATGATGTTGTGTTTGGAATGTATTTATGATTGTCCGACGAATAGGGGTTCGCAACATCGTCTTCTCATAATTTTCATGTCTTGGGTGATTCGTTCATTATAGGCGATTTTGGAACAAAATAACATCTTCAAAAACTAGAACAATTCAGTCCTCCAACCCACAATACGACTTCGAAACCCAAAATATCATTGGTGTCGAACATCAACCCCATGATGTTCTAACCCACAAACATTCAAATCAACATCAAAGTAATTCACATACCTATTGTTATCACACAACAGCACCCATGCCAACGCCAACTCACCGATGATGTTAGCTCGCCGATGTTATGGGAGCGATGACAATCACAGGTCAAGAATGGTGAATCACCTCTGCAAATGTTAACGCTGAATAAGGGGTTTTTTTGATTTTTTAGGGTTTTTGTGAGTTGGGTTACAACATTGGAATTATATATTGAATGATCAACGTTCCCAAATATGAATATTCAACCACACAGATGAGGATCCCAATCACTAACATTGGGATGAAAACCCAAAAGTTTCCATTACATCTCGATCGTTTTGTTCGGGATGGAGGGAGAACATAAAAATGCTATAGTATGCTTTTGGGCATTTTAATAACTACAACATCAGCAAAAACTCACATTTACCCTTTACTAAAGACAAGCCACGTGTTACTTACATAGGTTTCTACGTAATTAACACTCAACTGGGACTTATCAGTCTACAAAATAAAAGATAGGATTAAATGGTTCAACAAATTGAATTTTGGGATTTATTGGTGTTTTGCCCATAAAAAAAAAAAAAAAAAAAAAAACTAGAAAAATGTAATTAAAAAAAAAGTTTAAAATTGTTATAAAAATAGATACGTATAATTAGAATTCATATTTTCTTGTAAAATTTTCATCATAATCAAATTCATATAAAAAAATATTTATTTTCTTTTATTTCACTTTACTTTTTTACCATTTTTATTTTTCATCATTTATTTAAAACTAATCAAATGCGCCCCTTACAAGTGGGTATTGTGTGCACTTTGTTATTTATTTTTTATAACTACATTATAGAATTTTTTTTTTTAATTTGAGAAATCACAAATTATCATATCTCTATTAAAAATTTGTGTAATGTTTGACACAAAGATGAATAACATTCATCATAAAATTACATAACAATATGGATACATTGTGCACCTTTTAAGGAGATACATTTCTTAGCAGAGATAAAATCATTTTCATATCTCATCTCTTCATGCTCTTTTTGTGGGATCTAGGGTAGCTGCTATACGGAGGCACAGTAGCCGCTGTTGCACGGAGGCACAGTAGCCAGCAAAATGGGCCCATTTCAATAATCTGATCCGTTCACATTTTAAAATACATTAAGTAAAATACACTTGCAAAAAATCAAATTAATCGGATATCGTTAACCCTTTCATCCACTCATATTTATATTCATTTTAATACTTTAAATCACAATTATTATTTATTTTTGTAGATACAAATGTGAGTGAATGAATGGGTAAAAGATATCCAATTAACTTATTTTTTACAAGCATGTTGTACTTGATGTATTATAAAATGTGAATGGTTCATATTATCAAAATAGGTCTCGAAATGGGCTCATTTCGCTACACAACAGTGGCTGTTGTGCCCCCCTACATAGCAGCCACCTTAAATCCTTTTTTGTGGGCCTCAATCCTAACATACATAAAAAATCTAAACCGTTTACCTCTTAGGATTTGTAGAAAAGGTTATCTATACAAAAAATCGATTTCATCATAAAACTATAAATACATGAATAAATCACATTTTGTTTTATAAAATGGATCCATTTTATAAAGCAAAATGTGATTTGTTTGTCTTTATAGTTATTCAATGAAGTTGATTTTTTACGTAGATAATCTTTACTGTGAGGTTTACAAGGTAAACGGTTCGGATTATCAATGTAATTCCAGATTGGAGCCCACAAGAGGGGTATGGAGGGACATGAAGAGATGAAACTATCACTACAAGAAAAAGCAGATTTCGCGATTAAAAATGAATTTTTCATCGCTGAAAGTAGCAAAATTGGCGACTAAAATGGAATTAGTCGCCAAAAGTGTGACTAAAACAGTTTAGTAGCCAAATGAAGGGGTTTTAGCGACTAAAACTCAGTTTAGTCGCCGAATATAAGGGTTTTAGCGACTAAAAAAATTTTAGTAGCCAAAAGAAAAGGTTTTTGGCGACTAAAAATATTTAGTAGCCAAAAGTATAGGTTTTGGCGACTAAAAAATAGTTTGGTCGCCGATTATACGTGTTTTACCGACAAAAATCAATTTCGTAGCCAAAAGTGAAGCTTTTTGGCTACTAAAAAGAATTTAGTAGCTAAAAGTCAATAATTGCCGACTAAAATGTAGTTTAGTCGCCAAAAGTGGAGGTTTTTCGGCGGGAATGAATTTTTTTAACGACTAAAATATAATTAGTAGCCAAAACTATACAATTGGCGATTGAAAAATAAATTTAGTCGCCAAAAGTGATCTAATTTTTTTTTTTAATAAATAATTTATTTTTTACATAAATTATATTGAATAAAAATAATTATTTTTATATATAGCTAGATATTAATACGGGTCAATATAGTATATAAATAATATATATTGCATATATATTCATGTGGTGTTGTAGTGGCATAGTGGAGAGAGTGTGTTGCTCAAGGTTTAGAATGTAGGAGAGGTTGACGATTCAAATCTCAAAAAAAGCAAAAAAGGTTTTTTTTTTTTTTTTTTTTTTCATGGAAGCACCTTTGGCGACTAAAATTTTAATTGCCAAAAGTGTTTATTTTGGGCGACTAAACGGTTTAGTCGGCGATTCATGGACTATTGGTAACTAAAAGATTAGTCGCTAAATGTGTGATTTTAAAAAGTGTAAATCACTATTGGCGACTAAATCGTTGGTCGCTAAAGAACTATCTTTTGTCGACTAAAAAAATTTTAGTCGCCAATACCTCCGGCGACCATATATACGCAACAAAACGGGCGACTAAAAAAATTAGTCGCTGAAAGTAAAAACTCAACTTTCGGCCACTAAAAATAGACTTTTGGCGACTAAAAATTTAGTCGCCAAATGTGCTTTTTCTTGTAGTGTATAGAGGGGAGCTCATCCCTTTTTAGGGTTTATTTTAGTGTAATTTTTTTTTTTAAAATTAAAAGTTGATAATTAAAAATCAAAAATTAAAAGCATCAATCCCCCAACTCTTAGACAACTTTTTTTTTTTTTTTATTTTAACTTATTGGAATTATTTTTATCTCATAAATTCAAAACAGAAACTACACCAAACACTTTACACATATTTTTAATCTAAAAAATGTTATAACCATCTCCAATAAATGACACCAACCAGTTATTTCTACTGCTTACTATGATTTAAACTATGTTTGGATGACATTAATTAAATGGAGGGAATATGAATCACTTTATCAAAACCACATTACTAGAAATGAAATTCCAAATGTCAATGTTATTCATGTGTTTAGTTTGGTTAATTCTCTATCTAAAATTAATATAAAAAATTAAAATTCGTGATGCTAACTAACTTTTTCACTCTTAACTTGTTTGGTAAGTTAATATTTTAGTTAAAAAGTCAAAAAATTATTAAAAAAGCTAAAAAAAACTTATAACTTATACCAAAAAGTCAAAGATTCTATTTTCTCTGTACTTTTTGCACATCTTTTCGCAAAAAGTCAAAAAGTCACCCCAAACATACTAGTTTTTTTACCTCATATTTTATTCAAAAAATCAAAAAGTTACTAAAATAACCTGTTCTCAAGCAAGGTATGTAAATAATCTCAAAGGGAAATGGGAATATGATTCGGATTTGCATGATTCTATTGTTTGAATGTAATTTAAATGGGAATGTGAAATCAATTTCCTAAACTAAGGGGGAATATGATGCCCCAACTTTCCTATGGTAATCTTACATTATTCTTACCTCTGAAGAGATCAAACCAGACACTTGAACGTAATTTTTTTTTTTTTTTTTTCTGCTTATGCTGTATTTGGTTTGAGGATTTACGGAGGGATTTGAAAAGGAAAAGGAAAAAGGTATGTGAAACTATGTAAAATATAGACATGTTTTATTCACATTTTACCAACCTTATCCATTTCCCTTTCCAAATTCCCCAATCAAACATAGTATTAAAATTCTTAAATTATTCGAACATTTCAATGAGATTACCGACCTAGCTATCAAATTATTGGGAATGAGATTCCTTGGAAATTAAATTCGTGCTTAGTCTGAAAATATAATTTATGAATTAAATTCCTATTTTATTCTGTTCCAAATATAGAATTATGATAATGTGGAGTCATATTATCATTCTCCTCCGTAATTATTGTCATTCAAATATAACTTTAGAGGTTTGAATCTTTTTGTTTACATGTAAGCTTTACATTTGTTTGGAAAATTATTTTTAATAAGGATATATTATATTTAATTTTATTGTAATAATAAATAAATAACTTAGTTCCTCTCATATATATATATATATTAGTTCCTCTCATATATATATATATATATATTTGCCTTACTTATAGACTAATTTAAAGGGAACCAACGAAACAAGTTAATTTGGTTAGAGTCCTTACACTGTATTAGAGCATCTCCATCAAAATAGTCAAACTTTTAGTTAAATTTTAATTAAAATCTATTTTTCTATTTTAGTTAATCATCTTTTCAAATATATTTTCCAACAAACTCTCTATTTTTAATTATATTCTATTTTTATTTTATTTTTTTCCAATTCCAAATTTAATACCTATGCCTTGAAGTGGGAGAGCTTTTAGCCAGCTATTGACAATGGCCTATTTTGAGAAGATGGTAAAAAGTAATTTTTTGACTTTTAATCAAACTTTTGGCCTTTTTAGACAAATGATTTGAGAAGTTGGTAAAAAGTTGCTTTTGACTTTTTTTATTAATATTTATTTACGATGTTAAATCACAATAAAATGACCAAACTACTCCCATTCAATTTAAAATATTTACTTCACCCATGTAATACATGTTGACCTATGAGGGGTAGAATTGTAATTTCACCAGTGGTTGAAAACCAACTTTTCAAATGAAAAAAAATACAAAAAAGCCAACTTTTGACTTTTACTACAAACCTAAAAAAGTGGCTAAAAGCCAAGTTCTCAAAACACCCCAATGTGACCTACAATTTGTTTGGAGGAAGCCAATCGGTGCGCAAACGTGCTAGCCAAAGCAGTTATATGTATGCAACAATGATACATCCCTGTAAAATTAAAGCTCTAATGAGGTGAAAAGTCAAAATAAATAAATAAATAAATAAATAAATAAGACCAAAACATCACATTAAATAGGCTCCACATACACCTATTAGATCTCACAAATTAGTGTTCCAAAACATTTTTGATATGTATGGATGTTAGGGATGAAATTGTGTTGATAGCCCCTCCTTCTGTGGAGTTGCCCTAGCTAATGACAAACAAGGAGGGAGTTTCCCTGGTAGTATCAGTTTGTAGGTTTAGCTTCGGACCCTTGTTAAATAAAAATAAAAATAAATAAATAAATAAATAAATAATGATTGATCACATTTGTTTAGGATAATGGTATATAAATAAAATATTGAATAAATTACATTGGCGTCTCTTAAAATTTGAAGAAAATATAATAAATTTCACAAATTTGCATAATTATATTGGACTCTTTTAATGTTTTGATTTACGTAACACTTAATTCATTTTTCTCCATAATTTGTTAGTCTTTTAGATAAAAAGAGTTATTGTTGTCATATTTTTTACATTAAAATATATATTTTATTTTAGGATCCACCTTGTCTCATGTTGAGATCCAGACTGACCCCATCTAGTTCGGCCTATGAGCCCATTTTTGGGTCCCGTTTCGATAATCCGAACCGTGTAATGTGTAGAACTCGTCGAGTACTATATCCCTGTAAAAAATCACGTTGATCAGATATCGATAGCTATTTGATCAGATCAGAATTCTGTCAACTGTTTATTTTTTCATCTTTTATTTTTATAATACAAATATGATCCAATAAAATAGTTATCAATATCTGATCAACGTGAATGATTTATAAGTCCTTGGGCTGGATTGGACAGGTCCAATCTTGATCTCAACATGAAACAAGCTAGACCGTTTATTTTATTTATCTTTGGGTCTTGAAACTACCTACAATCGTTCTGATCCTTTTAAGCTTACTAATAAATAGGTTGATTTAATTATTTCAAAATGTATGATTGTTGTATCCAAATTTCAGAGAAGTCAATGTAATTTATGCTAAAAAAAATTATATTAAATTTACATACAAAATGACATGACATTTTTATGATCCATTCATCTCAATTTAAAACACCTACTATTTTAACTTATATTTTAAAAAATAACACAATTATATCATTCTGATTCAAATTTTTTTATACAAATTCTGTTTATAAATATATATTTTTTTAATTTATCAAATTGTGCTTTTTATCTCATGTATTACAATTGCATTAGTTTAATGATTTCGTTTCTAGTGTTTATTATTAATATAGTAATAATTGATTAAATGATAAATAAAATAAAATATAATAAATAAATAAATATAATATAGTAAATATTTTATTATCTAAAATCATTTGTTGAGTTCTCTTTTTCTTACTATATGTAGTTAATAGTTTGACATTCAACTAAAGTAGCTAGTCAAGAATTAACTTTGATGAAATATGTTTTTATAATTTTGTGCTATATTTTGGGGGTTGTTTTTTTTTTTTTTTTTTTTTTTTTTTTTTTTTTTTTTTTTTTTAAATTTTTTTTTTTTTTTTTTTTTTTTTTTTTTTTTTTTTTTGAGAATTGTGTTTAATATTATGATGAGATGTTTGATTTTTTTTTTTTTTTTTAATAAAAAATATTTTATTTTTTTTTTTTAAAATAATAAAAAAAAAAATTGAAAAGCTTTTTCCAAATAACTAAGAAATTTTTCTAAGGAACTTGATAATGATACCCTTAGAAGGTTAGTGGTTTGCAAATTTTAATCTATATATATTAATTATATATTGTATTTGATCATCACACAACTCAACCTCGTAGAATTTTAGGTTGCGTTTGATAGAGCTTTGTAACTATGATTTGAAAGTATGAATTGTATTTTAAGTTTGTGAGGTTTGGAATTATGATTTGAGTGTGAAAAATTTGTTTAGTGAAAGAGTTTTGAAAATAGCTTTGAAAAGAGTTTTGAATTGAGTGGTGAATTTTTGATGTGACATTTGATATTTAATACAAAAACTTACAACTCATAACCAAACATACAACTCAAAATTATTTTAAAGCACATAAATTTTTTTTAAAAATTCTGAAAATATTTTTTTCGAATATATAAAAATTAACATATCAAATACAAAAAATAAACGGTTAGGCCAAATTTCGAAAAAAAAAAAAATTGAAAAATCGCGCTCTGTTTGACAGAGTTTTCTTTAGAGTTGTGGAAAATTAATTCCACAACTCTATTCAAACATCATACACGAACTCAATGGTAGAAAACGATTTTCAGAATCGTTCCAAACAGAGCCTTATAGAGTTTTGTACAAGATAAAACAAAATGTGTCAATTGAGAAATAAAATAAAATATTATTTCAAAAATATTGAATGATTTTCAATCTCAAGAGTTGGAGCATTAATGATAATTTTACTAGTGAACTCCGTTGAGCATCTCTGCTAGTGCATTTTTTCTTTTCTTTTCTTTTTTTCTATCAAATTTAAGTAAAAATTTGAGTAAAAACTTAATTTCATATCAAGTGCTCCAATAGAGGATTTTGATCTTTTATCAAAACACTAGTCAACCGGGCGAACGAACGAGCGGATGTCCGGCCGGTCAACCGGCTAGTGTATTTTTTTCACAAATTTTTGTCTAGAGATGGTCATCTGAGGAGACATTCGGGCGAACAACCAAGCGAATGTCCGGCCAATCGATCGACCAGTGTATTTTTTTCATAAATTTTTGTTTAGATGTAGTCATCCAGGGATACATCCGGTAGTAAAAATCCAATACCTATGAATAGTGATTTGATAAAAGCTCCTAGGCATCCTTAATTTAGTGAAATATTTTTAATATACTCAATTTGATACTCATTTGCTGAAACTATTGAAATAGCAAAAAATATTATTTTTTCATCAAATTTAAATTTGATGACAAAATCAATAAACCATTAGATATGGTCTAATGAGTTTGGTAATTTTACTACGTTAATGCCCTCAAAAATGGAAAGGTATCATTTTCACCAAAAATTTTTAATTCAGGGCACTACATGATTATATTATTATCCAATCATAAATTATCATATCACTTTATGTTTCGTATCCTTTAATATAAAATTGTGAGTTTTATTTTTTTACCAATTAAAATATACCTAGAACATCATGTATAGGGATGACAATTTGAACCGAGCTCAACAGGGACTTGATCCTAATTTTAGCGGTTTTTTTCCGAAAAATATCCCCTAACGGGGCGAGGATGGTATTCAAAAATCAATCACCGATCAATTTCAGGCCGGGGATGGGGATACGTGTCCCAGCCCGTACCCAGCCCATTCCTATCCCCATTTTATCCCCGAAGTGAAATTACTATTTTACCCATATATATAAACCAAACATATCTCACTTTCACTTCTCCCTTTCTGTCTCACCGCGTCTCTCATCTCTCTCTCCCTCACTCACTGACTCAAATCTCTCTCATCTCACCGCTTCTCACATTTCTCTCTCCTTCACTCACTCACTTCTCTCTCTCTGTCCCACTCGTGAACCGTGGTCCATCTGTGAAGCCCCTCATTGCCACCGATCTGAATAGAACCAGGACCGATTTGACACAGGACCATGACCAAGATCGTTTCCACCAATCTAAACAGATCGTGGTCCGATCAATGTCTTGATTGATGGATAAATCGTAAAGCCTTCTCTCTCTCTTTATATATATATATCTGTTGTTGTTGATGAACAATATATATATATATATTAAGTTGTTATATATATATATCTATTGTTGTTGGTGATTGTTGTTAATCTGAATAGTTGTTCTTGTGTGTGTGTGTGTGTATGTGTTGAGAACAGATCTATAGCGGATTTTTTGGGGTCGGGGAAACTCGATCCCCGTTAGGAGATGGCGGCGGGAGAGGTGCTAGGTTCCCCGTCGGGGATTGGGGGTGAGGACGGAGATTTTTTTTACTTTTGGAGATTGGGGATGGGGAGTGTAATCCTTAACCCTGCTCTGGCCCCGGCCCGTTGCCGTTTCTAATCATGTAGCCGTGCTTAAGAGCATTCGCATCAAACTAGCTAAAATCATTTTTTAACTAAATTAGTGATATTATTCATAAAAAATGGACTGCATCAGTCTCACTACTATTCATTGCTAATTTACGAGTGCTACAGCACCTTGCTACAATAAGCGAGATACTGTTCATCGCTATAACACGGAGATTAGTGTTACCGGATGTCTGCCTAGAAACCTAGCCGGTCAATTGGTCAACGATAATTTTTTTTTTTTTTGCATTTTTAAGAATTATTATATTGGTAACTCATCAATTTAATAAAAAAAGAAAGAATAACAAACATAATAAGAAAATAATATTTTAATAAAGTTAAGTTAGAATAGAGAGTTTGATGCAGTAAATACTAAAGAAGTGACTAACTAAAATAGTGAAATAGCTTTTTTAGTTATAATTTGATTAAAAATTTAAAGAAGTTGATGCGGATGTTCTAAGGGTACTAAGCCTCCGTTTGGGAAATGGGTTGGCTTTTTAGCTTTTTAACTTTTTGGTTATTTTAGCCTGGGCTAAAAAGCTTAGTTTGGAAAAAGCTTTTTGACTTTTTTAATTTTTTTTGTAAGAAAAGAATATAATGATTATGGGTTGTATGTAATATTTTATTTTTTATGGCTAAAATAACCTATTTTATTTTTTGTGGCTAAAAATAGCTAAAAAAATTTGAAAAAGCTCTTCTCAAACGGATCCTAAATAATTTTTTTATTTTTGCATAATAATAATAAATTAGCCTAAAATTTGGGGATTGAGTGATTGATTTTTAATTAAAAGAGCGGTAAATAGGTGTAGGTAGTAATGGGGGACGGCGGTGCACCACAGAATGGAAAGGGCGGTCCTCCTCACTCAGCGCCGACGATCCAGCCGAGCAAGACGTGACACGTGTGGGCTCCATCTCACTTTCTTGTGTGGGTATCCCTGTTTCTCCTTTTGGACACACCACTATATTTTATACTGGATGGACCCACTCCTCTCTCCAAAAAACATATGTCATTATTTTTTAAGTTTCTGTTGCGTTATGTGTTTATTGATATCGCATCACTATAGTTGTTTTTATAGAGATGGCGGTGTTTGGTACCTTGGTTTTTAGATTTTTTTTTAATTTTTTTATTGAAAGAAAAATTAGTTATAAAACAAAAAATATAAATATAAATTTAAATAAAATATTATATCAAATTTTATAATTATTTTATTTTATTTTTATAAATATCATATTTAATCACAAAAAAAATTAATTATCTTTTCAAATACAATTTTTTTTTCTTCAATAATATCTTTTAACTAAAAAAATTACAAAAAAATTCACTTCCGAAACACTCACAAAATATTAGAAGTTTTACATATTGAATAATTTGAATATATAAAACTTATTTCTACCCACTAAAGATAAAATTATGTAAAATTATTTCTTCCGAAACACCCACAAAAATTATTTCTACCTACTAAATATAAAATTATGTAAAATTGATAAATTTTTTAGACAATTATTCATTTATTTATTTTACCAAATTAATTTTTATTATGTGTTTGGATGATAATCATGTAATGGATGGTTGTTTTTATTTTCATTAAATTAATTTCTATTGGCGACAATTTTGATATCATTATTAAACCAATCCATTAAATCAAAAAATCTAAAACTAAGAACATTTCATATTTAAATATATCAATTACACATTAAGGGCGTGTTTGATTTGTCGGATTAGGGGGGACTATCCACTATTTGGATTGTAATTCAAATAGTGTTCCTTATCTGCTGTTTGATTTTTTTTAGTCCGCCGGACTTCATGTCCGGCCGGACTCCTTATGCCCCATATGGGGAACTATTGTGTCCTAGGGGGGGTATGGGATAGTTTTGGGGGACTATCCACTATTGGGATTAGGTGGTCAAAATGACCATTTTGACCCTCTACTATTTAATTATGTATCATATTTAATAAAATTTAATAAAAATTAAATGTCTCAATTTAAAAATAAAATAATTTTATTTAACTTTTTATTGATGTTTTATTTATTTAATTTTTTAAAATAATTTTTTATAGATATTTTATTGATGTTTTATTTTAAAATTTTGTTTATATTTTATTTAATTTCATTATTTAAATTTAATAGATGTTTTATTTAATTTCATTGTTTGATTATTATTATTTTTAAAAACAAATTTATTTAAAATTTTAATTAAAAAAATAATATATATTTTTATTGATATTTTATTTATTTATTTATTTATTTAAAAAAAATAAATTTATTTAATTGTGTAAAAAATAAAATAAAATAAATTTTTATTTAATCTAGCTAAAAATAATTAAAATATTAAAGATATGTTTAATATTGCTATTACTTAGTAAACAATTGAAAAAGGGTAAAATAGTCTTTTGTTCATTTATCATATCCAGTCCGTCCAATCAAACGTTGAATTTACTAAAAATAGTTCTTTCCAAACATTTAATCCCATGAAAAAATAAACACAGGATACATATCCAATCCAGCCAAATAGTCCGGGGGATTCACAGTCCCAGGACTCAAGTCCGATAGATTCTAATCCCTCCTTATCCAGTCCGTCCAATCAAACACACTCTAAAAGTCTAACAACCACCCATTACATAATTATCATCTGAACACATAATAAATATTAATTTGGTAAAATGAATAAATAAATAAATAAATATCTAAAAGATTTATCAATTTTACATAATTTTATCTTTGGTGGGTAGAAATTATTTTTAAAAATTCAAAAATATTTTTTTGACATTTATTTTTATCAAATTAGTTTATATTTTATTAAATTGACGATTTCACCCTTGAAATTGAGCGATGATATTTTCAATTATTCTTATTTGGAACAAGATTAAAAAAATCAAGGTCAAATACGTCACAATTGAAAAGTTAAGGATCAAAGTGATATAAACTCCAAATTATAGGGACTAGTGTAATTCGTCCAATAAAAAAATAAAAAAAAACATTTGATTAAAAATAATAATAAATACATAAGAATGCAAGTTTTATATCTCTCTCTCTATATATATATATAGAAAAGCACAACAAATGTTTAACCCCCGCAAACATTTTACATTTTGGTAATTATTTGGCCCAACAATGCTACAGACTCCCAGTGGGGGTCCTATCCCCAGTGACGTGGCGCGGCCTCATTAGTTGAAAATCGAAAAAAAAAAAAAAAAACATTTTTTTTTTCGCCCAATCAGGGCCCTACTTGCATGACCCCCAGACCCCCACTGGAGGTCGGAGGCATTTTTCTTATTTGGCCCCACCCCCAGTCGTACGTATTGCTTATTTCGAGATTGTTTGGGATGAACTATATAAGTACATTTTTTAATTTTTTAGTTAAAAAAATAGAGAAAAAAATTATATGTTTGGGATAATTTTTTAACTTTTTATAATAAAAAATAATATGTATTAAAATATTATATCAACTAGTAAAATTATCTTCCTACCTTTCTAAGCACTGATATGCTTTCTGTGCACGTCAGCGAAGGATATTGCGTCAGTGCACTATGCTGCACTGTTTTCTTTTCACCAAAAAATGCACTGTTGAAAGGGGACAAAACCAAAAGGCATTTTTGTCTTTTTACCCTCAGTCTATTCAGCCTTTTTTTCTGTCCAAGCATGTGAATAGTGTTTACTTTTCTTTTTTTTCCACAACTTTTTAGCTTTTTATCTTTTTTAGGGGATGCCAAACATCTACTGAATTAAGCCATAATTAGATTTAGCCAAATATTTATATTTGGAAGGTGATAAGAAGTGTTGTGGGAAAAAAAAAATTAAAAGTTAAAAAGTGTTTTTAGAATTTATAAAAAATGTATGAAAGATTAAAAAAAAAAATTCTCAAGGTTTAATTCTTTTAACAAAATAAATTTTGAGCTTTTAATTTTGTCAATTTAAATTATAATATTTTAAAATTTTTCAGTATAAGTTATCTGCCTATTTTTATTAAGTAAACTAATGAAACAATGGTATCATAATAGCGGCTGCAGTGAGACTGGAGCTCTCGCTGGAAATGTCAAAGGACTCGTGTACGCTACCTTGGGAGTGGTTGCAGCAATAGTGGCTGCAGTGAGGCTGGAGCTCTCGCTGTCTGAATGAGAGTTTGATTTTTAGTCTAGCGGCACATCAAAAGGGGATTTTGGTTTGGAGCGTTTGGTTTTCCTACAGCCATCGACGATGGGGACGCTGTGGAGAACACCGTCTTTGGTCCAGTATTGTCACGATCCAGCCCCCGTCCCAATGGATTAGAGAAAAGATCGGTCAGTAATTCAAGATTACCGAAAGCTTGCTTAACAGTAATACTATAATAGGGGCTGGCAAAAGCCAATAAATATTAAAATATAACGTCTAATGAGCTATGAAGGCTTAAATGAACAGAACAGAACTTTATATATATATATATACATATGTACACCAGTCCACATCAAGTTTGTGTACAAACATAAACAAAACTCAGGGAGTTAATCCCAATAACCAAAAACCAATCTTAAATAAAACTTTCATACACTTGATTACAATCTAAGATGGTGCATACAAAACCACTCGTGAAGCTTAGGAGCTTGACCACTTGGAACCTCGCAGAGGCACGAGAGTTGGCTTGACAAAACAGAGGCTAGGTTAACGCCACTAAATCCTGTCTTGTACTTGATCACTTATATATATATATATAAACAATGAGCTAAAGGCTAATAAATAATAATTATGTAAAGGGCTTTATGAATGATGTTCTTACAGTAATGTAAAACACTCAGTTTCAGTAGTGAATCAGTTCTTAAAGCAGTGTCATACATTTCAGAGTCATAATGAAGTCATAACAGTCATACGTGGTATACCCAATAGCAGAACAGTACAGTAGGTTTTAAGACCGAGCAGTCATTTGATGGTCATCAATACAGTAAATGGTAGTTTCAAGAATTGGAATTGACAGAGATCTCTGTAACAATAATAGTAAACAGTAACAGTAACAGTAACAGTAACAAATACTATGGATGCCACGAATACAGTTCATAAAATAGGACAATCAGTCATTCAATAAACAGGTATATTAATTAGAAAATAAATATAATTGAACATAACTTTACAACATTGTTACTCACAGCAGGCTCCCTGAATCACGTGATCACAATGCGGCGTTTAACCTATACAAGCACAACATTTCAAACTACAGTTTAACTATTCCATCTGTTCATAACCTATTCGTCCATTTGTTACTTATTTACTAAATCATTCCTATTCGTTCCTTAATTTCTATCGTGATCATAAAATGTATATGAATGTGAAATACACGTGAAAACCGTGCAAATGGAGGCCCAGAAGTCAAAAAAATGAAAAGAAAACAAAACTGAGCCTGTCTTGCTGACCGCAGGTGTCATGACCCGAACCCGCCCCCAAGGGTTAAGGACATAACTGGCCAGTAATCATGAGATTACCTACGGCCTCAAACCAAACCAAACGTATCTTAACAGAGTTAATGGGGGCCAAACGGAAGCAATTTAAAACTTTGTCCATAGAACTGTGCTTACATGACACATCATCACAAACCATACTTGCATATTAATAACTCACAACAAAATATGTACTACATAAGGTTCTGTACATACAGGATCATATAAATCTAAGTCAACCCAAGAAAATTATATACAACATATTCAAAGACTTCGCCCACATGACAACATAAAACAGAATGACAAAAAGGCGAAGACGGGTCTTGTGCGTGAGACACAAAGGCTGACTCTTCAAAACCTTTGTTGTTCCTCATAGACTTCACTAGAGCTGGGTTTGGACTTCTCTTGGCTCACTTACAAACACATAAATGAGCGTGAGCGAAACCCAGTGAATAATATCAAATACAGAAATTATAAAAACGATGTGTAGAACAACATGCTTCAAATGGCCTTAGCCCCAATTCATATTTCTATTTAACATATATACACAATTTAGGTCAAGCGACTGCGGTTCCAAACAAACTGGCCTTTGGCTCATTCAAACTTTCATTTGTGTCAAAACGGCCTTTGGCCCACTCCGATGACAAACTGGCCTTTGGCCCATTCATTCGTTCATGTCGAAACGGCCTCTGGCCCATTCATTCATGTCAAAACAGCCTCTGGCCCATCCATTCATGTCAAAATGGCCTCTAGCCCATCAATTCATGTCAAAACGGCCTCCGGCCCATCAATTCATGTCAAAACGGCCTCCGGCCCATCCATTTATGTCAAAACGGCCTCCAGCCCATCCTTTCATGTCAAAACGGCCTTTGGCTCATTCATTCTATTATTCAGATCAGATTGGCCTCTGGCCCACTCATTTGGTATAGCAAACATTGTCCACCAATTGAATCAATGAACTTATAAAGCTTACATAGAAGTAAGCAATTGGACAACAACATATTTCAGATATCTCTATTAAGATATTACTCACAGTGATCGGTTGGTTGGTTTGCCCTGGAGTTCGACCCTACACATTCCATGAACACAAAAGGGTCACAAATAATTCAATCTGTTCTAAATTTACATTTTCCTCTTTAGGCTTCATTCTTAACTCTTTAACTCAATTACAATGCTCAATGCATACCTAAGAGTACTTAGAAGTGAAAGAGGACAGAAAACAAAACTCAGAATGCCTTTTCAAAATTTCAGAAAACAGGATCCCCGTTTGAGCATGGACTTCTCCGCTCGAGCGGACCCTTGAGGCCTGCAAAAGTACTGGTTATGTCGAATTTACGCTCGATCGTGCACTCTGGTGCTCGAGCGGAAGGCCTCTCTACATGGCTCCCCGCTCGAGCGTGAACTCCCCCCCGCTCGTATGGATACCATGTTTGCAAAAGTTCTGGGAGCACGAATTTCACGCTCGAGCGGCGGTTTCCCCGCTCGAGCAGACATCAAAATTCTGGAAAATCCAGAACATGTTCTTGAGCTTCAAATTGATGTTCAAAGGTCCCAAATGCATGATTTTGGCTCAAACTTCACATATACATATTCTAACATGGTATAAACATTAAATTACAATACAACGAAGCTCAATTTCACAATTTAATCATATGCATGTCTCAAATTAACTCAAACTCATCACCAACACACTAGATTCAAACATGCAAGACTCAAACTCCCATGATTTGCACTTGCATGTGAAATATACACAATATCCTCAACTTAATTAGTGAAGAGATGATCAAATACATGGTCATTAATCAAAACTCCATATGGATTACATACTTTATGCTCAAACATGGAAATTTATGGCAATATCTTACATGCATGTGTTCTAAGACTTCAAATTCAACAAAACCAACTCAATTTCCTGTCAAGCTCACTCTTGATTACCCAACTAGCTTGAATACACAAAATTACAAACTAGAATCCATGAAATACTCACCTAGGAGCTTTAATTCTCACAATCTATAGTAAATTCTTGAGAAATTTTCAAGGTTTCCAAGCTTTGAGCCAAAATTGCACAATGTCTCTCTCTTTCTCTCTCTATAGCCGATTCTCTCTCTTTCTAAGGCACAAAATCTGATTTTGAGCTCAGGTGTATGAATTGAGTGTATAGCGCTTCTTTTTACAAGTCCCACTAATCATAATTATTTAACATTAAATAATTTGAGCACTATGCCATTAATTAAATCAATTTAATCTGATCCAAATCAATTTTCAATCAAATTTCACCGTAGGCTCTAAAAATTACGCTAATCACAATGGCGTAATCGATTTCGGGTTCTGTGGCCAATAAGGCCTTCAATTTAATTTTCAAAGCAGATAATCAAACAGATATTCCTACGGTGAATAGATAGAAATTCAAAACCACATATTTTCATACAATGGCACACAAAATCATATTAAACACATAATCATACTCATATTAAGGACCAATTAACATATTACGGAACAGGAATATCATAGTCTTCCTCATTTTAGGAAGTTTGGTCCTCCAAACTTATTTTACCTTCGTTGGGAAACAAATGTGGATAGCGTAGTCGCATTTCTTCATCTTTTTCCCATGTAGCATCTCTCCCATAGTGTTCTTTCCATTCCACTTTCACCATTGGGATGGACTTGTTTCTCAATTGTTTCACTTGCTGATCAACAATTCGTTCCGGCCATTCGGCGTATTCCATATTTTCATCAATAGCCACTCGGTGATAATCAATCACATGAAACGGGCCTTGGAGGTAACCCCTCAACATCGACACGTAAAACACATTATGGATTTGTTCGAATCCTGGTGGCAAAGCAACTCTATAAGCAATTGGACCAAGTCTTTCCAGAATCTGAAATGGCCCAACGTAACGAGGCGATAACTTGCCCTTCCTTCCAAACCTGACTTGGCCTTTCATTGGGGACACACGGATAAACATATGGTCACCGACCTCATACTCAAGAGGTTTTCTTCAAACGTCTGCATAGTTCTTTTGTCGGTCCTGAGCTGTTTTGAGCCTTTGCCGAATAGTTTTGATTTTCTCAGAAGTATCTTGCACAATTTCAGGCCTAAGTAAAGCTCTATCCCCGACCTCTGTCCAACAATTTGGTGATCTACACCTTCTACCATACAAAGTCTCATATGGTGCCATACCAATGCTGGAGTGGAAGTTGTTATTATAAGTAAATTCCGCAAGTGGCAAATAGTCTTCCCAACTCCCCTGAAAATCCAAAGCACACATCCGAAGCATATCTTCCGAAGTCTGTATTGTTCATTCTGATTGCCCATCTGTCTGTGGGTGGAATGCAGTACTGAATCTTAGTTATGTCCCCATAGCTTCCTACAAACTCTTCCACAATCTAGATATAAATTTTGGATCTCTATCCGACACAATGGATATTGGAACTCCGTGTAAACGGATAATCTCATCAACATAAATGGTAGCCAGTCTATAAGCATTAAATGTGGTTCTAACTGGTAGAAAATGTGCAGATTTAGTCAGTCTATCAACTACAACCCAAATAGAATCCATACCTCGAGAAATCCGAGGTAGGCCAACAACGAAATCCATAGTCACATGCTCTCACTTCCATTCAGGAATAGGGAGAGGTTGAAGTAGACCGTCTGGTTTCTGATGTTTAGCTTTGACTTGCTGACATTGAAGACACTTAGACACATATTCTGCAATCTCTTTCTTCATTTTAGGCCACCAATAGGTTTGTTTCAAATCCCGATACATTTTATTATTACCCGGATGCATAGCAAATACGGATCTGTGGCCTTCATCTAAAACCCTATTCTTTAGTTCTGGAATATCTGGGACACACATTCTGTTCCGAAATCTCAACACTTCATTCTCAATGCCAAACTCTGCTTTTGGACTTGTCTCAAATTCATCAATCACTTTCTTGAGGAATTCATCTTCTTTTTGTTTCTGTTTAATTTCCTCAATGATTGCCGGCTTGGCTGTAATAGCGGCTATCAATCCGCCCTGTTCACATATTACCACTTCAATTTCAGACTTCTCAAAATCTTGCAAGATCTCTTTCTGTTCAGTAAGTAAACAAGCTATACTCCCCGTTGATTTTCTGCTCAAGGCATCAAAGAATCGTGTTAGCTTTGTTTGGGGTGATATCAATCTCTAAATCATAATCCTTTATCGCTCCACCATCTCCTCTCATTGCATATTCAACTCCTTCTGTGTGAAGAAATATTTCAGACTTTTGTGATCCGTGTAGACTTCACACTTTGCTCCATACAGATAATGCCGCCAGATTTTCAAAGCAAAAACAACTGCGGCCAATTCTAGGTCATATGTTGGATAATTCTTCTCGTGTGGCCTCAATTGTCGGGAGGCGTAAGTAATAACCCTTCCGTTCTGCATTAACACACAACCTAAACCTTTATAAGACGCATCACTGAAAATTACAAAATTCTTCGTACCTGAAGGTAGTGTCAAAATTGGTGCAGTAGTCAATCTTGTTTTTCAGTTCATGAAAGACAGCTTCTCTTTCGTCGTTCCATTCAAACGGTTGCCCTTTTCGTGTCAATTGGGTAAGAGGCACAGCTAATTTCGAAAAGTCCTTCACAAACTTCCTGTAGTACCCGGCCAAGCCCATGAAACTGCGGACCTCTGTTACATTCGTCGGTGTGGGCCAATTCACAATTGCTTCTATTTTCTATGGGTCCACTAAAATTTCTTCCTTGTTGATTACATGCCCTAAGAAAACAACTTCATCCAACCAAAACTCACATTTCTTTAGTTTAGCAAATAATTTCCTTTCCCGAAGTATTTGTTGGATAGTTCTCAAATGATGTTCATGTTCAAGTTTATCTTTAGAATATATCAAAATGTCATCGATAAAAACCACAACAAATTCGTCAAGGTAGGTTTTAAAAATTCGGTTCATTAAGTCCATAAATGCTGCCGGAGCATTAGTCACTCCAAATGGCATAACAAGAAACTCAAAATGTCCATACCTCGTTCTGAATACGATTTTCTCAATATCTTCTACCTTAACTTTCAGCTGATGATACCCAGACCTCAAATCAATCTTAGAAAACACCTGTGATCCCTGCAATTGGTCAAATAAGTCATCAATACGGGGTAAGGGATATTTGTTCTTTATTGTTACCTTGTTCAATTCCCAATAATCAATGCACAAACGCAAAGTTCCATCATTCTTTTTCACAAACAATACTGGTGCACCCTAAGGCGAAGTGTTAGGTCGAATAAACCCCTTGTCAAGCAGGTCTTGCAACTGTTCTTTCAATTCTTTCATTTCGGCAGTAGCCATTCTGTAAGGAGTTTTAGAAATAGGCTGGGTGCCTGGCACAGTTTCAATAGTAAACTCTATCTCCTTATCTACCAATTCCCCTGGTAATTCATTTGGAAACACATCTGGAAATTCTCTAACAATAGGGATATCATTCAATTCAACATTCACAGATTGTTCAGACAACACGTAGCACAAATAACCTTGGCACCCTTTCCTGATCAGTTTACATGCTTTCATTGCAGATATCAAATAAGGTGGAGGCACTACCTCATTACCCACAAACACAATTTCCTTATGTTCTGGTGGTTTAAACACAACCCGTTTTGTCACACAATCAATGGTGGCACAATATTTGGTCAACCAGTCCATGCCCAAAATTACATCAAAATGTCTAAAATTCAAGGGCAACAAATCTACATATAAGATAGTATCCTCAACACGCATATCACAAAACCGGTATATGGATTCACACAATATAGATTCTCCAAATGGAGCAGACATACATAGCAGATATGACAGTAATTCCTAGGGTCTATTCAGTCTAGATGCAAATGCATATGTCATAAAAGAGTGTGTGGATCCAGAGTCAATTAACACAAAAGCATCCTAATTACATATAGAAATAGTACTTGAGACAACTGCGTTGGCATTTCGTGTATCGCCCGGAACAAGTGCAAAAACTCTCCCATGTCTCACGGTATCCCCGGTGGTAGCAGATCTCAAAGTATTTCCCGGCTTTGGGATCGATGCAGTGGAACTAGCAGCTATCTTTCCACTATTCTGATTACAATCTCGGGCCATAAGCCCTTGTTTCCCACATTTGAAACAAGCTCCTGATGTATGGTAACAAACTCCATGGTGCCTTTTGCTACAAATGTTGCACATAGGAGCTATGTCTTGGGAAGAATTCAAAGTATTTGAGGAGCCCGTGTTTTGCATTTTCAGAAATTTCTTCTTTGAAAAGAAGCCTTGCCTTTTGTTGCCTTTCCATTCTGTCATTGGCTTAGCCTGTCCAGCTATGTTAGCCTCTGACATGATGGCCCTGTCTAGCACCCTAATGTAGGTTTCTAGCTTCAAAACATTCACTCTTTCTAAAATGTCGCTTCGAAACCCACCTTCAAAATGCCTCACCTTCTTACAGTCTGTATCAATCACGTGTGGTGCAAACCTGGCCAATTTAGTGAATTTGGCCTTATACTCGGCTACAGTCATACTGTCTTGCTTAAGTTCCATGAACTCTGCTACTTTCCTATCCCGAACACACTATGGGAAGTACTTGTCATAAAAGATCTCCAAAAATTTCACCCAGTCAACATCTTTATGATTCTTATGCATCAACATCCACCATCTCCTTGCTTCGTCTTCTAGCATAAAAGTGGCTAGAAGTACTTTCTATGTGTCCGAATACAGGAACACTTCAAATAATTTCTCAATGCCGAGGACCCACGCTTTGGCTTTCAACGGATCTAATCCACCATGGAACTGTGGTGGTTTCATTTTCTTGAACTCTTTGGTGAGAGCTATTATCCGATCATCATTTTGATTATCTGGCATAGGAGGTGCCGGAGGTGGTGGTAGAGGATGTGGTTGCTGCCACTGTTGTTGCCACTCTTGTTGTTGCCTCAGGGTCTCTGCCATTTCCTAGATCAACCTTTCCATTCGATCCATTCTGGCAGTAGAGGACTTTTCTATCTCATCACCTCTTATTCTCACCATCTGATTAAACTTGCATTATACTTTATACAAGGAGCATACATATTCAAATAATTTGTAATGCAAGCACTTCACAAACTTATAGCACATAATCGTTCAAATCAAAACATATAAGCGTATTCTAGATGCTTCCAAATTCAGACTTATCACATGAATGCATCCTAGATCTTTTCTAGACGCTTATTGCTCATTTGGACAAGTGTGTGAGTTATCAACTCGTTCTCTGATACCACTCTGTCATGACCTGAACCCGCCCTCAAGGGTTAAGGACATAACCGGCCAGTAATCATGAGATTACCTACGGCCTCAAACCAAACCAAACGTATCTTAACAAAGTTAATGGGAGCCAAACGAAAGCAATTTAAAACTTTGTCCATAGAGCTGTGCTTACATGGCACATCATCACAAACCATACTTGCATATTAATAACTCACAACAAAATATTACTACACAAGGTTCTGTACATACAGGATCATATAAATCTAAGTCAACCCAAGAAAACTATATACAACATATTCAAAGACTTCGCCCACATGACAACATAAAACAGAATGACAAAAAGGCGAAGACGGGTCTCGTGCGTGAGACGCAAGGGCTGACTCTTCAAAACTTTTGTTGTTCCTCACAGCCTTCACTAGGGTTGGGTTTGGACTTCTTTTGGCTCACCTACAAACACATGAATGAGTGTGAGCGAAGCCTAGTGAATAATATCAAATACAGAAGTTATACAAACAATGTGTAGAACAACAAGCTTCAAACGGCCTTAGGCCCAATTCATATTTCTATTTAACATATGTACACAATTTAGGTCAAGCGACTGCGGTTCTAAACAAACTAGCCTTTGGCCCATTCAAACTTTCATTTGTGTCAAAACGATCTTTGGCCCACTCAGATGACAAACTGGCCTGTGGCCCATTTATTTGTTCATGTCGAAACGGCCTTTAGCCCATTCATTCATATCAAAACGGCCTCTGGCCCAACAATTCATGTCAAAACAGCTTCCGGCCCATCCATTCATGTCAAAATGGCCTCCGGTCCATCCATTAATGTCAAAACGGCCTCTGGCCCATTCATTAATGTCAAAACGGCCTCCAGCCCATTCATTCATGTCAAAACGGCCTCTGGCCAATTCATTCTATTATTCAGATCAGACTGGCCTCTGGCCCGCTCATTTGGTATAGCAAACATTGTCCACCAATTGAATCAATAAACTTATAAAGCTTACATAGAAGTAAGCAATTGGACAACAACATATTTCAGATATCTCTGTTAAGATATTACTTACAGTGATCGGTTGGTTGGTTTGCCCTGGAGCTCGACCCTACACATTCCATGAACACAAAAGGGTCACAAATAATTCAATCCGTTCTAAATTCACATTTTCCTCTTTAGGCTTCATTTTTAACTCTTTAACTTAATTACAATGCTCAATGCATGCCTAAGAGTACTTAGAAGTGAAAGAGGACGGAAAACGAAACTCAGAATGCCTTTTCAAAATTTTAGAAAATAGGGTCCCCGCTCGAGTGGACCCTTGAGGCCTGCAAAAGTACTGGTTATGTCAAATTTACGCTCGATCGTGCATTCTAGCGCTCGAGCGGAAGGCCTCTCTACATGGCTTCCCGCTCGAGCGTGAACTCCCCCCTGCTCGTGTGGATACAATGTTTGCAAAAAGTTCTGGGAGCACAAACTTCACGCTCGAGCGGCGGTTTCCCCGCTCGAGCGGACATCAAAATTCTGGAAAATCCAGAACATGTTCTTGAGCTTCAAATTGATGTTCAAAGGTCCCAAATGCATGATTTTGGCTCAAACTTCACATATACATATTCTAACATGGTATAAACACCAAATTACAACACAACGAAGCTCAATTTCACAATTTAATCACATGCATGTCTCAAATTAACTTAAACTCATCACCAACACACTAGATTCAAACATGCAAGACTCAAGCTTCCATGATTTGCACTTGCATGTGAAATATACACAATATCCTCAACTTAATTAGTGAAGAGATGATCAAATACATGGTAATTAATCAAAACTCCACATGGATTACATACTTTATGCTCAAACATGGAAATTTATGGCAATATCTTACATGCATGTGTTCTAAGACTTCAAATTCAACAAAACCAATTCAATTTCATGTCAAGCTCACTCTTGATTACCCAACTAGCTTGAATACACAAAATTACAAACTAGAATCCATGAAATACTCACCTAGGAGCTTTAATTCTCACAATCTATAGTAAATTCTTGAGAAATCTTCAAGGTTTCCAAGCTTTGAGCCAGAATTGCACAATGTCTCTCCCTTTCTCTCTCTATAGCCGGTTCTCTCTCTTTTTAAGGCACAAAATCTGATTTTGAGCTCAAGTGTATGAATTGAGTGTATAGTGCCTCTCTTTACAAGTCCCACTAATCATAATTATTTAACATTAAATAATTTGAGCACTATGCCATTAATTAAATCAATTTAATCTGATCTAAATCAATTTTCAATCAAATTTCACCGAAGGCTCTAAAAATTACGCTAATCACAATGGCGTAATTGATTTCGGGTTCTGTGGTCGATAAGGCCTTCAATTTAATTTCCAAAGCAGATATTCCTACGGTGAACAGATAGAAATTCAAAACCACATATTTTCACATAATGGCACACAAAATCATATTAAACACATAATCATACTCATATTAAGGACTAATTAACATATTACGGAACAGGGATATCACAGCAGGTGTAGTGACCCTAGACGCTTGTGCGGCGCCAAAGCAAAATACTTTTTGGTACAGAGGAAAGCTGGCCATTCGTGCGGGGCCTCAGGCCGCACGAGCGGTCTGGGTGCATTGCAGGTTAAAAATCTGCTATGTATTTGAAAGCCAAACTTTTCAACCACTAACTCCATTTTTATGTATTTCAATCCCCAAAATTCACAAAAACAACTTGACTTTGGCAAATCTAACTTTAAATAGAAATCATATGTTCAAAGGTTCCAAATAAAAGATCAAAATCTAAAATAAAAACGGTAAAATCATAATACATGTAAATTTGAGTTCCAAACCTTCAAAACTCATGGAAGTTCCTTCTCATTTCAAAAGTCATGCAAGAAACAAGTGATTGAACATGAAGAATGCCATGTATGTCAAAATCCTAAGCTATTTCTCACAAAGGATTCTTAACATCAACTTACACCACCCAATTCCTGAATTCAACTTAGATTCTATGATTTCATGGATAATACAACTTAGATTCAAGAAATTAGAGGAGGATTCTTACCTTAGATGGTTAATGTGGTGAAGATTTGCTTAATTTCCCTTCGTCCTCTTTTCTTTCTTCTTCTTCTTGAGTTTTCTAAGGTTTTCTCTCTGTTTTTCCCTTCTCTAGACTCTTCCTTCTTTAAGTGTCTCTTTCTCTACAAAACCCCCTAAATCTTATTTCCCTTTTTCTTATTTTGTTAACTAGGATTAAGACTTCATTAGTTCTTCCTAATGCCCTTCTTAATTCTAAGTTTAATTTCATAAATCAGATTCACTTAAATAACTCATTCTCATCATAATCTAATTTACTCCAAACTAGACTAAGCTTAATTAAACTCATGTGAACTAGGCTCTAATTCCCTATTCAAATGTTTAATTATAATCTTATGGTTTACTAAGTCAAACAGGTTTAATTCTCATTCTCTATATATCTGTTCACATGATCACAATACAAATAACGCTTGGCACATATTGAACATATAAACACATAATCAAGGCAAATCACATAATTAGTAATTAATTAAGGAGGTGGTTGTTACAAGTATCTTTGAGTAGAGAGAGAGAGAGAGAGAGAGAGAGAGAGAGAAATAAAAAGAGAAAGAAAAGATGAAGAAAGAGAGAGAGAGAGACCAAAAGAGAGAGAAAGAAAATAGAGAGAGAAAAGAGAAGTGGGTTTGTTGAGATAGAGAGAGAGAGAGAGAGAGAGAGAGAGTACGTGGCTATGAAGTGGGCTTGTTTTTTTTTATAGATGTTTCGGAAATGAAAAACAGAAAGAGTTCAAAAGCAAAAAAGAGAGCAAAAAAGAGGGTTAGGCCCTCTCATACACAGTGCCGACCATATCAGCCACAAGCATAGGTCTAAGAGATTGGGGAGGATCATCAAACACTTCCAGGTCTACGGCTTGAGCAGCTCCTAATCAAGTAAGTTCATCCGCACATTTGTTCCCTTTACGATAGATATGAGCAATGGTACATTTGGTACGTTGAAGGAGGGCCTTGATGTAAAAAAGAAGAGCTCTGAAAGGGGAGTTTTGGAGTTGTTCATCTTGGGTGGTAATCTGGTGCACAGCCACTTTATAGTCAGTCTCAACTTGGATTTCTCTCTAATCTTTCTCTAGAATAATGGTGAGTCCTTGGTAAATTGCCCACAGTTCTGCCTCCAGACTGGTAGCAGACTCTAGCTTTCCAGTGTAGCCAAACACCCACTGACGTTTATCATCTCGAAACAACCCACCAAAGCCAGCAAGACCTAGTTCCTCTTTAGCACATCCATCTGTATTGAGTTTTAGTTTACCTGCACAAGGAGGTAACCGAGCTATTAGTTTGGGAACAGTTTGATCAATGGCAAGGGGGGACAGAAAAGCTTCATGAATATGAGAGGCATATTGGAAGGCTTGGAAAATACTATGAGAAGCATTACCATCCAAATTTGCAAAAACTTTATTATTTCTATCTTTCCAGATTTGCCATAACAAAGAAGCAAACCAGATATTCCAAGAAATGCCTCGAAAATCAAGTTTATTATCCTTAAGATTAGATACAATCCAATTCTCAAAGGTAATAGATTCAGCCTCTCTTTTCCATTGATCATTTCTAACAATCTTCTATATATTCCGAGCATAAATACAATCCCAGAAAAGATGTAAGAGATCTTCATAGTGCAGATTGCAATGGAAACAAAGCACATTATCTGTAAGTCTTCTAGCAGCCCTTATTTGATTTGTAAGCAATTTATTTTGAAAAATGAGCCAAAAGAAGCCCTTAAGCTTTTGGGCAGCTTAAGTTTCTAGATCCATTTCCAACTAGCATCAGGGTGCCCAACCTCGGTGATTAGATCATAGGCTGATTTAGAAGTGAAGATACCAATGGATGTACTTACCCAACAAGGTTTATTAGGTAAGTTAGTGAATCTAGGTGGGTGCACACTTTGAATGCTGGTAATATCCTGTGGGGTTAAAAAAATTTCAATGCTATCAAGGTTCTAGTTCAAGCTGGTATCTAAAATGGAATTAACAGTTGTGTCATCACAGTGATTCCCCAGGGAAGTCTTCTAGAGGTTGATTACCACACCACCAATCTTTCCAAAGAGACACAGCGGCTCCATCTCCAATGATCCACTTTGTACCTTTTCTAAGAACATCTTTAGAATAAACAATACTCCTCCAAATATGAGAGCTACTCCGCTGGGTAGGCCAAGTGAACAGGCTATGATTCTGAAGGTACTTACTTTTAAGCATGACAGTCCAAAGAGTATTCTTCCCATATACAAGATTCTATCCAAGTTTGAAGAGAAGAGCCAAATTTTGATTTTTGAAGTGGGCTTGTTGAATTTTTATTTCAACAGATAAAAAAATCAACATATAGGAAAAAATAGTCTTGGTAAATTTGAACAAATAAGAAAAATAAGGTTTTGTGAATTTCAATAGATAGATTAAAATTTTGACAAATAGATATAAATTTGTACATATAGGTTCAAAAAATTGAACAGATAGGTTAAATACAAAAGGGCAAAATTAGAAATAAAATATCCTCTAAAACAACAAAATATACTTCTCACCACAATATTTCATAAAACATGTACTTCTTACAAAAACAATTATCTAGTAGACCCAATGCCTCAACCAATTCTTAGATTGGATTTATGGGCAATTTTCTCTTTCAAATTTCATAATTATCATCTTTCAAATTGTTAAATGTATGGTTATTTTATGATATTGATATAAAAAACAAATCATAATTTTAAATTATACTAATAATGGAACACTACTTTACCAAATTTAGTTTGTTTATAGTATAAAAGTAAACATGAATCCATACAATACATATTAATCATGACCTATTTATGCTAATTTTCAAATTTCATTATGCATAGTTCTATTTTTTATTCAAATTTTACATTTTTTTTAATAGAAATTCTTACAATTTTTTTAAAATTTTTTATAAACTAATAAATTTATTTGGCATAAAACGATTGGCACATCAAGTTATATATCTAATTTAAAAATCTTTTAAATAGAGAGTCCAAAACAAAATTTTATTCATATTATAATGCCCCTAAAATATTAGCATCCGGCTTATCTAGATAAACTCATATAAGTAGTCCAAATCCCATTATTCCCATTATTAGCATGTAAGAACATTAGGGGTCCTAGATAATCTAATAATCAACATTCATACTAAAACTCTAATCCTTCCATTCAAAATATTCATAGTGAGATTTACAAAAAGTGATCACATGCACTTATACATTCATCATCCCTACGATATGAATCTATAACATTTGATTGAGAAGGATTAAAGTAAATAAATACAAGTTAATGCCTTAATGGCCCTAGTTATAAAAATATAGTTTTCAAAACCCATACACACATAGCCCTTCGTTTGCAAAACAAAATAATTAGAAAATGAGTCTTGTACTCCAAAAAGATACTCCACGCTTTCAACTCAATGAAGGCACACCGTCATCACCCGAATTTTTTTTTCACTAAGAGATGAGCTCAAAGCCTAACAGAGATAATCTAAATAAAGTGCGTAAAGTTTAACAATATCATAAGATGCAATGCATATGAAATACCATGCAAAAAAATATGAGTTTTCTCATTTCAAAATTCTCATGCCATGCACATATTTCAATGATCGAAATCAACCAATAAATCATTTGATAAAACAAGAGTGGTAAATACAACACTGGTAATATTTAAGCAAGGTGTTTGTAAGTAGCCCTTCAAGGCACTATCAAAACCACTTTATTGGCTCCTAACTGGAAGGAATTTGGTACCTTCTCTACGCGTGTTTTTGGACTTTCACTATAAACCTTAAGCCAACATAATTCTCAATTCTACACCCCTTAAACGGATTCACTAAGGTATTTATCTCATCAACTCAACACATTTCAAATAACTGATTTTGAAAGCATTTTCTCAACTTCAATGTAAGAGTTCAAACATGAATATGTGAGATGTTCGATGTAATGCATGAGTTTAGTGAATGTTTCAATTTACCTAGTTCACATACAATTTCTACAACAATCAATATAACTCTCCATCGGTTGCGAAAATAATTATCTCTATTCACTATAGATATTTCAAATGGACAATATAATGAAGGCAACATTGATAATTTCCAATAGCATTAACAAAATGAAATAATTTGTCATCATTTCTAAAAAGTCCAAAATTTTAAAAGTCTCATCAATTTCCCAACAAGATAAATAATTTTTCAACTACACAATTGATTTATTAACATGGGACATTTCTAGGTTTTTAATAAGATTGGGGAGTTCTCATTTTAAAAACATTTTTTTTGAAAATCCAATATTACTCATCATCATAAACAACCAATAGAAGTTTCATGAAATAATTCAAGAAATCCCAATTTATTTATGTATTAAATAAATTAATAAAAACTCTAATCTCCAAAATAGTTCTAACTATCAAAACAATAAATAATAGAGCAAAAATACATACATGGTGTTTAGAAAATCCCTACCTCAAGCTCTAGAAAAAAAAAAGGAAGAAAAGCTCCAAAATCCAATGATGTCAAACTCCGATCTCCACCCTACAAAATGCTCCTCTTGAGATGCTTGATAAAATGACCTCAAGAGCAAAGGTCTAAAGATTAATGGATTTTAGTAGATGATGGTGAGGATTTTTGTAACAACCCCGACATGTAATTAGCTAATAAACCTTACTTAAGAATGCTTAATCAATAATTAAGATGACATTTTGAGTTAATTGCATGTGCTATGTGTTAATTGTGTTTCTATCTGTCGATGGTAGGAATATCAGTCTATATTTCTGTTTCGATATGCGAATTAAAGGTCTTATTGGCATCCGATCACGAAATTGCCTAGGTTAATGTGTAATTTGGAATTTTTAGAAATTTATGGTAGGCTTAATTGAAATTTGATTCAGAATCAAATAACTAGAATAAAATAATGCCAATTGATTAGCTTAAATCAAGGATTAATTTCTCTTCACTAATTGAATCTATATAAGGCTAATTGATTCTAGAAGCCTTTTACACACTTCATTGTCATCATCTTCTTCAACAAAAATGTGAGAGAGAGAGAAAGAGAGAGACCAAAGGAAAAGAGTGAATTCAAGGAGATAAGAGAGAATTGTCCTAGAGTGCTAGAAGAATTGAAGGTTTGACTTGTAGGAGCTCAAGAATTTGTTGATTAGAACTCAATTAGAGACCTTAGGTGAGTAATTGACTCCTAATCTTTGTATCTAAGTCATTAATGAAGAGAATCTAAGGAAACTTTGTGATCAAGTATAAGAATTGAGCTAGAATTGAAGAATTTGAGTCATATCATGTATGGATGTCCATTTCATGTCCATTTCATCACAATTTGAGTTTGATTTCAAGGAATTCTCACATGCATGTTCTTATTTTGGCTATGTTTTAAGAATTCGACTTGATTTTGTGCTAAACATCTCAATTGATCATGTTTTGGAAGGTTGAAGTTCATATGAACTCATGCATGTTATGTTTCCAAAGTTTTAAGTTTGATTTTGAACAATTGGCATACTTTCAGGCCTTGATTTTGTGAAATGATCTTTAATTCATCATGTTTTACAAGTTTACAAGTGTTTGCTCAAGTTTTGGGCCCAAAGGATATGTTTTAAAGCTTTGAGTTTGAGTTTTGCATCTTGTACAATAATATGAAAATTCCAGAATTTTGTATCATCGCTCGAGCAACCAAAGATACGCTCGAGTGACCATCTTTTGTTTTGCACCTTGGCTTGAGCTCCCAGAAGTTGCGCTCGAGCGTAAAATGCAAGCTCCCAGTAGTTTGGCAGACAATTGCACGGTGGCTTGAGCGACAAAGTGTGCGCTTGAGCCGACCCACTTTTACTCAGTCCTTGGCTTGAGCGACCGTCGAGTGTGAAAATCAAACAACCAGTACTTTTGCAAAGTTTTGTATATCGCTCGAGCAACCAAAGTTGCGCTCAATCGAACTGCCCTGTTTTTGAAAATTTGACTAAGTGTTTCAACTTATATTTTGGCATCCTCATTGCATCTTAGGTATTCCTAAATCTTAATTAAGACATAATAAAGAGGATAAGGATTAGAAACACACCAAGATAGAAAATAAATGAGTTAAGTGTTTTCCGAGCGTGTGTTTCAATGTGTATCCGTTATGTGTTTGTGTCGGTCACGCGCCATAGGTTGTTTGATCCATCTGTTCTAACTATTCTGTTACTGGAGCTATCTATGAGTAATAACTCTGTAAAGCTATGTTTGACTTTAATTATTTTCTGATGATATGAAATGATTTATTTTCTAAAATGCTATTTTTTGTATAGATAAATGATTGCTCAAAATTTTGAAATGTATTCGTGGCATCCTTAGCATCATGTGATATCTGTTATCTACTTTGTATACGTCTCATATAATCACGAATCAACTGTACGTTCCATGTGATTATGGGTTAACTGTTATGGATCCTTATGAACATCTTTGTGCACATAAGTCAACTATTTACGTCCCATATAAATGGGCCAACTGTTCTATTAGTCCTATTGGATGTACTACGTATGAATATCTGTGAACTCTAAATATGAATATGAATCTGAATATAAATCTGTCTCTAACTCTCAACCTTGATTTCTAAATCTGCTGTGAACTTCATTCATTAAAATCTTTACTCTATTATTATTCACTTGGCTCCAACTCACTATATTATTTATGTATGTAGGTGATCAAGTGTTTGACCAGGCTCAATGACGTTTGCCTGGAGATCTGTTTTGTCAGCTAACCCTTGTGCCTCCCAAAGAGGTTCCATTTTTGAGAAGCGATCAAGTTTTTGTGAACCAAGTTTAAAACTTTTGTTTTGTTTTGTTTTGTCTGAATAAGTTTCTGTTTTGTCTGTGTATTAGGCAAAGACACATTTTGGTTTATCTGTATATAAAATGACGTCATAATGATGTAAATTAAGTTTTACATTTTCTGTCCTATGTATGTCTACACAGCTCTATGAACATTATGTTATGATATTTGCTTCTGCTAGCCCCTTAATTTTATTTAATCTGTTCAGAGGCCTTTGGTAAGTCCAAGATTACTGGCCGGTTACGATGCTAAACTTATAGGAGCGGGTTTGGGTCGCGACAATTTTCTAGAGAGGGATAAGAGAAAAGAGAAAAAGATGAAGTGTAGAGAGAGACAGGAAAAAGTGAAGAAAATGGGGGTTCTGGCTTCAGATTAATGAGATTGGGCAAGAAAATCGAGTCTGGGACGTGCTTGGTTGCACGCGCGGTGCTCCTCTCCGTACATGCGATGGCCTTTAGGTGCACGTGTGGTTCCTCTTGAAGAAGAACCAAGCTGAACCTCACCAAAGCCGCACGTGCGGACCCAACAACTGCACCTAATCTTTTATATAAAATCCATTTATTGCAAAATATGCCAGAAAATGGACTACATCACCAAATCTTAGAGTTACCACCGAATCTTTTGGGAAAACTAGAAAACTCGTGACTCTTGCCAAAGGCCACTGTTCGTCATAATCAAAGATGTCTCGGTTCGGAACCTTAGGTATGAGGGGGGAAGGTCATGAATTGAGTACTCCTACTCACCCGATCAAAAGATCGGCCTCTACTAAGCCATGATATGAGTTAAACATTATGTGCTCATGTTCTAGTTATTTAGTAATACTAAAAATTACTATGTGAAGTAATCAAGTATAGACTGTGCCATTCATTTTGAAACGTTTGAACCTCATGTATTTTGAAAAAGTTCTGTTGTATGCACAACTCAATGAAATTGAACCCACAATCATAAAAATCAACATTATTCCAAAATTAAACGACACAACCTTCATCCACTGACAACCATAGAGATATATCAACTAAGCAAATAGTCGCATAGTAAGATGCTTTCTACATAAAAGGAAAAGTCATTCACAGACAATATGCTAAAGTTATAAATGCTCACCTAGTATTTACTTACATCCGACTATGAAGATGAAACAAAAGTTAGTAAAATATACGTGATTATGCAAAATAATAATGCAATACATACACAAGAATGCAACTATAGATCTAGCTACTATCATTTTATACATGAATTATCTTAAAGCATGGATTAACGCACAAAGGCACATATGAATTAATAAAACCCACAGATGCAAAATAGTCGAATCTTAATGCATAAAAGATGGATACAAGTCATGAATATGATAAATAAAACGTGATGATATATAGACAGAAAGTGTATAAATAAAAAGAAGAGAAAGACGTGGAGTTAGAAGTTATTATAACAATTTGAATGAAAAGAAAGAAGAAATAGGGGGAGAAATTATTCAACAATGGAATGAATAATAAGAGAAAAAAAAGAGGGATTGAAGAAATTATTATAACATTGAATTAATTAAGCCAAGTTACTGCTGAATCTAACAAATCATATTAAACAATTTAAATAAACCATTTAGCAGCCCTAGAACCACCCAGGAGAGCACTCCTCAGAAGTTGTTTGCTCTGTTCTTGGGAAGATCATCCGGCTAGACACAAAATGGGTTGTCTGAATAAGAAATTAATCGACCAAATTCTTCTTCCGAGTAAGATTCAGGTTGGTGCAAAAAATCAAGAATAAAAGCTCATGACTTTTTTTAAGAGGAACTCATCTCTTCTATCTCTTCCATTTATGGAAATCCCTTAAAGAGGAGGTAGATGGGCCTCAACCTTCAACAATAGCATAAACAGATATATACAGCAGATATTTCGTAATAAATTAACAAATTAAGGGGATTAAAGCAAGAATAAATTCAAGCCTAAGAAATAGATGAGAACCTATATCATCTCTTTGTGAATAAAGGCAAATCAATACCCAAATCAATGCTATTAATTAGAGAGTAGATTAATGCACACAATTTCTTAGTGGAAACCTTTGCTTTGAAAATAAGAGATTCATCCAAAGTTATTGAGAACGCTTTTTCTATTAATGGAACAGGGATTTTTCCATTACTTTCCATGTTTACCAATAATTGAGAAAAGAGATTTCAACATTTTTAACATAGAACCTTTTGTTTTGCTTTCAAAAATAATTAACGAAATGGAAAACCACAACCCTCTCAACATCAAATCCTAATAATCATCCAAGTAGTTATATGAAACAACCACTCACTAGTATTGAGCATAGGTTAAAACACATGGATTAATAGGCTTAGATAATGATATATGTAAGGAGAAGATGTGTAACAAGAAACAAATCTATTCTACATATCACACTTGTAAAGAGATGGCTACTTTCTACCCCCAGTCACACCCACAAGATTTTAAAAATATGTAACAACATTGGATTTTAGCACTAGAAAGAAAGAAAAAAGTACAAAAGTATAAGACAATGAAGAGAACAATCAACTCAATGGATGAGTGGTTATATCCTAGTTCCCTCCACATCCATAAGAATCCATTACATGATTACAATAAGCTAATAGTGAAGTACAAAACTTATAAATGAAGAACAAGAGAGAGATGATGGAAATAGTTCAAAAGTTTCATCTCTTGAAAAGAAGGTGAGCTCTTAAACAAGTGTCTTAGCTTTTAGAAATATTTTGTAACCTCGTAGAACTATTTCTCAGCCTTAATTTTAGCTTTAATGGAGTTTTGGGTGGCGTGTCAGTGAAGAAGCAGTGAAGAAAAGAGAGAAGAATGTTGAAGATGAGGTGCGGGTGTAAACAATTTTGTAACCCTTTGAAATGAAGAAGGATAGGTGTATTTATAGACCTTTAAGGCAAATGAAATATCTGAGAAACTTGTAGAGGAAGTTCAAAGGCAAAATATCAAAGATATTTGTGTAAAATTCAGAGAAAATGTCAAATTTTTCAAAAGTGCTTTGTTACCCCGACAAATCATCTGGTCGGAAAAAAAATCATTTGGCCAGACAAAAAAGTGTCTGGCCAGACAAAAAATTGTTTGGCCAGATAGTTTCTTTGTAAAGAGGAAAATATGATTTTTTTCAAAAAATTCTCATTCCTTCCATTCATTTCCACTTTGTCCTTACTCAATTTACTAAGAAAATATAACACTTGAATTTTGAAAATGCGAGCCTTGAACTTTGTAGAAATGTTTGAAAAGGGATTTAAGAGAGTCTAAAACATTTTTGTCAAATAGGTATAAAATTGGGATTAAAGCTTGAATTTGGTTCTCCTGTTGAAGAATTCGTAAAATAGCACATTCCAACTTTCATCATCGGGTATTTGGAAAGAGCACCCAAATCTTAAGGCCGATCAAAATGGAGGTGTCTTTAGGTGCACTACGAGCCCGTAGGCCGATTTTACACCCCTATTGATATTATATTTTGAAATAGTAGAATATGATTTCGATTAAAGTCTTGTTTTAAAATACAATTCAATCCTAAAATGGTATTTTCGAAAGGGAGGAGGATTGACTGGAGGGGGTTGTTTGGCTCGTGGGGCCCACAACGGGTCCCATTTTGATGATTCGGACAGCTCATTTTATCGAACACTTTGTGTATTTCATCCACAAAAAAATTAGATCGATCTGATAACTGCAACTTGTTCAATTTATTATTTTTGTTATCAAAAAAATGTATGATTCATTTTTTAAAAACACAATTATTGTCTACTTTTTTAATGAAAAACACGATAAATTAAACAAGTTACAATTATTGGATTGACCTAATTTTTTTTTCTAAATAAAATACACAAAGTGCCTAACAAAATAAACGGTTTAGATTATTGAAACGGAACCGTAGTGATCCCCACAAGTCCAAACAACCTCCTTTCAATTTATATTTTAAACTTGAGGGAATCCTCCTCCTTTCGAAAACTTGACTTTGGTAAAATGTTAAAAAAACTCTCCAAAAAAATTGAAGTCTCATATTTTTGATCTATCATTTTGAATGTCATAATTATATGAACAAAAGTTTCATTTATTTATTTTTTATGTTATCGTATTCTATCATTTTCAATCCATATTCGACTAGTTATGTTATCGTATTCTATCATTTTCAATTTGTATTTGACTAGTGATATTAATGTGTAAATTTTTTTTTATGCTAATTAAAAATGCCCAAGTGGATGGAAAAATGTTAAATGTCATTAAACTTATTTTTGCTCAATGAAATTATGTATAAAAATATTGAATTTCAATTATATTCAATTTCTTTAATATATAAAAACCATACCCAGTTATTATATTTTGATTAGATTAAATCTAAAGTAACAAACAAAAAATGCATTATGTTAAATGAACTTGCATAAGTGATTTAAAAATGGTTGGATTTATGTCATCATGTGAGTTTTGTTTTAATAATCTGAATCGTTCATATTGTAAAACCTTATATATCATATAAAAATTAGGTTAATTTGAAAATCTTAAATTTTTTTATTTTATTGTATTTATTTTTGAAAAAATAAATGATAAGTATATTTTTGAAAACGACCGCGATTGGTAGCTCGAGAGTTTTGGCTCGAGAGTGGCTCGAAAAAGTGAGAGAAGGAGGAGGAGGGAGAGGTTGGAGGAGGGGCGGAGGAGGAGGAGGGGGAGGGGGAGGGGGAGGAAGGACTGGAGGGGGCCTAAAAAATGGAGGAGGGGGGGCGGAGGCGAGGCAAGGCGAGGCGAGGCTGCTGCGACGATCGGCGAGGTGGTGGACGGCTCTCTCTCTCTCTCTCTCTCCCTCTCCTCTCCCTCTGGTTTCAGACACGACGAAGAAGAAGAAGAAAAGAAAAGAAAAAAAAAAAACAGCCCAAAACAACGTCGTTTTGGGCTGTCGAGCCGTGGCTCGAACGGTACTTTCGAGCTACCAATCTTTTTCCTTTTGAAAATAAGTCGTTCATTGTTTTAGAAACAAATGTGATAAAATAAAAATATTACGATTATTGAATTGATTTAATTTTTTTATGGATAATATACACTAAGAACATAATAAAATCAATGATTCGCATTATTGAAATGAGATTTGTGGTGAGCCCAATAAGCTGGTCAAGTTCATTTAAGTTTATCTATTAATAATTTAGATGTTATTAGGTTGTTTTATATTTTGATGTAACAAATATAAAACTTAAGAGAAAATATTATTTTATCCTCTAAATTATCACATAAAATCAATTCAATATTTCTTGTTCTTTTTATAATATCAAATTTATATTTAAACTATTCCATTTTGCATCAATTTTATCCTACCATCAATTGCCATCTATAATCAAACACAAGTCGTTGATGTGACATTCAAACTTCTTTTGAAATTTCATTTTACTCTTAAATTATCCATAAAATATCAATTAGACCCCTACATAAAATAAAGTTTGATATTTAAAGGTAATTTGAGTAGTAAAGTAAAATTTCAAACGAAATTTTGATGCGTCTTCAATAACTTTTGTTTGATTATAAACAATAGCTAATGATGAGATAAAATTAATACAAAATTAAATAATCTAAATGTAAAATTAATAATATTTAGAAATAGAAATTAAATTAAATTTTAAATAATAATTTAAATGACAAAATGATATTCCCTCTAAACTCATACTTTGGTGTGTGATTCAAATTGTGATAGAAAAATTATTCATTAGCTAATTCTACTCTCAATAACATAGTTAAGACTTACGTGAAGACATACTCACACTTTTCTCTCTATCTCGAACTTCATTTTTGTTTTTTTATCTACGTCATTGGGAGTGGAATTTAAAACTTAATTAGAGGATGTAGTTGGATTGATTATTAAAAAAGACAGTCTAATCACAGAGATGATCTCTAGGGCTAAACTTTAAGGAGTCGAGACTCCATAGGTCATTCTTAGGTGATGTTACATAACAAAACCACTTAACTATGTAGTGGTAAGTTGTGTATTCGCACAAAGGTGGGAATTTGAACACACTCCTAACATTGTGTTCGGTTTCCCTTGGTCTATGGTTCGTTTTACCAATCATTCATATGTGTTGTCACTCGAATGACTGACTTGGAGAGAATCGAACCTAGGACCTCAAAATTTATACCTTAAGCCCTTACCAAATTGCCACGTCACTCTCTCACATTTAGCCAAAAATAGTCTAATCTCGAACCGCTGATATTTGTTTGAGAAGTTAATTATTTTAGTTGATTATTTGACTTTTGTCTATTTTAGTCTAGTTAAAATAGACTTCCTTTGTGGTTTGGGTTAGGTTGGGACTAAATAAATCACTAAAAGACAAATGATGTTTTGGAAAGTAAATTAAAAACTAGTTTTTTTTGTTTTTGTTTTTGTTTTTGTTTTTTTTAAATGTGTAAAAAAAAAAAAGATGTGATTTGACTAAAAAAAGTTAAAAAGTTAAAAAATTGACTTTTAATCACAATGTCAAAATAGGCTAAAATATTATATTCAAATCATAATCATTTCACTTTTTCTCTTACAAAAGTTAAAAAAAAAAATTTAACCCAAATGAACATTTTAGTTTCAAGCTAAAAAAATTCAAACTCTAAAAAATCAATTAAAAATTTTTTTACCAAACAATAACATAGTTGTGTTTAGAAAATTGATTAATATTTTTTTTATAATTAATTTAATAATTATAAAAAAATAAAATAATTATAAATTATATGTTATATTTTATTTTATTAATTATTTTAATATATTTTATTTTTTAGTAGACTAGTTTATCACAACACTCTTCCCAAACACCTTCGAGATATGGTACATATGACCATCTCCAATGGTTATTTACATTTGTCATCAAATTTAAATTTGGTGAAAAATGACCCTTTTTTTTTTGCTTCGACAGTATCATCAACTAGGTATCAAATTTAGGATTTCACTTTTCTTTCATCAAATTGAGAACTAATGTGTCCTTTATCAAATCACGGCTCATTGTCGTTTGATTTTCACCATCTCGAGTCCCCTCGGATGTTCTCTCAGATGACCACCTCAAGACAAAAATTTTGAAAAAAGTTACACTGGCTGATCTACCGTTCGGTCGTCCCCTTCAAAGGAAAAAAAAAAAAAAAAAAAAAAAATTTACGCTGGCAAGTTGATTAATCAAACATTCGCTCGGTCATTTGCCCAGTGTTTTGATAAAATTTCAAAATTCTCCGTTAAAGCACTTGACATTAAAAGAAATTTTTACTCAAATTTAATAAAAAAATTAAGAGTGATGATTAATAATTTCAGAGTTGGAGTTTTAAATCTAACTCTAGTGATGTGAAAAATAATAAAATAAAATAAAATAAAAATATCACATCACATGAGACTCATCACAAATTAATGAGTGTTTTTGAAAAGTTAGTAAAAATTGACTTTTTTTGACTAAAAAAACTAATTTTTTTGTGTAAAAAAATTAAAAAGTCAAAAGTTAGCCTTTTTTTTTTAGCTTTTTGCCAAAAAAAAACTCCTAAAGTTCTTTCTGTTGAGCTCCCAATCATTTTTGAAAAATTAGGGTTGGTTTGGGATGTTTTAAAAAAGTTCACTTTTTAACTTATTGGTTTATATTGGTTGAGTTTGGATTGAGTTTGATGTGATGTGTTAGAGAAGTGATGTGATTTAAATAACATGAGTGACTTGAATAGGATAGTAACTTTTTGAATTTTTGTATTATTTAAGTTATGCCAAACTTGACCTTAATCTACCATTGAGAGATCGCTTGAAATGTGAGTTGGCTTTTTGACTATTTTATCTTGGAGTTAAAAATTCTTGTCCATGATAAATTTTTTAACTTTTGTAATAAAAAAAAATATAAATTAAATTTAACATTTTATTTTATTTAATTAAAATAATTTATTTTATCTTATAGGACTATTTTAGGGGCTGTTCGGGGTATCCTAAGGCTAAGTTTGGAATGTAGAGAATAATCCAAAAAGTTAAAAAGTTACTCAAAAAGTTAAAAAGTTAACACTATTTACCAAAAGTCAACAATTACGGCTGCACAACTCCCAATTCAAATTTTCTTCTAAAAATTAATTTTTACAATTTTTTATTACACATTTTTCTATAAAAAGTCAAAAAGTTAACCCAAACATCTATATTTTCAACTTCACTTTTTTAGTCAAAAAAGACAAAAAGTTCACTTATTTAGTCTTCCCAAACAAGGCCTAAATAAGTGTACTTTTTGTCTTTTTAGACTAAAAAGTTGATGTTAAAAATATAAATATTTAGATTAATTTTTTGACTTTTTATAAAAAAAATGTGTATTAAAAAATTATATAAATTAATATATAAAGAAAAATTAATATTAAAAATTGTGCAGTCATAATTATTAATTTTTAATAAATAATGATAATTTTTTTAACTTTTTAAGTAATTTTTTAATTTTTTTAATTTTTTGTGTTTTTCTTTTAATAAATAATGATAATTTTTTTAACTTTTTAAGTGATTTTTTAAATTTTTTAATTTTTTGTTTTTTTTTTGAAACTTTCCAAACTTTGCTTTAATCCGAGTCGGAGGGCATGCCAAACGAACCGTGAAGAGGCTTTAAATGGGCAGTTTCGTCATTTCCGTTTACGTTACTGCCAGTTCATTGACTCTTCGCCAGTCTGATTTGACAATTGACGCTTAATAACTCTGTCCCCCCCTCTCTCTCTCTCTCTCTCTCTCTCTCTCTCAATTCTCTATTAAATCCCAGAAATAAAATACTATAAAAACACATAACTAATATTCTTCAAAATTTACCTGTTACCGGCTGAATCAGTCTCGCCGGCGATAGTCAACTAGCCGGTGCAATTCCAACATCTAACAACTTCACATTATTGATAACTTTCAAAATAACATCATATTTAAATAATAACATCATATTTAAATTTAAATAAAACTAAATTCGATAATTTGTGTTTTTTTTTTTTTTTAAATTTTAAATCGTAGACGATTTGTAGTTTGTGCTAACTTTTGGCTTGGGAGTTGTATGGGAATGGTTTGAAACAAAAGAAAGAATAAAGTCGTGATAAAATGATGAGAGAGAAAGTAGGGAGGAAAGAGAGGGAGGGAGAAAGCGGTGGGTTTTGAGCTGTGATTAGCTGTCTTTTTAATGTACATATTTCTCACTACGCTCTCCTAACGCCCCACACTCTTTCCTAGAAAAAAAACCCTCCATCTTCTTCCTCTCTTTCCCTCTCCCCAAACACCACCAAATCTCAAAACCCACCTCCCAAATCTCTCTCTCTCTTCAGATCTCATCCATTTCAATATCACATTCTCAGATAAACCTAGAAAAATAAAGAGAGAGAGAGAGAGAGCAAGTACTTGTTTGTAGAGAGCAGCAGATGTCTAATGTGAGATGAAGAAGAAAACCACCACCTCCGCCCACCATTTCTTCTCCAACATTCTCTCTCTACACTTCTTTCTTCTCTCTCTCTTCTTCTTCATCTCTTCTGCTACTTCTCATTCCGACTTCGCCGTCAATGGCGGCCTCACCGACGCGGAAGCTCTGTACATCAAACAAAGACAACTTTTGTACTACAGAGACGAGTTCGGAGACCGAGGCGAGTTTGTGACCGTTAGTCCATCTCTGGTCTTCCCAAACCCTCGTCTCCGAACAGCCTACATTGCTCTCCAAGCTTGGAAAGAAGCTATTTTCTCCGATCCCCAAAACCTCACAGGCGATTGGGTGGGATCTCGTGTTTGCAACTACACCGGAGTTTTCTGCGCTCGGGCGCCGGACAATTCCTCGATCTTCACCGTCGCTGGCATCGATCTCAACCACGGCGACATCGCCGGGTACCTTCCGGAGGAGCTCGGACTCCTTACAGATCTGGCATTGTTTCACATCAACTCAAATCGGTTCTGCGGCACAGTCCCTCACAAGTTCAAAAACCTGAAGCTCCTCTTCGAGCTCGATCTCAGCAACAACAGGTTCGCCGGAAAATTCCCTAAGGTGGTTCTGAAATTGCCGACTCTGAAGTTCTTGGATCTTCGTTTCAACGAGTTCGAAGGCAATGTCCCGAAAGAACTTTTCGACAAAGACTTGGACGCGATTTTCATCAACCACAATCGATTCCGATTCGAGTTGCCGAACAATTTCGGGAACTCGCCGGTGTCGGTGATAGTAGTGGCGAACAACAAGTTTCACGGATGTGTGCCGGCGAGTTTAGGGAACATGGCGAAGACGTTGAATGAGATAATACTAATGCAGAATGGGTTGAGGTCGTGTTTGCCGGCGGAGATTGGGTTGTTGAAGGAATTGACTGTGTTTGATGTGAGTTTTAACGAGTTGATGGGGACTTTGCCGGAGACGATTGGGGGGATGGTGAAGTTGGAGCAGCTCAATGTGGCGCATAATATGTTTACGGGGAGTATTCCGGCCAGTATATGTAAGCTTCCCAGACTTGAGAATTTTACGTTTTCGTATAATTTCTTTACGGGTGAGCCACCTGTGTGTTTGAGCTTGCCTGGGTTTAATGATCGGAGGAACTGTTTGCCTGCTCGCCCTGCTCAGAGGTCTGCTGCTCAGTGTCGTGCTAAGCCTAGTGTGGATTGTAGTGTTTTTAAGTGTAAGCCTTTTGTTCCGCCCTTTCCCTCGCCTCCACCGCCTTCTCCGCCAATGCCGCTGCCTCCGCCACCACCTCCACCGGTTTTGTCGCCTCCTCCTCCTTCTCCTCCACCACCTTCGCCGCCCCTACCAGTTTTCTCACCCCCTCCTCCACCCCCTTCGCCGCCTCCACCAATTTACTCACCCCCTCCTCCACCGCCACCGCCACCTCCACCTCCACCTCCGCCTCCGCCTCCGCCTCCGCCGCCACCACCACCACCACCACCACCACCACCCTCACCATCTCCGCCTCCTCCACCCACCATGTCTCCACCTCCACCATCGCCCTCACCGCCTCCGCCATCACCTCCACCGCCTTCACCATCTCCGCCATATTGTGTCCGTTCCCCACCACCTCCACCGCCAAATTCGCCCCCACCTCCTCCTCCCCTGTTTTCTCCGCCTCCCCCTACTCCCTACTATTATAATTCGCCACCTCCACCAAATTATTCACCGCCACCTCCTCCGCCGCACTCACCACCACCGCCACCCCATTCACCACCTCCACCTGTTTATTTGTCACCACCGCCACCACCTACCGTCCATTCTCCGCCTCCCCCAACTCATTCACCACCACCACCATCTCCACCTCCTTGTATAGAACCACCTCCACCTCCACCTCCACCATGTGTAGAATACTCACCACCACCACCCTCACCACCACCACCACCAATTCATTACTTGCCACCACAATCACCATCACCTCCACCACCACCACCTGTGTATGCTTCCCCACCTCCACCTCCACCTTCCCCACCACCACCACCTCCAATTCACTACAATTCTCCACCCCCTCCATCACCACCACCTCCAGCTTACTACCATTCTCCACCTCCACCGTCTCCTCCACCTCCCGTCCACTACAACTCCCCCCCTCCACCATTACCATCACCGCCACCACCTCCAGTCCCTTGCGAACACCCACCACCACCACCACCAGCAGTGATTTATGAGAGCCCTCCACCTCCCACCCCTGTATACGAGGGGCCATTGCCACCAATCTCGGGGATTTCATACGCATCTCCTCCGCCCCCACCTTTCTATTGATTCTTTTGAGAATTTTCCTCTAACCTTTCCTCCAAACAGAGACCAAAATTATCATTTACATTAGCGGGTCATTCAAACTTCTATTGCCTCACCATTTACATTTCTTCTGTGTCTTCCATTACTATCCTTATGGCAATCCTCATCGCCGAAAGACAAAAGATCAAATGCATTTTGTGACGACCTTGTTGACATTCAAGAAACAGAGAAGAAGATAGCGAGGAAGAGGTAAAGAGGACAAAATCTCTCTCCATATTTATTTGAAATTGTTATGGGTTAATTTGAGTTGTGAAATAAATTGGCAGAGAAAAAAACAGTAGCTAGGTTGCAGGGAAGTGTATGTATAGAGACCATAATCACGACCCGAAGATGATAGCATTTCTTCTGCTATTGCTTCTGGTTTGTGGGTTCATTGTTATTATCTCTCTTTTTTTTTTATATTATACTTTTGTTTCCTTTCTTTTGCTTTTGATTTTCAATTTATACTATAATCATATGAACATTTACTTGTATTGATGATTTTTAGAGTTTCATTTTATTTCTTTCTATTCTACTTGTGTCTTAAGCTTCTTCAATGGTGGGATTGACTGTTACAGATGTTATTGATGTACCTTCTGTGTTTTGTGCTGTGTTTTGTTCATGTCTTTTTGGTATCAAGCTAGCATTTATAGAACACTATTATTATGGTATGAATTTTGTTGGGTATGCAATACTGTTCTCTACAACCGCTTTAAAAATAGTACTGTCGGCGCGATGTTGAACGAAGCTCTTCCTAACACCAATTGGTTTTGGGATAGTTGGGGGAACTTGGTCCAACAAGGCTCAAGTTGTCATGGTTTTAGGACAAATAGTACTGTCGGTGTGATGTTGAATGAAGCTCTCCCTAACACCAATTGGTTTTGGGATAGATGGGGGAACTTGGTCCGACAAGGCTCAAGTTGTCATGGTTTTAGGACAAATGGTGGAACTTGGCCATTTTGAAGGCGATGTTAGGGAAGAGATTTCAAACTATTTCCAGATGTCTCTGTATGAAGATGATTTGTTAATACTTGCAACAAATTTCTCTTCATTTATCTTGACATTTACCAAATTTCCAGCATGTAGAGAAATGATTTGAATGCTTTTGTTTCATCTAGGAGATAAGTCATCTGATCATGTGGCCCTAAATTCAGCAGATCCCATATGGGATCTTAGTAGGACCAAAATGATCACCCAAGTTTATTTTTGCAGCTTAAAACTGATAATCAATAAGCATAATTTAAAAATATATCTTTTACTCTTAGAATAGTCAGTTTTTTTTTAATTTTTTTATATTTTTTTAAAGTTATTTTAACTGTATGAGCATAGTTTGGCATGGAATTATAAAATCAAAGGTCACAAGGTGTCCATTTAAATTGCACCAAACAGAAAGTTCACCCCCAAATGTTGATCTTTTCCTAGAATATGAATATTAATTCAATTGGGCTTGGAAACATATGTAACTGGTCCTGTAATTTGTTCAAATTCAGACATGTATGCTTCAGGTTTCACACTTTTCTGTTAGTGGAATGTGGAAATTTCACCACTAAAGTGCTTATTTTAAAGTCCATGGAAAATTAAAAAACAAAGGAGTCAGCTTGGAAGTTGTTAAAAGTTGCTTTTACTGTTGAATCTCATTTTCATTAGAATGGAACATGTGGTCACTATTCTTGTGCCTTTCTTTTGCAAAATATTCGCATCCATCAGAGCATCAAATTTCATACAGAATAGAAAAAAAACGACCCTTTCATACTGTTCTCCCTTTTTCATGAATCTCTTTCTAAAAGAATGTATAATTTGAATTCCCAATCAGTTGATTCCTGTAGTCTTGTTAATTTTCTTATGCGATTCCTTTTAAGTTATATTTGAATTATAAATTTGTACAATAATTTTTTAGAGAGAGAAAAAAAAGTAACACAAATCAAAACTAAGGCTCTGTTTGGTTGTGCTCTGTAATCAATTTTTTATCCGTGTGTTGAAGCATGATGTTTGGTTTTGTTTTTAAATCAATTTTTTACACTCTGTAGAGAGAACTCTGATGCACAGGCGCCTTTTTTGTCCACCACCCAGATGTCCACCCGGTAGACCACCCGGATGATCACCCGGATGTCCGGTTGATTTCCAGAATTTATTTATTTATTTATTATTTTTTTTTTTGCAATTGATTTACATAATCGGGACAAATATTTTTTGAAATTTTTAAAATTTTTTATGTGCTTTAAAATAATTTTGAGTTGTATGTTTAGTTATGAGTTGTAAATTTTTGTATCACATATCAAATGTCACATCAATAATTTCCCACTCAAATCAAACCTCTTTTTCAAAACTATTTTCAAAACTTTTTACCAAACAAATTTTCTACACTCAAATCATAATTCCACAACACACAAACTCAAAATACAACTCATACTTTCAAATCACATTTACAAAACACAACCAAACGCTACTTAAATTTTTGTTTTATTTATTTATTATTATTTAAATTTAAAATTTAAAAAACAATCTTAAAATATTGTCATTGGTGGCTGCAACCATACCTCCATCACCATTTGGTGCCACTATGGATGTTATAGGATTTGGAATGTGGGTTGATTTTTTAACTTTTTAATTTTTTTGACTATTTTAGATTTTTTTAACTTTTATGAGAAAAAAAATAAAATAATTATAAATTGAATATAATATTTTATTTTATTAATTAAAATAATTTATTTTATTTTATATAACTATTTTAATCCCAATGAATCATCTCAAACAAGCACATAGTTGCCACCACCAGCAAACCTAACCACTGCAAACCAATCATTTTGTCACCCCAAACTCATTGGTGCTACCAACATTATCGCTAAAGCCGCAAATCAATTGAGTTTAATCAAGCAGTACAGTGTTCTAGCTTGGCATCTTCAATTATGAAGCTTTCAATTCAAGCTCGATCTAAAGGCCAAGCCAAAGAAAAAAAAATATTTTTTTTTTTTTTTTTTATTTTTATTAAAAAAAAAAAAAAAGAGAAGATGATGATTGCGATCTAAAAAAAAAAAAAAAAAATGGACTAAAATAGAATAGCCAAACTTGGCCTAAATAAAAATAAGAGTGTTTTGAAAAGTTGATAAAAAATTAATTTTTTAATTTTTTTAGTTTATATTATCTTTTTGTGAGTAAAAACTGTGAAAGATGATGGCTTGTTTGGTTTATTTTTGAGAGAATTGTTTTTGAAAAAAATTTTGGGGAGAGAGTTTAGAAATTTTTTTGGTTTGTTTGGTTGTATATTTTGGGAGAGTTATTTTTTTGGGAGTTTGGGATGATTTGATATTTTGGGAGAATTTGAGTAGATGTGTGTGAGAGAAAAAGTGATTGAGAAGGAGAGAGGAAAGAAAAAAAGTGATTGATTGATGTGTAAGAGAGAGAAAGTGATTTTAGAAATTTTTTGAAAAAAATTCAAACCAAACAATTTTTTTAAATTTTTTTTCTAAAACTCATCTCTCAAATGCAAACCAAACATACCCACCCAAAATAGATAAAAAATTAAAAGCTAGCGTTTTTCCTTCTTCTCAAAAGACCCCATAATCAAATAAGGTTGAGTTTAAATAAAATCTGAAGTCACATTATTAGAGCATTTTCAATAGCACAAATTAAAATAAGTTTGTCAAAATTATTTTTTAACTTGTTACTGTATGAATTTTTTTTTTTAATTATTTTTTTAATAGCTATAGCTTAACAGTGACATTCTATTTTGGCACAAGTGTCCAAATCCAACTAATTTTCAAAATTTTCACCATTGAAGTAGCATCTGTGGATTGAAGTTAATTACTCATAACAAATGAAGTGAAGGTTGCTCTTACAGAGTTGTAGGTCTTAAAATGATAAATTGCAAATAATTAACCTATGTAATTATAATTATAATTTTAAAATTTTTGGTAGAGTTTTGATTTGTGAAAGTTGCCAAAAAAAAGTTTGAATTTTGGTAAGAAATATGATATGGCAACGGAATGATTTTGTCAAACTTTGAGCTAATTTGGCTCAAGGTTTGGCTTGCCATTTTTTGGCAATGGTTTTGGCTGACAATTGGAGTGTTTTTGGAAGATCTAGCTATTTTTTGGCTTTGACAACTCATTTGACTTAAGAGGGTAAATTACAATAACTCTTGAAGTTTGGAGTATATACAAGAAATCTTAAAAGTTCGGTATAATTACGTTGAGTCTATTAAGATTTTAAGTCCCACACAATTAGCCCTCTTGATCAGTAATTCATATGAACAGAAAAATGACATTGTCATACCATTTATATTCAAATGTATATTTTATCTTTTTATTTTTATATCTTCACACTATTTGTATTAATTCTAGTTCCTTCAACCTTACTGAAAGAGAAGTCGACATAAATATGTCAAAATTACAAAGTTGGTTATATTTTTTTTCAAATCTCAAAAGTCATTGTAATTTACTCTTATAAATATTATCTTATATTATTATAAATAAATATAATACATTTTACATTATCATATACATATATAATATTAATACATCTGAGTTTTATCAAGCTGAACTCTTTCTAACTCGAGCTCGACTAGTTTCATTTTCTACCACTACCATACTACCAATTTAACCGACTTCATTTAATAAGATTTAAAATTTAATTTGATTTGATTTAGTTACTGTACTACCAATTTGCTCTACCACATTCATCTTTAAGTCATGTTCCACCACTACTACAAGTGTCAATATATTTTCAATTGCTCCAACTAAGTCTACCAAACTTCAAAAGCATAAAAAATTGGTGGCTTTCACTCTCTCCCTACGTGGCATGACTCTTTTTGCTCGCGGCAAAAATTGTAGTGGAGCTCATGATGTACTTCAAGACCATGTCAAGTCACAAGTTGGTTTGCTTTTGCTAGAATGGAAAAGTTCATGAATAACCTAAAGTCTTTGGATCGAATTGTAAATTCAAATTTTAAGTAATGTTTTTTTAGTAATACGTTCGGAGTTACCTGATACATGTAGTTAACGACTAATTTTAATGTATTCAAGACTTACGTGAGGGAATGAGTTTAAAATCGTCTAGCCTTAGAGATGTTCCCCACACACACACACACACACACACACACACACACACACACACACAAACAGGGGTTCTTCTTCTACAATGATTTAAGACCCCTATTGCCAACAATTCAGAGCTTTGATCTGGTTTCCTCCCTACATTGCATGTGAAACTGACAACCCATATCATGGGGAGTGTTTGTTTGTGCATGTTCGTGTCATTTTTTAATCCTAAAATTCATTTTCGGAATGTTTGGGAAATGAAAAGCAAATCCATTGTTTAAGAAAAAAAAAATTGTCTACTTTCCACTATTAACAAGCTCTCTTAATAAGAATAATCCCATAAAAATTGTATCAATTGTTGTTGTATGGCATTAGTTGAAGTATGTGCCTCACCATATTGCTACTTTTTTTGTGCCCTCAAATGTGAATCCTTATGATTTTTTGTTTTCTTTCTACAAACAGTTTCCCACAATATGCAATATTGCAAAAATAAAAATCTACTTAGTTTTTAGCCATATAATTGAATACACTGATGTGACCTTCAATTATGCTCCTCTTTCTTTATGTTCTACTACTAATACCCTTGTACTTCTTTTGTAAGTAATGAAGCTTTCTCTCTTCTCCAAATAAATAAAGAATTGTACACTGTCATTATTACTGTACTTTTCTTTTTATTTTTTTTTGTACGAATGCACTCCTCATTATATAACATATTTTGAGAATTTCGAAACATGATTATACAACTAACTTTCTATTGGATATAAGAAAACTTTAAGTACAATTTTTTTTTAAATTGTGGTGCAAAACTTCTTCTTCTACTTCTTTTTTTTGTACTTCAATTATATGGTATATTGAGAATTTCAAAACATGATTGTCCAACTAACATTGTCTTAGCTATAAGAAAATGTTAGGTACAATTCTTATTTGAGATTCTACTTATACTTCTTTTCTATAAGTAACAAAGTTCTTTCTCCTTTTAAAACAAATATATATATATGGCAGTGGCTTTGGTCCAGTTCAAGATCGGACTGGATCGTGCTGTTGGATCTGTGGAGGCTCATTATAGGTCCCATTTTGATAATTCAAACCGTTCAATGTGTAAAACTCGTCGAGTACTATATGTCTGTAAAAAATCACGTTGATCGGATATCGATAGCTATGTAAACAAAACAATTTTTTTATCAACCATTAATTTTTTCACCATTTATTTTTTTTATACAAAACTGATTTGATCACATAGCTATTGATATCTGATCAACATGATTTTTTACAAGCATGTAGTACTCGACGATTTCTACACATTCAACGGTTCGGATTATCAAAATGGCCCAAAAAATAGACCCCATGAGCCGAACTGGACGGGTCTAATCTTGATCTCAACTTGAGACAAGTTGAACCCTATATATATATATATATATAAAATGCTAACTATTTTTGAAAAAGTTAAAGGCTATGAATTTTTTAATTTGAAATTATGTTCACACTTTATATACAATATAATAAAATTTCAAGACATGAATGTAAGGTTAACAATGTATTGTATGTAATACGGATATATAAATTTGAAGTACAGTGGATCTCATATTCAAGATTAATTTTTTTAAAAAAAGAAAAAAAGAAAAAAAGATTAAGACAAAACAAATCAAGTTGCCACATATGGATGCTATGAAGCACGAGTACTTTAAAAATGGTGCCGTACGAGTACCGGGTGTAGATATGCGTACCGGTATGATGCTACGTGTACTGGGTACGCCGAATACATACCGGATACGGCAAATACATTTCGACACGTCATGGATATAGCATGGGTACGACATGGGTATGGCGAGTTTTTTTTTTTTTTTTTTTTTTTTTTTTTTTTTTTTTTCAGCTACTAGAATTTATTGCAACATTTATTATTCTACTTTCAATTTTGAAAATATCAAGTAATTTATTTCCAACACCTTTTACCCATGAGTTATAGTTCTGCTCTCTTTTACATCCTGTTTTAGATAATCAAAAAAAAAAAAAGAATTATATAACTTTTTAGACAAGTTGCTCTCCTTTTAGTTTTGATATTGAAACTTTGATTTGTATGTTGGATGTTTAGCTATAAATTTAAAAAAAAAAAAAATTGACGTACCCCAAGCATACCCGTATCCATACCATACTTTTTAAAGAATTTACCGTATCAACATATCCATATCATATCCATGTTTATATGTGTACCCACACCCGTACTTCATAGTGTGGATGACAACATTGGTGGGGATATTTGTAGATTTATGTTTGTTGGTTGCTGGAGCTTGGTCTCACCATTAATATTATATTGAGAGGAGCCAAGTCCTCTTATATATACTTATTATTAATTTACACTTAGTTTGGATGAGAAATCATTTTTGTTTAATATATTGACTTCTCAATATTGTATTTCATGCATAGTATATATTAAAAAGAAAGTGAGAATTGGTCCATGCAGCATCTTTACGAAGGGCGAGAATATCACAAGTAGGGGCGGCAATAATATGCTGCAAATGAATGTCCTCTCCGCTGGGACCAAATATGAGAGAAAGAGAATTTTTTATTCTTTATTTTTCATTTGGTTGGATTTTCATATTTTATTTTTGAGAGGGAGATTTGCACCGGTCAAACGGGCAGTGTTACTGCAACGCGAGATATGGTGTTAGGCCTTGCAAGGGCAAAAAAAAACTATATGCTTGACCAAACGGAAACAGCGCGGCTCCCCGACCAATTACGTTGGGCCAGGCAAGCTGACCACAACGTGGAGGCTGCAGATGCTCAACCGAGCTATTGATAGGTGAAATGCGATATTTGGTAAGACCCGCACTGATGAGCTGGGCCGAGCTATGGACAATTCGGGCTAACGTAAGGCCGAGCTACGGCCAATCTAGGATGACGTAGGGCTGAGACGGCCTACGAGATAGCCGGGGCGAGGCCAAGATGCTGAGCCCCGCGCCCTACCACCGGTCAACTCAGATGGACCGGTGTATTATAGCTCGCCCGTTCTAGTTTGTTGCAACGTCCGCTTCTTCCAAGTGATGGCCCGGTTGTGTGAGCCACCTGGACCAATGATATGAACAAGGGAAAATACACTTTTGGTATGCGTCAATACCGTTTGGTGGTTCGACAAACATTGTTTGGAGGTTTTGGTCTCTATACGTGTAAGGAAGGTAGAGGGGAGCACATTCGCTTATCTAGAGAAGGACAACAGAGGTAATGCGCCCATAATCTTTGAGGCTGCATGGCTAGCTTAGAAAAGGAGAAATGGGGGACGTTAGAGGTAAGCAAACTGAAGGAATTCCCAACTCTCTCTCTCTCTAGAGCACTCTCTATTATTCTTATTCTCCAAGTGTGCTGACTTGATCATCAGAGGGTTTATCCGGTAGCACACCGCCTGGCAACTCACCATCTTTTGGTTTTCAGGTTAAGCAGCGTTAAGTGAAGCTAGGGTTCTAGGAGTACGGAGAACTGAGAATATTTCACCATCGTACAATTTTCAAAAAAGAAAAGCATTGAAAAGTTTGAAAACACTAAACGAGAAAGTAGTTTCTGAAATTTTGAAATACTTTTTGGTGTTTTCTAAACCAAAAAAATTTGTGTTTGTTGAAGACATACAAACATTACATTTGTTTTGGTATAGTACTATAGTAGTAGTAATAATAATAAATTGTAACATGCTAATATCGAAACAAACGATGTGAGATTTTATCCCCTTATCAAAATACTTATCTCTTTTGAAAAATCTAGAAAACCTCCTAGATGTTGATTTGTGATTATGTACCAATTTTAAGCAAAATATAACAATCCCAATCAAACAATCAAGAGAAAGAGACACAAAGATTTTACGTGGAAAAACCACAATTGGACACCTTCCAATTGTGATTAAAAACCACGAACAATGACCACAAGAACAATCCACTAAGAAGATATAAAGGAATTACACAGGTATCACTCTCAATTATCTAGCGAATTCACAACGCCTAATTGAACCAACCTCTATGTGCCTCTTCCAATCCCATCTTCAGCACGGAATTGTCTTTCTGATGAGCCACTCCGGATTCCCTCCAAAGCTTGGGCTCGAATTCTTGAAATTCTGGCGAAGAACAACTCTCTCTTTTGTGTATAACAAACAAACCTTTGATGTACTCTCTTTAAACCATGAGTTAAATACTCAATAAAACATCAAAGAAAAAAACAAAATATCCCTAGATATAAACCTTTAAGAACCAAAAAGAAGATCTGGAGGACTTCAATAAATTAATCAATGAATAGCCTAGATTTGGGAGAAACCCAACTATTTATAGAAAACCAAAGCAATCCTAGTTGGGAAAGAAAACCAACTTCTTGTAGAAAACCAACTTCTTGCAGAACTCCAAAGTAATATTGTTTTTGAAGGAAACCAACTTCTTAAAGAACTCTTGTTACAACCTTTGTTTTGATTCATGGAATTTGACAAAAAAAGGTCTTAACAATCTCCCCCTTTGTCAAATCCTGGATAAAACCAACCTAAAACAAATTTCCTAACAAAATCTCTCAAGCAGCACCACCAATTATGAACCAACACTCAAATCCATGCTCTTGAACAATTATCCAACTCTAGGGAGTTTGAGAAGTCTTTTCTCTTGTTGAAGCTTTTGTTCTCCCTTTCCTTGAGTTCTTATGTCATGAGATGTGGAAGCACTCTGTTTTTGCTCTATCTTATCTCCAAAGCCAATGCCACTCTTGTCTGAACAGATTTGTTGAGACCCAATGATATCCTCCAAAGTTTTTGATCCTTTGTTCCAAAGACCAATGGTAACCATGGCACACTTGAGCTGTTCCTCTTTCTTGATCATTAGTTCTTCCAAAGCAACTTGTGACATCTCGAGAGATTTAATCTTTTCTTCATACATGGCATGAGTTTCCTGTAGCTCATCCCTCTCTGTCTCACAAGTCAACAGTTTTGCACAAAGAACTTGTTGATCATCAGTTATCTTGATGGCATTGATCCTAGCCTCGGAAATCTCCTCCTTAAGTTTGACATTCTCACATTCACATGCTTTGAGTTTTGTTGTCAGTTTGTCATTTAATTTGAATAACTTAAGAGACTCCTTATACAGCTTTTCATAGGCTTGCTCAAGCTCTTCATGATCACTCTCCGAAGATTCATCATCAGAGGTATTCTCAACTAACCTCTTCAAAGACTCTGTTTGTCCTTCAGTTTCGGAAGCCGCCATGAAAGCAAGAAATTGCTTATGTCCCTCTTCGCTTAGATCTTCGTTGTCACTTTCATCTCCATTAGATTCTGATTCATCATCCCAAGTGATGGCGAGGGCTTTCTTTTTCTTCAAACGAGTAGGGCATTCTTGAGCAAAGTGGCCAAATCCTTGGCATTCATAGCATTGGACTTTTCGAGTTCCTTGTATCTTTCCTTTCTCCTTCTTGGCTATAGAATTAATTTTGACTTTATCTTTGCCTTTGGATTTATGAGTATGAGTAGATTCCAAAAGATTAGGATTTTTATTCAAAAAAGATTTTTTAAATTGTTTAACAAAAGCAGCCATAATCTTGGAATCTATCTCACAATCCTCATCAGAATCCTTAACCACTTTATGAGCACTACTAAAAGCAATATCTTTTTGTTTCTTTTTGAAATTTCTATGTGCCTCATAAGTTTGAAGATTTCCAACCAACTGATTTAGCTTGAGGTTGTCAACATCTTGAGCCTCCTCAATAGCCGTAACTTTTGGTTGGAACCGATCGGGCAAGGATCTCAAAATTTTTTCCACAACTTTGGATTATGGTATTTTTTCATCTAAATTGAAGCTGGAATTTACAATGTCACTCAACTTCGCATAAAATTCATCAAAGGTCTCACTATCTTTCATAGAAAGGTTTTCGAAACTAGATGTGAGCCTTTGAAGTTTTGATCGTTTAACAGAAGGAGTGCCCTCATGAATAGTTTGTAAAATATCCCAAGCCTCTTTTGCGACTTCACAATTACAGATACGACTAAACTCTTCAGGTGTGACAGCGCAAAAGAGAGAATTGATAGCTTTACTATTCCAGCTACTATTTTGGTAATCAATTGTGTCCCACTTATCAATTGGTTTGGGAAAAGTTACTCCATCAACAGTAATTGTTGGTTCAGTCCACCCATTCATGACGGATTGCCAAACTTTTTCATCAATAGATTTTAAAAAAGATCTCATTCAAGCTTTCCAAAAAGAATAATTGGATCCGTCAAGTAGGGGTGGTCGAACCATAGAATTTCCCTCACGAATTGAATTCATTATCACAAATCAAATAGGATCTCGTTCTAAAAGGGATTTTTTTTAAAAAAAAAATAGAGCGTTCTAAAAAAAAAAAAATTTTGTTAAAAAAATAGAACGACCCGCTCTGATACCAATTGAAAAATCTAGAAAACCTCCTAGATCTTGATTTGTGATTATGTACCAATTTTAAGCAAAATATAACAATCCCAATCAAACAATCAAGAGAAAGAGACACAAAGATTTTACGTGGAAAAACCACAATTGGACACCTTCCAATTGTGATTAAAAAAAACCACGGGCAACAGCCACAAGAACAATCCACTAAGAAGATATAAAGGAATTACACAGGTATCACTCTCAATTATCTAGCGAATTCGCAATGCCTAATTGAACCAACCTCTATGTGTCTCTTCCAATCCTATCTTCAGCACGGAATTGTCTTTCTGATGAGCCACTCCGGATTCCCTTCAAAGCTTCAGGCTCGAATTCTTCAGAATTCACAACTGAAGAACAACTCTCTCTTTTGTGTATAACAAACAAACCTTTGATGTACTCTCTTTAAACCATGAGTTAAATACTCAATAAAATATCAAAGAAAAAAACAAAATATCCCCAGATATAAACCTTTAAGAACCAAAAAGAAGATCTGGAGGACTTCAATAAATTAATCAATGAATAGCCTAGATTTGGGAGAAACCCAACTATTTATAGAAAACCAAAGCAATCCTAGTTGGGAAAGAAAACCAACTTCTTGTAGAAAACCAACTTCTTGCAGAACTCCAAAGTAATATTGTTTTTGAAGGAAACCAACTTCTTAAAGAACTCTTGTTACAACCTTGGTTTTGATTCATGGAATTTGACAACAAAAGGTCCTAACATCTTTGTTATATGATGAGTCTCTCTAGCTTAATTATTTGGCAGAAAATTAGTTTAGAACAAAATGAGAGAGGATCTAGTCTCCATAAATATAAATCTAGATAATAATTATAATGAGGTGGAAGGATAGACTGAAATTAGATGTGTTGGTGAGAGGATAGGCTGCTCTAGGAGGGATAGAGGTATGAGGGATTTCAACAATTTCATTGAGTCATGTGAATTTTCAAATATTCCTCTGTTGGGTAGGAAGTTCACTTGGTGCAATGCACAAGAGGGAGATAAGTGGAGTAAGATAGATAGATTTTTAAGATATTCCTCTATAAAAAGAGAATACAGTGGGATTGTCAGATTTTAGGCCTATAAATCTAGTGGGCTCAGTTTACAAGGTTCTATCTAAGGTGTTATCAAATAAACTAAGGAATGTTCTGCCAGAAATAATCAGTGAAGCTCAATCTGCTTTCTCAAGTGGCATAAATATTTTGGATGGAGTCTTAATAGCAAATGAGGTGGTTAATGGGTGGAAGAAGGCAAAGAGGAAGGGGGTAACAATAAAGCTTGATTTTGAAAAGGCCTATGATTTAGTCAATTGGGAGTTCCTATTCTCAATGTTATCAAGTTTTGGTTTTTGTGATACATGGATAGGTTGGATAAATGAATGTGTTACATCAGCAAGGGTGTCAATCCTTGTGAATGGCTCTCCCACTGAAGAATTTTGTCCCCAAAAAAGATTGAGGCAAGGTGACCATCTTTCCTCTTTCCTATTCAATATAGTGGCAGAAGGTTTAAATGTCCTTCTGTCCAGAGCTTTAGATCAGCGTTTAATTAAGGGTGTAAGGGTTGGGGCTAATGGTGTACTTATGTCTCATTTGCAGTTTGTTGATGATTCTATTTTATTCTGTGAAGCTGATGCACAAGAAGTAGTGAATATCAAGAAAATCCTAAGATGCTTTGATCTTGTATCTGGGTTGAAAATAAATTATTATAAGAGTATGGTATGTGGGTAGGTGTGGAAAAAGAGATCTTGACAGAATTTGTTGGTATACTTAACTGTAAGGTTAGCTCATTACCATTGAATTATCTTGGGCTCCCGTTGGGGGCAAATCCTAATATGAGGAGGACTTGGAAACCAATACTTGATAAAGTTAAAGTGAGGTTAGCAGTTTTTAAGAGGAGGTTGTTGTCATTCGCTGGTAGGTTGACTTTGATTAAATCAATTCTATCATGCTTACCCAATTGCTACTTATCTTTGTTTAGAATACCTAAAGGTGTAGCCAAGGATTTTGATAGATTACAAGCTACATTCCTTTGGGGAGGTTCTGATCTCAAAAGAAAAATTCACTTAGTTAAATGGGAGGAGGTGACTAGAAGTATTGATCAATGAGGTTTGGGGATTAGAAAGGTCAAAATTGCTAATTCTTGCTTGTTACTCAAATTGTGGTGGAGATTTGCTTTTGAGACAAATGTGTTGTAAAGGAGAGTGATTTGTAGTAAGTATAAATTTGAAGAGTGTCCTTGGTTACCTATTCTTGGGAACAGTTCTTAGCAGTCAAGATTATGGACTGAGATTAGTTTAGTGGCTAATCAGCACCCTTTTCTAGTGGAGTGCTTTTGAAATAATTTTAATTTCAAGGGTGGGGGATGGTTATAGGGTCAGATTTTGGGAGGATGTGTGGTGTAACTCCCATTGTTTAAAAATAGAGTTCCCAAGATTGTATAGCTTATCAAAGGAAAAGAGGGGTTTACTTTATCTGTTTGCAGCTTTAAAGGAAACCTTAGGGGAATGGAGTATTTTGCCTAAAAGAGAGTTATTTGAATGGGAAAGGGTGGAATTGCAGAATTTATTCTCTATTCTCTCAACTGGTTCTTCAGTAAGCCTGGATAAAATTGATTACCCAAAGTGGACAGCCACAACATCAGGTATTTTTTCGGTATCTTCTTTGTACAAGCTTTGTATAGTGGAAGGTGGAAATTAACTTAAGGTTAGTAGGTTGCTATGGAATAAAGTCTTACCACCTAAAGTTCAATTTTTTAGCTGGCTTGCCTGGAAACATAAGATAAAGACTTCTGTATTTTTACAGAGAATTGAGGTCTTATCTGGAGGAAACTACACCCTGTGCTACTTCTATCAACATGATTTGGAGTCGATAACACATGCGCTCCTTCATTGCCCATTTGTGTGGTAGGTGGGGGATATATTGGGTTATTCCTGGCACAGTTGTTTCTCTGATGCATTGGTGGGAGGGAGGCAAGTTCAAGAAGAAAGAAAAGGTATTTTGGAGATCAATTCCTTTTGTTACTTTTTGGTCTATATGGAAGTTAAGAAATGAGTGCATTTTCAATAAGGCAAAAGTTGATGTTGAAGTCTTATCTGAGCTTATCAAAACTAGATTGGTTCTTTGGCTTAGTTCATCATCTAAGAATTGGCAATACCCAGTGAGTGACTTTATTTATAATCTAAATCAAATTAGAAGGTATCTTGGTAGGGGTTGATTGTTCCTTTTGCCGTCTTGTTGCTGCTACTGGTAATCTGCTGCTGTATGGTTTTGGTGCTACTAATCTGAAGTTGTTGCTACTGCATTGGTAGCTTGGTTGCTTTTGTTTGCTGTTGCTGCATTGGATGCTTAGTTGATCTATTTTTATATTTAGTGGGCACTGCATTGGATGCTTAGTTGATATGTTTTTAGTTGATCTGTTTGTTGTAGCTGCATTAGATGGTTAGTTAATCTGATGTTGCTGCTGCTGCATTGGTAGCTTGGTGGGCTTTGTTTGCTGTTGCTGCATTGGTTACTTTAATATTCAGAGGGCCTAGGTCTTCCTCAAGAAGTTGTCTATAACATTGGATGCTGCTGCTATATTGGTTGCATTGTTGTTTTATTTTTCTCTTGCTTTGGTTGCTTTTAATTGATTTTTCACCAATCTTGGGTCTAGTGCTAGCAAATGTTTGTACTTCCTCTGCAGTGTCAACCTAATTGGGATTGTTGAGATTAGCTATGATGCTTTGTATACTTTCCAGCTTCGTTGATGTAAATTTTACATGTATTGTGCTTGTTTATCAATAAAGCTTTGTTTTGTTGATCAAAAAAAAAAAAAAAAATTATAATGAGGTGGGAGCTTGTATCTCATGTATGGGAAGTCACCAGTTTAAAATCTTAATGGATAGACCAATGGTTAAATATTCAATTTTTCTCCTTTGAAGCTATCCCTAGGGTTTTGGCTAAATAATTATTAGCATACAGGGAATGAGAAGAATTACATGTATTCAAAGACTGAAAATCTAAACGTCCTTGCGAGCCAAAAAATTTAAAAATTACACGCCAATATACATATATGTCAACGTACTCAAAGTACAAAGAATTCATATGACATGAAGGGTAGTTGAATTCTCTTTCTTATAGCAATGATGTTGCATATATTATATTTTTGAAATATTTACCAAGAACTTCGAGCTCATAAATAAGTATTTTAACTAGTTATTCAAGTTTTTTTTTTATTAATTTGTTAAGTCTTATTGGTATAGGGTTTTTTTTCCGTATGGTCTTATTTTCGATTTTGGTAGTATTTTGGTAGACGAGTATACTTTTTTTATTACAGTAATGTTAGGTATTATGAAAAATCTTTTATGAAAATAATCATGAAAGATTTGTGATTCTTGAATTGTACTTAGAATAAAACACCACACACTAATCAAGGTAATCCAATGATCATAAATTTTTTATGATCATTTTCATGAAAAAATCTTCATGATCCCTAATTTTTCCATTTTTATTAATGTGACAAGTATGATATGGCGCTTCAATGTGGCAGGAATTAATGTGATACTTCAACATGGCAGGTATGATGTGACACTACAAAAAATTAAAATTTTTTTAATGTACTTTTTTCAAATGTGACAACGTGGTGGGTATAATATGAATATTCAAATCTTTTATTCAAAAAAAATTAAAAACTCTTTAGCGTATTTTTTCCAAATGTGACAACGTGATGGGTATAATGTGACATTCCAAAAAACTAAAAATGCATTAGTATATTTTTTCTAAATGTGATAAAAATGCATTAGTATATTTTTTCTAAATGTGACAACGTGTCCCAAATGTGATAACATGGCGAGTATAATATAACACTCTAAAAAAACTAAAAATTTATTAGTGTACTTTTTTTAAATGTGACAACGTGACAGATATAATGTAATACTGCAAAAAAATAAAATAAAAATTCATTAGTGTACTTTTTCTAAACGTGACATGTGACACTCTAATATGGCGGATATGATATGACACACTAAAAAAATCAAAAACTCTTTAGTGTACTTTTCTCAAATGTGACACAACATGGCGACTATGATGTGACACTAAAACTTTTTAGTTTATTTTTTTAAATGTGACATTTCAATGTGGTGGATAAATGAGTCATTATACATAAAAAAAGACTAAATAAATCATAAAAAAAAATATAGGACTATATGGATTACAAGTTTAAAATACAGGATTTATTGGTCAATTTTTCTATATTTTTATATTATATTATGTTAACTATCTCACCAACATAATATTAATGTAATGAGTTTCATCACCCATGCATTTTAAATTTAGTATAAATAATTAAATTAACATATCAGATGATGATAAGATTAAATATTAGAGATATATGATAATTATACCATTAATCTTGTTATATAGCATTACATCAATTTGTGGGCCTTTTTTTTTTTTTTTTTTTCTGGAGATTTAGAAGGATAAAGAAGAAGCTCATATCCTTCACTCAAGTCATTTTATATTCTCACAAATGACAGGATACAAAGTTATATAACCCACCATAGGAAAGTGATGTATAATTGAATGGGCCCAAAATTACATTACAAACACATGGGCTGTTAGGGCTCTCCCATATCATATATCATAGAGTTTTCAATGTTATTCAGTTTTTTAGTTGACTACCTTTCATTTTTCCTTTAAATAGAGACATAACTATCATTTATTTAGAGGGCACAAATGACAGGCTGTGAAGTAGGTCAAGCCTATTCATGGCATATAATAAAGAGTGATGACTCATGATAATGATACCCATCTTAAAAGACAAATAAAATACTTCAAGAAATCAGAGGATTTCACTACTAATACCCCATTGATTAATTCCTTGTAAAAAAAAAAAAAAAAAAAAATTATTTGCACAATCAAGGCTTACTTAAAAAAAAAAAAAAAAAATGTTATTCTTAACACAATAATGTGACTGTGACATTTTTATAATTAAATATTCTTTAAATGAACGTGATATGTCCAATACAACCACATTATTCTACATACAAATTATGTATAATTTTTTGTTTGATAAAAAGAGAACACAACACAAATACAACGTGACATCTTTTGTCTCTAAAATCTACATTAGAGGATATTCAACAAAAGAGGTAAGTAAGAATTTTAAGCATCTTACCTAACCTCATCAAGGAGTAGAATTCTAAAACAAAATACACGATACATCAAGCATTTTGCCTGATCTCTTAAATTTTAGGCAAAAGAAATTTCAAGAGTAGAGAACGTTGTTAAAGTACACACTAAGCAAAGTGGTTACGCAAAATATAGAATATAGTTTTCATATACTTGTTAGACAATGTCTGTTAGTGCTATTTTTTAGAGCATTTACAAGTGCATAATGTGGTGAAAATCTCAAAATATAAAAATTTTGAGAGATAATCATCAGGCATACCACTGAGAGTGTATTGGGCATAGAAGGCAAAAAATTTGAAAACAGAATCTAGTATCCTGACAAACACATCTGCTATATGGAGAATTTTTCTATTAAGGTGAAGATAGGAGATAATTGTTTATGAACAAGTAGAGAGCACAACATGGTGGTAAAATATTTCATAAGTTAGTAAGCATGGAGGGACGGCAATGTTTAATTATTTCATGCTTAAACTATATGATTATTATTATAGTTAGGTTTTGCTTTGATTATTATCATAATATAATGTGATCACATATTTGAGTATTAGAATAGTACATTATGCTTTGGACCAGTGACATACTCAGAGTAGTTTCAGATTGAGCATATCCCAAACAAAAAATAATTATTATTAATGATCTTATTGTCTTTTGGGAACAGCAATATGACAAATAGTGGTTGATGCCCATTATTTTTTACCCATTGCAATATTAATTAGAGACGAATATGCTAACAAAAATGTTAGTCATCATCTTTTCTCTTAGTATAGATCTAATGAATCCAATCATCTATTGTCTAAAATGTAAGAATTAAGTTGGCAATAAGACCCTTATTGAATTCCTGGGCAACATACAGTTTGCAAAGTTCGAACCCGACCACGATTTGAACAAGAGGAGCTCATTTTATTTATTTATTTATTTTTTCAACAGACCTTTACTTATAAGCTTAGTTGAGTAAGCTTGTGTGCACAATTTATATACCTCCATATTTTGCCATGGATTTTGTGAGTCTTTTGATGTGCGTATCGTCTAAACCGCCTTTTGAGAAAGAGTCATGTGTATTTTCTATGTTGTGTACTCTTGAACTCTTAGATTTTCTTGTGTCTTAGCTGATGTATAGGTTGTCGGTTTAATCTATCTTGATGAGATTTTCCCTTCCGTTGAGTGATATAGAAAAAATTTATTTAATAGGTAATGACAAAAAGCTACATTAATAATTGAAGCTTGTTTTCACATTACTCATAGGCTAAAGATGAGAGGGATTTACTCCACACGGGGTAAGAAAAAAGAAATGTAAAAGTTTTAAGAAAAAAAATTCCTAATCACTTCGATAAAGCCAATCAACTAAGTAGGCCGATTGGTCTTATTTTCTAATATAACTGAACTACTTTTAATTGAAGTTCAAAACAATTGAATTACTTGTCATGTGTCAATACTTTAATAAATAGACCTAATTTTAAATAGTTTATTTCGAAAGTTGGATCGACCTCAATAGCATTACTCTTCAAAAAATGTTCAATTGTTATGATAGCCTCCTCCCACAATTGGACACATATATTACTATCAAGAAATGGAGAAAACAAATAAAATTTCACATATATGATGAGCTGCAAAATAAAAATGAAATGGCCTGCCCAATGCATCTAGCCCAGTAGCCTAATAAACTTTCATAAATAGTTGCCAAACCTATCAAATTTAAACACACTTATCCATCCTTGACAAGTCGTTATTAGAATCTCATTACTGTCAATATTATTCAAATGTTTGGATAGTTAACACTTATGTGACACAAGAAAAAGAATATTAAGAAGAAGAAGAAAAAGAAAAAGGATACGAGACGCTTTGTATTAAATTTAAAGAGATTTTACTGATTTCAAAATTCCTTTTAATCTTTTCACCTATTCCTAAATTTTGTTTTGTCCCCCCATCCATGTAATAAACAATGTTCCCGAATATGCATTAACATTTTCTACGAGTGATTACCTAGAATGATGTAGGCATTAACCCTCTAAAAAACTCTATTCATTTAAAAAATTGATACAAAACACTACAAAGAATGACGTGACAATGTTAGTTTTGTAAATAAAAGTTATCCTTACAAATGTTTTGTTTTCAAATAAAATATTCACATTGAGCCATATGATATATGAATTTTCTATATATTGCTTGGTTCCATTTTTCGAAAAACAGTTTTTAGAAAATTCTACTTTTTTATTTTTCGTATTTTTTTGTTTTTACTGAATTTTTTTAATATTTTAAGTAATTTTTTTACTTTTTAGACACACCTAACATAAATATACCTAAAAAGTAAAAAAATTGTAAAAAAAAATCTTTTAAAAATTCACTAAATACCAAAAATACAAAAAAAATTGCAAAAATTCAGTACATTTTTTGTATTTTTATGTATTTATTAATTTTTTACTGTTTAGATACATCTAAGTAAGGTGCATTTAAAAAAGTAAAAAAATGTCTAAAATTTTAAAAATATTCATTAAAATAAAAAAAACACAAAAATTAAAAAATTCAATTCTCAAAAAATTTTATTCAGAAAATTCAAACCAAACATACTAATTAGTATTAGGCCTCCCTATTCCTACCATCCAAACAAGGAGTGGTTTGCTAAAGACTATTGGGTAGAATGGCCCAATTAAACATGGATCAAAGTTCTTAAGGACTACTAGTTGTACTTTCAAAGAAGCCCACTTACAGATTGGGCACGTTGGGGGATGAACATTGTACAATTCAGCCCATTTTTGAAATGCCTATTGTGGCTGGTTGAAAGTGCTACCCCCACCAACCCCTTCTTCTCAAATTGCTTTTAGTGAATGTATGTACTTTCTTTTTTTTCCTTTTGTTTTTATTTATTTATTTATTATTTGGTATATTGCGGATGTGTTTAAATCATTGATTTGAGTAGAGATTTAGAATCATTTTACTTTTTAAATATTATAGTTTAAGGTCCTAATACAGAAAATGAGAGTATTACTTATGGTATGATTTGAAACTTTTGACATTCTTATGAGTTAAGTCGTGACATTATTAGCAATGTTGTGAAACTTGGATTGTTGACCAACTAAAAAAAAAAAAAAGACTAAATCAATGATCACTGATTCAACTATCATATTAACTGAATTGAGTCGTGACATTATAATCATCGCATTAATATATTAAAAATTATTATTAAAAACACAATAGATATACAAGTTCACAAAGAGATGTTTTATTGTCCACTCTTTATGTAGCCTATCCAAGGACTTTCCAGAATGATACAAAAAGATTATCTAATTATTGCAAGCAAACATAAATATTAGACACAAACATCTTGCTTTATATCCCCACACTTTCAAGTACAAACATGTTATGTCACACCATTCATATACTTAAGTATACACATGACATACTCATTATTTTCACCATACTTGTCCAGGGCACATCAGACACAATCAGCACCCATTTTGTTGGCTACCTTCCAAGACAAATTCTAGACCTGAGCTTCTCAAACTTCTTTCTAACTCTTGAGTTAACAACTAGGAAATTTTACTATCTATCCAGTCTACTGACCCCATTCTTTTTAAAAAATAAGATGATTCTATGAAATTTTTTTTTAAAAAAAAAAAAAAAAAACCATAGAAATGAACTAGATAGAAAACATTCCGATAAACTCTTTCCATTAATTTGGCCATCGAATTTTTGTGTTCAAGCAAGGTGGACACTACTCCTTTGATATTTGTGACTATTGATACTTTGGATAGTTCTTCTAATGATGAAAATTCTTTTAAAATAAAATAAAATAAAGCTTCCACTAAACCAACTAAGCTTAGTTTAGTTGACCATCATGACTCTGCTAAGCGTTTAATCCCAAGGAGAAGGTCATAAATTCAACTCTCCCTAAGGGGGAGTTGAATTATGAGACAAGTAATTGGTGCTCTGCAAATGTAGGGAGGTTAACTTTCGTAGGTGTTAATCTAACAATTAATAACTGATTTTTGCCGATAAAAATAAAATAAAAAATAAATCTTCCATTAACATCTTCATGAAAGATACGAAGCAAGAGATTTGGTGCAATCAAATTAGCCCAATCAAGCATAGCTTAAGAGCAGGAAACCTATGTGTTGATCTTTTTCACCACAATAGCGTCCCTAATTTATCTAAAAATTAATCAACTGTCTACATAGCAGCCCATCTTAATATGAAAGTTGTTTTTATTTAAAAAGGATATATATACACACAAACATTATTCAATTAATTAAGTTATCAATATATATTACTCATATAAATAGAAAACAAATTAATATGAATCTAAATAAGTGATTATTAATAAAACTCACGTCCATAGAGCACACACACCAAAAAAAAAAAAAAAAAACAAAAAACAAAAAACAAAAAAACAAAAACAAAAAACAAAAAACAAAAAGCCTCACATAAATAAGTGATTACCAATTAATTAAGTTAAGCCTCACATAAACAATTTACAAAAAGAATAAATTCATCTTTAAATATCAATATTTTTTTTCTTTTGATTAAAAAATCAATGAATCTGTATCAAGATTTCAAATTCAATTTGTTTGTTAGAGTTTCCAAAAAAAAAAAAAAAAATTAAATTTCATAAATTAGTTTGGTAAAAAAAAATAAAATAAAAAACTCATTCTTTTTATATGATTTTCCTTTTTTGGGAAACTAAAAATTTTAAAAAGTTTTAGAATGGCTTTTTAGTATTTATTTTTGTCAAATTAGTTTCTAATTTTTGAAAAAAAATAAATTAGAACACAAATCCTAAAAACTCGATCAAACAGAATTTTATATATATATATATTTGGAGCATGTATTTATTTTATTTTATATTATAGTTTTATGTATCATAGTGCTACAATCCTAAGATATATTCTGAGGGGAAAAAAAGAAGAGAAATACATACTCTTAGAAGCCTCTACTTTGAGGTGGGTAGGTTGCCATGTGGGGCAGTTAGTAAATTTTTAGGTAAATTAGAGAGACTCCCTAGTCTTATTGTTTTCACGATGACCCATTTAATAAATGAATTTCAAATTTCATTTTAAATGCTGATTAAGAAATTTTAACTAAATCAAAATGTTGAGTTTTTTTTTTATAAAAAATAAAAAAATTAGAAAATTCAGATTAGGATATTGAAACTTCCACAGGCTTTGGGGGTTAAAAATCTCATTTTGCTTAATATATAATATAGATGTTCTTAAATATTAAATATCAAACTATTAAAAAAAAAAAATTACAAAGGGTAGACAGCCATCAAGTCGCCCTTATTTAGTGGTGCACTAGATGGATGCACTATGGAGCTCATGTCAACCATTACTTAGCAGTGTCAATCTAGAAAGATGTCCAAAAAAACAAGTTCATTGTTGTTATGATCAGAACACCTTTTAAAATGGCCTAACCTTCTGAATATATATATATATATATATTTTAGCTGTAAAAAAAAAAAAAATCACAAATTTGTTGGAAACCATGATTGTTGAACCAACACTTATTATCACTGTCCATGCAAAGTCACAAAAATACCTACTTGTTTGTGCATATAGGACACAAAAGCAACAAAATGCCATGCCAAATGGCCAAAGTTATATGTGATCCAACAAGCAACATGAAGTCAATATCGATACAATTTTAACTAAAGTTCTCTTCTCTCTCTACAATAACATATACGAGATATATTATCCCATTCTAGACAATTCATCCTTGGTTTTCAACTAAAATCATAGTGATAAGGACTTAAAAAACAAAAAGAGAGTTGTTAAAGACACCACAACGGCTCCTTAATTGACGTTAATGGAGATTAATCAATTTGCTTTTTTCACCTCTATTATTTATATTGGTTGGCCTATGTTGGGAGCATTTGTGGGCATGTGATCCAAACTTTTGTCATAGACAATGCACTTTTTTGACAACATTGCTAGACACCAACTTCTACTATAAACCACCAAAGCATTTAGTCAAAAGTAATACAAAAGATTCCATCCCAAAGTAGTTTGATTTTATCTCTTTAAAATTTTACTTTTGTATTTCGTGTTTTCAGAAATAAAATTAATAAAAATTTCTCAAATGGCCAGTTTTATTTTTTAGTGAAAACAATTTTACAATGTTTTTTTTTTGCAAAAAAGAAAAAAAAATTATGAAAATAGTTTGCTAAGCAAATTTTCTATATCAATTCTCATTTTTTTTTTCTATGAACACAAAAAAAAAAAAAAATGAAAACAATTTGTATTGTTACTATTGTTGGGTATTCTTTCCATGAAAACACAAGAAGAAAAAAAGTTCTTGTTTTAGAGCTCTTGTACTAAAAGATGAATCTGAGCATTCAAACATATGAAGGGATAGGTCTAAGTCAAAATAAGTTGAGTCTCTCTTCTGTAATAGACACTTTTCAAAAATATAATTTTATCGTTGTACAATTAGCATTCAAGTATTAAATATCTTTGTGGCCAATGCTTTTATCAATATATATGGCTGGTCCGCCTCAATGGAATAAAGGAGGGAATGTTCTCTCTCACTCATCTAAAGTGCATTTGACCCATTTGTATGGGGGTTATGGTGAGGAAGTTTGTTTGTTTACAACTTTAATAAAATGTAAAACTTACTGAATTTTGTCCAAGTGATCATAACAATTGTTGTTTAATTACATTTAAGATGTCTTAATCCGTGCTGTATTTGTTAGAAATGGTTTTGAAGTTTTGAAAAAATTTGATTTTTTCTTAACTTTGGTCTATTTTTTAGGTGAGACTCATACGTCAAAGTTGGCGGGTCTAAGTGGTAACGCATTCTATGCCGTGTTGTGATTTACGTACTATATTTGGTTGCTCAAAACTATTATCGGGTGAGTGGAAAATTGAAGCCAAAGTGAGCTCTATGAAAATAGAGTTTTTGGTGGAAATTCCTTAAGGTTTGAATTAAGGCTCGTCCCACATTAGTTTGGTGAGAAGAATTTTGTGAGTTTATAAGGTATGAGTTTGTAACTTAAGGAGGGCCCCAAGGGGTACCCCTAGTTTGTAGACGAGAGAGGTTATGGACAAATTGTGCTAGACCCATTGGATCCAAAAATAATCATATACGCGCTTCGCCGCCGGTCGAGCAGCCTGGGCTTGGGTGCGGGTGTTAGGTTGGGTTGGGCTTGTCCGGCCAAAAACATTTGAATTTCACTCTTCTAAAATTAAATTCTAATTTTTTGGAATTTGAATTTCGGAAATTAAATTTAAAAATCTGTCCGGTTTTTGGTTTCGAAAAAAAAAAAAATCGGTTAGAAATCTATACAGGTTTATATCTGTCCCAATTCAAATTTGAACCCAAACAGATTCATATTTGTTTGAATTCAAACCCAAACAGTGCCATTCAAACCAAACAGGTCAGCTACCTGTTCAAACAGGTTTATTATCTGTTTAATTCAAAATGAAAAGTCACCTTTACACCTATCTATAGACAAGTCTCTCGGTTTTTTACTCTAATTTCATCCAAAATTTTGCCTACCATCTCTGCATTTTTGCTGCATAATTTTTCTTGTAAGAATGAGTGTAAACACTTAGTGTGTTCGTTGTACAAACAATTTGTAGTGCTGCTATTGTTTGCTGTTGATCATTTTATTTTGGAAGATAGATGTCCATATCTGAAAACGCCGTGGAGATGATGAATCTGTCTTAAGGACATAGTGTTAAACATTGGACTTGATCAGAAATTTTTTTCAAGAAATTAATTTGTACACAAACTTAATTTATTCGGAATACAATGAAGATTATCCAACAATCTTAAGACAGAATTATTTTTTGGTGTCTTTATTGTATTTAATTTTCTGTGTTTTTACAAAGTGATATTCTGGTTGGAAAAAACAAATAGTAGTAATATACTGTTTGATAAATAGTGGTAATATACTGTTTATTTTCTTTGACAACTAATAGTAATATACTGGTGTCATTAACAATTGCAGAATATTAATTTGTGTTAGAGAAAATTATTGTGGTATTTTATTTTTCCAGTTTTAGTAACAAAGAAAATAAAATTATTTTGTGTTATAATTTATTTTCTGATTTTAGTAACTAGAAAATTAATTTGTGTTTTGATTTTTTCTGATTTTTGTAATAAGATATTATGGCTGCTGAAAGTAGTACTCCAAATCCAATCGTTACATGGACTCTGGTCTCTATCCAGAACCATGTTCAAGTTCTGATAAATCATGGAGAAAAATCGAAAAAATTTAATAGCATTGAGTTTAAGAGATGGCAGCAGAAATACTGTTCTATCTTTGTAGACGTCCCCGAACGTCCCGGGAGGGAATCCCCTGTTTTGTTCATTGGGCTCACTACAGTTCAGGACTCAATGTCACGGTCCTGTATCTAATCTCGCAGAGTGCAATGCAAGATTGATGCATCATCAAAGAGTCCAAATCCGGCAAATCGTTTTTGAAAATAGATTTTTTGAAAGAAGTGCCAAACATGGACTGCTTTGCTAGATACAGAGTCGCCACTTAAATATTTATTTTGGGAGAATTTAGGAAACCCTAACTCGTTGCCTAAGGCCACGTGTCCGTCATCACCAAAGTTGCCTCGGCTCGGGAACTTGGGTACGATTGGGGAAGGTCACTTCGTGAGCATCCCCGCTCGCCCGATCAAAGATCGGCCTCTACTAATCATGATATCTAGTTTTGAAAACATTATGCGTTCTTATTCCGGTTATTAGCTTAGATTTACTATGTGATGCGCACAGCATACAAGTATAGACTGGATCGCCTGAATTGGAACGAAACATCTCATGTTTGTTTTGAAAACGGTTTGCTACTCGCAAGTAGGCTAAAATGCGGATTTGCCACCCTCAGGTGGGCTTAGAAAACATGATGATTTGCCACTCTCAAATAGGCTTGAAACTCACAGTCAATGCATTATTCCAATTCAGATAATCCAACCTTCACCCACAGGCATTCAGGTAGGTATCTCACATAAGCACATAGCCTCATGGTAAGCATGCTATCATGGCAGTCACTCACACGCATGCAAGGATGCTAAAGCATAAACACTTACCGAGTACTCCAAGCCAAAGAAAGAAGCTAATCAGAAATCATGCATGAATCCTAACTATACAGAAATGCCTAATGCAACACATGCAAAAATGCAACTATAATAGGCTCGGCTATTCTAAGAATGGCATATGAGGTGCTACAGCTAACACGTATTCAACTTAGAATTGAACTATGATGCAGCTAGTATGATGCGCCGAGCCCGGTATATGCAAGACAGATGAATGGATGCAAAACATGCGAGCATAAGTATGCTAATTGAAACATGCCCTAATCTAACCATCATAAGCTGGTAAATAAAAGGGAGAAAGGCGTGGGGTTGGAAGACATACATCACACACACGCACACTTATTACAATTGTGCCCTCGCTCGAAGGGTCCGAATAAATAATACAGTCTAAATAAGTACTTACAGTCCGAATAAATAATTACAGTCCGAATAAGTACAAAACCCTAATTAATTAACAAATTAACTAAGAAAAGCAAATAAATTAGCATGCAAGCTAAATAGACCGCCTCAGCTCTGTTCCGAATGATGAGAGATGCATGCTCGAGTCACTTCATCGGAAAATTTCTCGCGATGCCCCGATTCGCCTCTGTTTGTAATTAATCCGGGAATGCTGTACAAAGCTCTAGAAGGCTGCTGATTTCTGGTTTGCTGCAACAGAGAGCAAGAAAGGGGCATGGCAAAGTATTTTCACATATGTATGCACACCTCGATCCTCGTGCCACCAATCACGCATCTCGATGCATGATGGCCGAGGAGTCGAATTGCATGACTCGATGTGAAATGAATGCACATATAAACACAACAAGGCCTAGACTCCATCATGGGTAATCCAGAGTGTCGGCCACCGGGAATTGAGACACGTGTCGTTACTTTGAGTATGAAACGTCTCTCGTTTCCCGTGTTTGGGCTAACTCTTATCCCAAACACAATGCAAATGAGATGGCATACGCAATGCACGATGGACTTACACCAATATGAGTGGACTTCAGCCACACTCATATCAGTGGCCATTGATGGAAATGAGACAACCGAAACACATGCAAACATGCATGAATGGAAAGGACCGATCCCAAGGCACAAATGCCACTCTACCAAAACATGACAAGGAATGAAATATGGCATAGGATGGCACATGATACAGCCTTGAAATGGCATAAAATATGGTACCAAAATATGTCACACAACGCATGCCAAGGGGCTCGGGTACTGAAACTAGTGAAGTGCATTACACTAGGGGTACCCAAAGCAATGCACTAAAGTCAAAACCAACCCCAAATAGACCCTAGGCAAGTCTGAAACAGTGGGGGAATGGCCTAAAATGATGGCTCGGAATGCAAAGAAACACAACTCATTCAATGGTCGGTAAATGAGGCATACAAGCTCGACTCTCAAACGCATTAAAAGAGTACAAAACATGGCAATATGGCATTCAAACATGCTCTGAAATATGATGTATAATGAGCCCAAAACATGAACACACCTCAGTATATGCATGGAATGGACCTCAAAACTCAAAGTTAAGCATGGGTATTGAACTACAAGCATGCAAAACAAACATCATTCAATCATGAGACCCAAAAATAGAGCTAGGGCAGTCCAAAATAAGCACAATGTCAGTTTAAGGCATGGCCAAAAAGTGTTAAAATCAAGGGTTAACAAAGCATGCAAAGAAAGCTAGTGAACCATGATTTACACTATACGTATATGAAGCACATGAAGGCTCACCAAACCAGCCAAAAACAAAAGTATGCCATGCCAAAATATGCCCAAATAACCACTGAAACTCAGTCAATGCATGCAAGAATGATGGGCTCCTTTGAAAGGCCACAAGAGAGGTTACTCTACACATGCATCAAAGACACAAAAAATGGCAAAACTACCTCTGAAAAGAGATTTTGAGGGTCTTAAAACCCACTAAAAAGAGCCTGAAATGGGTCTAGGAAACATGCAAACAAAGGTCCCTTTGAAAGGCCTTGAATGGGATTGTTCTACACATGCATCAAAGACACAAAATATGGCCAAAAGGGCCCTGGACAGAGTCAAAACAGACCTTAAAACTCACAAAATAGGGCTTGAAATGTGGTTTCACAACATGCAAGTAGGAGCCCCTTTGGAAGGCCAAAAGGGCCAACAAACAAGACAAGGAGAGAGGGGGCCACCCCCCTCTGATTTTGGCTCTCAAAAGATATGCTAGCCTTGAAAATCCTTTGGATTTAGGTGTCTAGAAGGCCAAACAAAGCATGATATAAAGGCCTAGATGTAAGGCTCAAGACAAGATGCAAACAAGCATACAAGGGGGTAAATGACCCCAAACATAAAAATGCCCTTAATAAAACTTCAATAGGGGCTCAAAATAAGACTCTTTTCAGTTTATGACAAATCTCAAAAATGCTTTCAAGCAAGGCTAAGATAGGAAGCAAAATAAGCCTACAAAGAGGGATGGAGCATACAAGGAGGTAGATGACCCCAAACCGAAAAGTCTCCTTAATCAAACTTTAAGAGGAGCTCAAAATAAAACTTTTTTCAGTTTATGTCTAAGTCCATAAATGCTTGCAAATAAGGCTAAATAATGGAGAAAAATAATGAATGAAAAGGGAAAATAGAGACTTACCGTTGTAACACAGCAAGGCAGCAAGCTCTGGACCAAGAAAGGAGTTCTTCAATCTCTGAAAATCAGCTCGAAGACGCTTGGATGGATGATGGAGGTGGTAGGCTATGAGGTGTAGTGCAAATGGTGCAAGAATATTAGGGTTTGGAGCTTGGAATAGTATGCTATGGAGAGAAGTGTTTGTATGCCTTAAACAAAAAGGTTCAACCTTTGTAGTGGAAGAGGAGGGCCTCTCTTATAGAGAAGAGAGGCCAAAGCTTCTCTTGGAAGCTTCAAATATCCTCCATACACGTGTATAAAGGATGCACCAAATGGCCCCCAGCTGGCACAGCTCTGTTGCATTTAGGAAAGGCAAAAAGCAGATGACTAGCCGACCAGTTAAGGTGGTTGGCCGGCCACTCCCCCTGGTCGGCCGACCAGGGGTCAAAAGGTTTAACCTCCAAAGGTGGTCAGCCTACCCAGAAAGGTGGCCTCCTAGATAAGTAGAATACAGTTGTATGGTGGAAGACCAAAAATTGTGATCTAGGAGAGAGAAAAACTAGCTTTTTTGCAAGATTCAAAAGGGTCAAGAAGAAATACTGGTCGGCCTACCCATATTGGTGGCCTCCCAGATGAGTACAACACAATGGTGGTATGAAAAACTAGAAATTATGGGCCAAAAGTGAGGAAAACCAGCTTTCCGTCAAAAAAATCGGCCGGAGGAGAGAGAAAATGGTTTTCAAAAGAATTGCTGGTCTCCCACTATAGTACCACCTTCCTAGCAATGAAAATAGGGTCCATACCAAAAATGAACCCTAACCGATGCAAAACGAGGGTTCGGGGGCCAAAACGCGCGGCTCGGGGCCCCGAAAACGGGCTGTTAAGCATCGGAGGTGACGTACGACCACAAAGGTGGTCTCCCGGGCCACAGTGTCCCTCTAAGGAGAGGAAACAAGGTGTGTGCCAAAAAATGGAGCAAACAGAGGTAGTTAAACGGTCCCGAACTGAAGCGCACGGCCAACGGCTCCGAAAATCGAAAACTGGTCTCCTAACGGGAATAGTGGCCTACGACTACGAAATGTAGCCTACGGCCATTGAGAGATGGTCTACGAGACCTCCCCCTCCCTTTGAGAAGAGAAAATAGGACCTGGTTCGCGAACCGAGGCAAAGCACAAAAAGAGCCCCGAAGTCCAGAGGCAAGGCTTGCAGCTGAGACCCTGAAACCTCAAAACGAGCACAATATGCAACATCACCGAGCGCTCAGTTGGTGACGTCTGAGTCTTAAGGTCGGTCAAAAATGGGGTGTCTCTGATTGCCCTCTTTGTGTAACTCGGAAGTCGTAATTGACGGGAGTGAATGTCAAAGTCCAGAGACGACCCATTTTTGACAAGGCCGAAGACTTAGACAAACAGGCAAGATAAAAAGAGATGTGCCCGCAAGCAGGGGGCAAGATGCAAAATGATATGCATAAAGCCAGACGTAACTCATGATCATGCAAAGCAGCAAACTGTAATGAAGTAAGTATTCGCAATAGATGCAACAGTTTTAAGCAAGAATGCAAAGCAACAACTACATTACATGCAGTTAGAATGTAGATAATTATTCAATTCTCGCCACGTCTCATACGGAGAAGATACAATATCTGCACGATTCGTTTGGTCGCACCAGCTTCAAATGAACTGTACATACAATATTGTGCCTGTAAAAGAGAGAAACTTAACAAGCACGATATAGTTAGCAACATATGTTCAACGCTATATCGAACGCAGACAAACATGGTGCCAATGGGAAAGTACATAGCAATGCGAGAAGAAACGTGCGTGACAACGTAGGTTAAGCACGGAGGCATGACAATACCAATGAAACATGCACAACAATGCAAGCAATGTGCATGAGAATGCAAGTGACGTGCATAACAATGCAGGATAAGTGCAAACTCAAATGCATGTTTGACACGAAACAACGAGCAAAGAAATGCAAGTTTCGACAAGTGCGACTCAATCGAGACCTGCGGTTTACCTCCTGGAAGGGTCATAACGTATTCAAAAAAGACACATCTTGATCTTGACGAGTAACGATGAAGCACGCATCGAAAGTTGGAGCTGAAGTTCCCGGGGAGGGATTTCGCGACAAAAAGTGCACTTTTCTTGTACTTTTTCGGGTGCCGGGGACTCCGATCCCTACCAAATTTTGCAGGGAGCTCAAAGGACATGGGAGACCACCTTGGGAACACCACTGACCAGGTTAGAGAGCCACCAACTAGGTTTGAGGCAAGGGGGTGGTCGACCTACCAGAAAAGGTGGTCGGCCGACCACCTAGCCCAAAACAGGGGCAGTTTTGTCCTTTCACCCTTGTTTCTTTAAATATACATTGCCAAACACTTTTTGGCTCATACCATCAGATCCAAAATCATCTCCCCTTGCTTCCTAGACCATTTTCTCTCTTAGATCTACACTCTATACGCATTTTCCAACGCCCCACGCCAAGTTGTTTCGCGAAAACTTTCAGTTTTCTTCACTTTGGACCGATTAAAATTTGATTTCGAAGCTTCTTTTTTCATTTTCACCACTTGAAGTAAGTTTGTCTCAATATTTGGAACATTTTCTTAGGAGTTGACTTTTGTTGACTTTTTCATTTCCCGAGAGTTGACTTTTGTTGACTTTTACCAATTTTGGCTAATTTCGCTCATTTTTGCTCCTTTTTGCAGATTTCTTGAGATAGCGGGTCATTTTCCCCATGGTGGAGGTTCTCCAGGTACCGGAGGTGATCCAGACATCATGTCTTTACCTCCGAGGATTCGGCCATTCATTCCCGAGAGGTATGACCCTCCAATACACATCTTCCCTCGAGCAGTGTTCTATCATTTTACCGACTTTGATGCTCGAGCACTTGTGGATCTGCTATTGTGGGAGCCGGAGTCCCACCTCTTTCATCAGGCACAAGAGGTATGTAATTCACTTTTTACATTTCCTCCATTATATTCTGTATTTTCCGTGCATTTCATGCTATGTATGCTTATCTGCTCGTTCTGAACATATTCGCATGTCATACTTCTGCTCATTCTAGCACACAGCTTGTTCTGAACACTTAGTCTATAACGCAATATTCTATTTGCATCTTGAACACACAACTCAATCACTTGAATTTCTGAACTCGCAGCCCATATTTGATTGTGAACACGCAGCACACACTTGTTGAGAGTTGAACACGCAGCCCGAACTTTGAATTTCTAAACACGCAACCCATCTCTTGATTGTGAACACGCAGCACACACTTCAATTCTGAACACACAGCTCATATCTTGATTGTGAACATGCAGCACACACTTGTTAAAAGTTGAACACGCAACCCAAACTTTGAATTTCTGAACACGCAGCTCATATTTGATTGTGAACACGCAGCACACACTTGTTGAAAGTTGAACACGCAGCCCAAACTTTGAATTTCTGAACACGTAGCCCATATCTGATTGTGAACACGCAACACACACTATTTCTGAAATCTGAACACACAGCCCAAATTTATTTGTGAACACATGGCACACACTTGTTGAGAGTTGAACACGCAGCCCAAACTTTGAATTTCTGAACACGCAGCTCATATTTGATTGTGAACACACAGCACACACTTGTTGAGAGTTGAACACGCAGCCCAAACTTTGAATTTCTAAACACGCAGCCCATATCTGATTGTGAACACGCAGCACACACTTGTTGAGAGTTGAACACGCAGCCCAAACTTTGAATTTCTGAACACGCAGCTTATATTTGATTGTGAACACGCAGCACACACTATTTCTGAAATCTGAACACACAGCCCAAATTTGTTTGTGAACACGCAACACACACTTGTTGAGAGTTGAACACGCTGTCCAAACTTTGAATTTCTGAACACGCAGCTCATATTTGATTGTGAACATGCAGCACACACTATTTCTGAAATCTGAACACACAACTCAAATACTTGACGTTGAACACACAGCTCATCATACAACACTGCTCAATCTGGACACACGGCTTATAACACAGCATTTGGTTTGCACACAGCTCATACATTTCATTTGCATACAGCTTATTCATTTCATTCTGAAACTTAATACATGTGTTCATTATGAATGCAGGTGTCTTCCCGCGTTACACGAGGATATGGCTCCATCATTGCGAGGGAGTGGTACACAGAGCTCCCGGAGGCTGTTCATGATTGGGTTGATCAGGCGGGATTCGGACCCTTCTGCACTGGGATATCTCGCTATCATGTTAGCAGGACGTTGATGGGTGCCCTTGTAGAGAGATGGTGGGACACCACCAACTCCTTCCATTTTTCGGCTACCGGGGACATGAATATGACCCCATTCGACTTTGCTGTGCTGACAGGCCTTGACGTGGGAGGCTGGGCGATCCCTTATGATGAGGACATGGGCGAGTGGGAGGCCGCTTGGATTCACCTGTTGGGAGCTCACCCGCTAGTTGACAGATCCTTAGGCAGAGTCCGGTATACCTGGTTTTCCTCACATTTCAGAGGGAGGGAGCCCGAGGCTCCCGAGGAGATAGCACAGTACACCCGAGGGTTTTTGATGTTCCTCTTCGGGACCACTCTGTTCGCCAATAGGGGGAACACCGTTGGGCTATATCTGCTGAGTGCCCTGGTAGACCTCTTGTAGGTCAGTCAATATGACTGGGGTGGCGCCGGCTTGGCTACCCTCTATTGCTACATGAGCGCGACCTTCCGCGGACGGGGGAATATAATCAGCGACTATTGGAGAGCCTGGGAGGTACTTTCTGCCCTCTTGATTTACATTTATGCTTTTCATTTTCCGTACATTGCACACACGGCACACTTTACATTCTGTACTCACATTCTGCCCCCAGCATTCTATATTCAGATTCTGCACTCAGCATTCTATATTCTGATGACTTTTGCCTCGTTTTCCACAGTTATGGGTTTTTGCGTACTTCCCGATGCTAGCCCCAGAGCTCGAGGTGGAGGTGCCCCTCATGACCCCTTACTCGCTCGTTTTCGAGGGCCAGTACCGGCCGTGAGCCCGGGAGACTCTCCCCTACCTACGACAGTTTTTCGACATAGTACGGCCGACAGAGGTAATTCGGAACTCTCAGTTCTCTATGTTTTCATCTTTGATTTATCTTGCGCATCTACGATTTCTAATCGGCTTATGCATTGGTTATCCGCAGATCACATGGCAGCCCTGGGTGCCTTTGGGTGGAGACATCCGATTTCAATTTGCCGGAGGATGAGCCGCCTCTCGGAACAGGATCTTGTTTGAGGGGCCAGCTGGTAGGACCTGGTTCCTGGGGGATCGCTTCTTGCGCCAGACTATGGGCTTCCTCGAGCAGAGTGTTCCCTCAGCACCTCCGGATGATATGTGATCCGCTGATAGACTCACTCCTCAGGGTGTCGATAGCGCCATATTGGGTACCGACGTATTGCTACACTTGGAGGACGGGGAGTACGCGACCTATCGTCATACATACTTGATGCCTCCATTGACAGGTGTCGGTACTCCCATGAGGAGGTCTGCTGGCATGCCATCTTCAAGTCGCACCCTTGCTAGAGACATTCCTTCGACCAGTAGGGCTGGTACATCTAGAGGTGGGGTTGGACTGGTCCCCCCGATTCCCCTGACTTATCATCATGCCAGATGGCCAGATATCCCGACTGAGTTGACGGGATAGCGATACCGGACTTCCTACCCCATTCCAATAGAGCCTCCTATGCCAGATCACCCATGCGTCAGAGACCTTGACTCACCACCGGTATGCTTTATAGCTTTGATTTATCACTCAGATACTTGGACATTCATTCATTCACTGATGACTTGCATTTGCATCTGCAGCCTACCACGGAGTATGCTGAGGGGTTGCTCGGGTTAATGGCCTCACTCGAGGGCATGGTCTTGCGGAGAGAGGCGCAGCTATCCATCATCGGTGTCTCGGTACTCTTTAGTTTTCTTGCATTTATCATATTTCTGATGACATGCTGAACTTGAACATTTCACTGCATTGATTAATCGACTGTATGCGTAGAGCACATCTGACACACACCACATTCATGTACTATATCTGTATACATCCACTCCATGTAGTCTTTTTATCTGTGCATCTGATATACATATTTTGGCTGATGCGATCAAATTGCACTCTTTCTTTTTAGATGCCCCCGCTATATACTGAGCCACAGACCGGGCCATCCAGGCCTTCTTGGGGAGCTGGGAGAGGGGACTCGTCTCGCAGACGAGGCAGGCGCAGAGCACATATCATAGAGGAGGAGTCCAGCGAGGAGGAGGAGTCTGCGCATCTTCAGTCAGAGACATCTACCGGCAGAGAGGATGATTCTGAGTCTGGTTCTGAGGGCGGAGGTGATGCCAAGGAGGATTCCGAGGACAGCAGCTCCGATTTAGATGATGGTGCTGGTGGAGATGGTGCAGGGACTTCTCAGCGGAAGAGGACGAAAAGGGCCTCTTATTCTTGCACTTGAGAGCACAGATGTTCCTGCTTTATTTGCCTTTTTTACTAGTAGTTGTAGCACATTGTATATTATTAGGCAGTTTTATTTTCTGTAAAACTTGTACCCTTGTTGTAAAATGTTGTAACAAAGGAAGCATGATGGAATGAAACAGCTTTTGTTCAAAAAGTGTTGTATTTTATGTTCTTAGCATCGCATTGCATCATTTTGCACAAAAATGAGATTAAATGGAATTGTGCATTGAAAATTGCCAAGTCAGGTAGTGAACCGACGCAACAAACTAAACAACTTAACTCACTAAGAATCAACAAAACCTTAGCAAGTTTACAACTCGATAAGCAAGACACAACAATGTTGATTAAACTTACAACTCGATAAGCAAGACACAATAGTGTTGATTAAACAAAGAGTAACAACTCGATACACAAAACTCGTCAACTCGACAAAACTTAACGACTCGATAAGCAAAATAACTCGGTAAGCAAAACAATAACTCGATAAGCAGGACTTAACAACAACTCGATAAACAAATGCATTTCGGACGATCGGGGTGACAGAACGCATCCGAAACAGAGGAAAACTCGCACCTTTAACACCCTCAATGCATGGAAATGCTAGGAACTTTCTTCTAGAAGCTAGAACAAGACCAAAGCCACCCTCCTCTCCATGGCCGACCAACTTTTTTCATTGGAGACCAAGGGGGGTGGTCGGCCTACCAGAAAAGGTGGTCGGCCGACCACCTTGTTTGGTAGCCACCAATTTTTCGACACGTGTCCCCCGAACAGTGCGCTATCCTCTTTAAAAGTTCTAGCCTCGTGGTTCTTTCATTTCATCTCAGTTTTGCATCAAAATGGAGGCGTTCCTCACCCAAAATCTCACAGCTTGGATTGCTTCTCTAGATGGCTCGGAAAAGTTGAACTTTCGGGGCTTCGGCTTGAATGCATTATTCACGCTGGGCCGTACTCCGCTGTATCTTCCTTTCCTCCATGCTGCGGCAAGGTTTTAGAATCCGGTAACACACGTCATTAGCTTTAGCAGGCAAGAGATGTGTCCTACCTTCGAGGATTTCCAAGCTTTGATGGAGTTCGAGCGTAATGAGGAAATCTTGCCTTAACTCCGATTTGGCCACGTCCAAGCCCTAGGACAAATGTGCGGCCTCACTTTGCATGATGCTCGATCATTGATTCATGACGGGGAGCTGGACATCCCAAGCTTGGTTTGCCAGTTTTCTGATGCTGGTAACCGCGGGGACCACCATTGGCAGGGCTATCGGCAATATGCGCTTTGCCTATGCTTGCTATCTCATTTTTTGCTTGCCCCGGGCTCCGATGGATTCAGTGTCCGGTTGATCGAGGTTGCCCAAGGTTTTAGAAGCTGCATTGCTATGACATTGGCTGAGACATTGATGGGCTTAGACGCTTTTCATCGCCGGGAGACGGCTAGGCTTGCGGGGAGCCCACTACTATTGCAGGTAATGTTTCCCACCCAATCTCACATATATATTGCTCACATCACTCGGCCCTCAGGCTCGGTTTTTCTCACAAAACCTTTTTCTTACTTTTCTCTCATCGTACATCTCTCTATTCTTTATTCTCTCATTTTTCAATCCCTCCCCAGGTGTGGTTGATGGACAAGTTACAGATTGTGGAGTCTTACCCTGCATACTCAGCTCGCGGCTACTTTTTCCGACAATGCTTGGTTGATGCCCTGGATGAGGGGTAGTGGTACAACTGGATGTGCAGTTTGTCTGCAAACCGCATCGCTTGGCACTGCCCTTGGCTCAATCTGCCGGCAATGAGTTACAACATGACCCGTCAACCTGGGATTCAATTGATTGGCATGACACACTGTGTCTTCTATTTTCCGTTTCAGTTCCAGCGCCAATTCGGACATGATCAGACTTGCCCACCAGAGGGGATAGAGTGCCCTGCTGCATTCCCAGCCCGAGGCGCACAGCTTGCCCGGTATGCCATAGCATGGAGGACTAAAGAGCTTTTGGCCCCCGCTCCCACTTTCAGTTGCACTTTATCTGATGAGTGCTTGGATTGGCTCAATGAAGAGGCACAGGAAGGGCCCACTTTGGTATCAGAAGCTTCGACCAGCTCTGGGAGGGGGCGCTGGAACACCTGACTTATCTATGCCCCAGATTTTTTGCTTTATTAGTACTTTCAAGCTTTCTTCATGATTGTAATAAAAAGTAACTTCAATTTGTATGAAAGAGCAGGAGAATTCTATATTGAAATCAATGAAATTGAAGGTTGTGGGTATTGAAAATTTTCCGTTTTGGTCCAAAAATGGTCTAAGTTGTAAAAGATTAATTTTGAACGAAGTCAACTTTTGTTAAAACTTTTCAAAACCATTTTCAATATGGATCAGAGCTGGACACGCCTGAGATCTGCCACTGAGATACACAACCTCGGATCCTAGCAACTGAAAAGTTGTCCCTAGTCTGAATATTATCGCAGCACTGCACAACAATGGAAAGTTGCCCCTAGTCTGAAGAGCACTGCACTGGAGATCATAATCGAACTCTTGAATGCTGAATAGGCAAAGATGACCGCGACGATCAAATGGACAAAGTTGATCGGGGAAAAGTTTATGGCTGAACTTCAGGTTGAAGTTGCCTACGTATCCCAAAGATGGGAATCAAGCCTTACGTAGTTCAGGCTCGGGTTCACTCGAGTATTTTCACTCTCCTTTTACGCTCTAACTTTTGCCAAGGCCGCCCTTTGCGGGTTTTCAACCTTGCGAGCTCGGTTTTTATCATTTCAAATTTTTTGTGCTCTAACTTTTGCCTCGGTCGCCCTTTCGGGTTTTCCGCCTAGCGAGCCTCTCAAGGGTAATATTTCTTCAACTTGTCCATATTGATCGGTTGGGAGAACTCTAGGCCATCTAGGTCCATTAGAACCACAGCTCCACTTGACCAGATAGACTTAATGATGTAGGGACTAGTCTAATTGGGTCTGAACTTGTCCCTAGGGTCGTGGATGGGAGCTCGGTTGTCTTTGAGTACCAAATCTCTTTCCTTTAGATTCCTGGACTTAACTTTCTTGTTGAAAGCCCTGGCAATTTTGCGCTGATAACCTTGAACATGGTACAGTGCTTTCAATCTGCGCTCGTCAAAGAGCATGAGTTCTTCAAATCTGCTCTGTTGCCAATCTGCTTCGGCTATCTGACACTCAGCCAGCACTCTCAAAGACGGAACTTCAATCTCGATAGGTAAAACGGCCTTCATCTCATAAACTAATGAATACGAAGTCGCTCCAGTAGACATTCTAATTGAAGTCCGGTAGCCCCGCAGAGCAAATGGCAACTTATCTGGCCAGTCCCGGTAGGTTTCCATCATCTTCTGCAATATGTGTTTGATATTCTTGTTGGCGGCCTCGACCGCTCCATTGGTCTGCGGCCGGTATGTGGATGACTAATGAAAAGCCACGTTGTATTTTTCTAACAAATCAATCACTTCCTTCTTGAAGTGGGAACCATTATCTGAAATGACCTTGTTTGGGACCCCATAACGACAGATGATGTTGTTTCTGATAAACTTTGCAACATGTGAAGCCTTCAACACCGCATAGGATTGGGCCTCAACCCACTTTGTGAAATAATCTATCGCGACCAGGATGAACTCATGCCCATTCGATCCCTTCGGAGTGACAGCCCCGATCACATCGATTTCCCAAACTGAAAATGGCCATGGCGAAGTCATATTGTATAGCTTCGACGGCGGGATGTTCATACGTTTGCATGGATCTGACATTTGTGGCATCGCCGAACAAAGCCGATACAATCCTCCTCCATGATGGACCAGTAGTAACCCTGTCTGAGGATTTTCCGCGCTAACATTACCTCGTTCATATGCGCACCGCATTCCTCTCCATGGATGGCCTCCATCAGGCATTTTGATTCTTTAGCTTCGACGCACAGCTTATGCATTCCCAGATGACCTCTCTTATACAATTTACCTCCGCAGATGATGAACTGTAAGGCCATTCTTCTGATTGCCCTTTTATCTTTAGCATTTACCCCTGGTGGATATGCTTCCTTTTCCAAAAAATTCCAAATATCGTAATACCAGGGGTTCTCATCTTGAACCTCATCTATAGTGGCAATCGACTCGTAAGCCGGCACAAATTTTTGGTCGATAATGACTGGACGCATCCGGACTCCAAACGGGATGTCTATCATGGAAGATAGAGTTGCTAGTGAATCTGCAAACCTGTTGTTTTCTCTTAACAAATGGGCAAAGTTTAACTTCTCAAATCGAGGAATTAACAAGTCCAAGGTCTGGTAATACATAATCATCTTTTCTTCTTTGACTTTCTAATCTCTTTTCGCTTGAGATACAACAAGGTTCGAGTCCCCGATGACGTCCAACCGTTTTGCCCTTAATTCCAGGGCTGGTTCTAGACCGGCGATGCATACCTCATATTCTGCTTCGTTGTTCGAGACTTTGAACCAGAGTTTGAAGAGTAGAGGGATACGGGAATTGTCAGGTGCTATCAGTAACACTTCTATCCCATACCCGTGCTGGTTTGACACTCTATCAAAGCACATCGTCCAAACTCGTGGTCGATATGCAAAATGGCCTCATCTGGGAATAAGTACTCGACTGCTTCACCTCCCTCCACTGGATGATCGGCTAAGAATTTTACTACTGCTCTTCCCTTGATTGACTTGCGCGTCACATATTTCAGATCGAATTTGGAAAGCAACAGCAACCAACAAGCTAGCCTACCCGTAAGCGCCGGTTTCTCGAATAGATATTTGATGGGATCTAATCTTGAAACCAACATTACAGAGTGAGCTAACAGGTAGTACCGCAGCTTCTTGGTTGCCCATACCAAGGCTAAGCAAGCCTTTTCCAACGGTGTGTAGGGAGCCTCATACTCCAGCATCTTCTTGCTCAGGTAGTAGATGGCTCTCTCCACTTTGTCCTCTAATTCTTGTGCGAGCATGCAGCCTATTGTAGTCTCAGTCACTGAAAGATACAAAATCAACGGTCTTCCTGGCTTTGGCGGTGACAACACGGGCGGGTTCTGTAAGTATTCCTTAATCTGTTCAAAAGCAGCTTGGCATCGGCTGTCCCATTGGAATTTCTTTCCTTTCTTCAGGAGGCTAAAAAGTGGTTCACAAGTCAAGGTTAATTTTGAGATAAACCGTCTTATGAATTGCACTTTACCCAGAAAGCCTCGCACCTCCTTTTCAGTCCTTGGTGGTGGCATTTCTAAGATGGCCTTGATTTTGGAAGGGTCGACTTCGATACCTCTTTGTGTAATCAGAAACCCCAGCATTTTCCCTGCTGTAACACCGAACGTACACTTCTAAGGGTTCAGCCGCAATCGAAATTCTTTGATCCTTTGGAAGAACTTTTGCAAGGCGGTGTGGTGGCCCTCTCTTTCTTTGGACTTGATAATCATGTCGTCTACATACACCTCAACCTCTTTGTAGATCATATCATGCAATATTGTGGTCGCAGCTCATTGATATGTAGCTCTAGCATTCTTCAACCCAAATGGCATCACTCTGTAGTAATAGGTCCCCCACGAGGTGGTAAAAGTAGTCTTCTCCCGGTCCTCGGGTGCCATCACTATCTGATTATAGCCTGAGAAGTCATCCATGAACGAAAACAAAGCATGCCCGCTGTGAAGTCCACTAACTCATCAATATGCGGCAAGGGAAAGTCGTCATTCGGACTAGCTCTGTTCAAATCCCTGAAATCCACGCATACCCGGATCCTGCCATCCTTCTTCGGCAGTGGAACAATGTTGGCCAACCAAGTCGGGTATTCGGATACCAGCAGAAACCATGCATCAATTTGCTTGGTGACCTCTTCTTTAATCTTGAGGGCCTAGTCAGGGCGGATCCTTCTGAGTTTTTGTTTAACGGGTCGGGCCTCAGGGTCAAGAGGGATCTGGTGCTATACGATCTCAGGATCGATTCCAGGCATGTCTTCGTAGGACCACGCAAAAACATCTTTGAAATCTTTTAATAAAGCGACTAAGCGCTCGCGTTCCTCCGAAGATAACGTGGACCCGATTTGGACCAGCAGCGGGTCCTCTTCAGTACCAATATTCACAGTAGTGATTGCATCCATTAAGGGTTTAACAAATCTTTCCTGCTCTTGTTCAATTAAGCGTTGCAAAATCAGAGGAATTTCTTCCTCGTTGTTTTCATCAAAATTTTGAAAGTCTGAATTAATGCAATAAATCAAGGGCACAGAGAAGTACTCAGAAACCACAACCATATCATTCTCATTAAGCACATCTAAATCATCCGATTCTTCGGTTACAACAGACTCAAAAGAGAAAGAAAAAGATGACCTGAACAGGATTGTGGTATCCGAGTTATCACCCCCTGGAATACCGGACTTAGACTTAGTCAAGCTGGAACTTGATTCCGACTCAATAGATTCAGAGGAATCAGATTCCGGCTCACTACCTGACTCGGTGCTACTTGACAAAAATCCCTCTTCATACTGCCAAATGAGAGAGGGTGCGATAGATGCATCCAAAATGTTTGCTGGTAGGCCCGCAACCGTTTCATTCCCGATCACACATACAGAGAAGTTATCCCCCAAGCACTTCTGTTCGATCGGAGGATCTGAAAAGTAGACATGCCAGTGCTACCCCCATTTCACTTTCGGCGTCCTCAGACTCTACTTTCTTGCTTTGTTTAGCCTCAGCTAATGGGTCCGTCTGCTCTTTAGCAACATCATCCTTGGCTAACTTGAGGTCAAAGAAAATCTCAAAACTTGGCACGTGCTTCCTCTCCGCGTTTAGCCACGGCTATGGGAAACCACAAAACGGAAAGTCCTCCCCCTTCCGGACGAAGCGTCCGTTTAGGGTACCCTGAATGGGCCTATGCTTCAGCTCAAAAGGCTTCCCCGACTGCTTCACTCTGGCTCTCCCAGCCATCTCCTTACTTTTCTTTACCCAATCCTCTTTGGTGGGCAGATAACCCAAGTCAAAGGTATGTAGGTTGTGTGGCACTTCGACCAATGCTGAGACGCCCTTCCGGCCGCTCTTTCCCAATCCCATCCCGGGGATGTGTTGAAGCTTGTTCATGAGGTATACTGATTGAGCACTGATGTACACCCCCTCATTAACAGCTAAGATGTTCTGCACGACCTGGGCCTCAGCTAGGGTAAAACCAGATAAAAACACATCCTCTATACCGTGCTTAATTTCCAAAACTAGCGTAGATACGTCTGGCGGTGGATGGATTGACGAATTTCCGAAGACAATGGCTACTCCCTTCCCATGGGGGTATTTCACCATCTGATGCAAGGTGGACGAAACTGCCTTTACCTGGTGCAGCCATGACCGCCCCAAGAGCATATTGAAAGTTGCAGGAACTTCTAAGACGTGGAAGTCTATTTCATGCTGTCCTGGCCTAACCTTGGTCTGAATTTTCACTGTCCCCATGACTTCTCTGCTCGTGTTGTCATATGCCCGAATCACCTGGGCTGTCGGTACAAAGTCCGCGGTCTTTAAACCGATTGCATTTGCAGTTCTTGCCGGGCACACATTGATAGCAGACCCTGTGTCGACGAGTACCATGGGTATCTATTTGTTTCTACACTCCACAGAGATGTAGAGTGGCTTGTTATGGTTCACACCCTCAGGTGGCAAATCTTTGTCGGAGAAAGTCAACATTGGGGTAGCCCCTTCCGGAAAAACTAAGCCCACCAGTTGTTCAGGCGTGGTGTCTATTGAGAGCTTGGCCTCGTCCATGGCCGATAAGACAGCTTGTCGATGCACTCGCGATGTCATAAGCAGTCCCCAGATGGAGATGTCTGCCTGTATCTTTTTCAACTGCTTCAGTATACACTCTTCTTCGAGTTGCTTCTCTTTCTGTTTCTCCACCTCCTTATCTTTCCCAGACGCCTCTGGCTGATCTCGATGTGGGGGCTTGAAATACCGCCCGCTTCTAGTCATATAATCGACTTCGCTGATGTATCAGGTATCATCTGGCTGGTTGCTTCCCCAATCCTCATCCGTGTGGGCAAGACATAGATCATCGTCTTCCTACCACATTCCGTCGGCAGCCAACTGACACCTGTCTGGCTCCGATACAATTGTACTCGCAGTACTCTCTGTCCACATGCTCGCAGCATTCTCTATCCTCGTGCACACAGCACTTTCAGTCCCCTCAGGGCCCTTAGCTTTCCTGATTCTCTCAAAATCCACGAATCTTTTTTGTTCCAACTGCGTCAGTACAGCTGGCTATTCAACATTTCCTGCATTCACAATGCCCAAGTCCTGAGCGAAATTCTTAGCACCGGCGCTCTCCGGTGATTCATTCTGATTTCCGGCCCTTCCGGCCACAACTGATATCCCTGTCTCTACTGGGCCCCGTTCCAATTGAGCTTCGTCGACAATATCTAGTAGGTCATCAAGCCACCCGGTGACCTCTGCTGACTCCTCAAAATCTGACCAGTTGACTACCATGCCCTCTGGGTCTTGCTCATTGAAAAGTTGGAGGTTAGCAAAGTCGCCTTCCACAGCTGCCAAATCATTTATCCTCTGACCAGATTCATCACCCTGTATCATGCAAAGCTCTGTTCCTGCCGGCAGTTCCAACTTTGGCCCAACCTGGCCTACTGATAGAATGTAGTCACTTGGATAGACTCTGACTCGACAATCTCATTCTCCCCTAAAATCTCCCCTGTTCTGTCTTTGACAGTCACCACCAATGATTCGGGTTGGGTTCTGGAGATGTCCAATATGCACAAGTCAGTGTAGTCAGGAAGGAGCACCTCTGGCTTGGGCAGGTGAGAAGGAGTGATATAGATGCTAGAATCGTAAGACACGACCCCAGTCTGGATAAAGTTGATTCTTTTGGGAGGTGGAGCTTGGTTGTGCGGTGGGAGAGGGTTTGTTGTGACACTGGGTTTCTCTGGAGGCACGATCACCTGCTTGTCAACGAGATCTTGAATCTCATGACGCAATCTAAAACATTGGTTAGTGTCGTGACCATGTTGTTGGTGATACGCACAGTATTTTGTTGGGTTATGAGACGGAGGGAGTGGATTTGGCAATGGCCTTGGCTCCAGGGGCTTTAAGTGCCCTTTCCTGATTAATACCCCTAGAGCCTTGGACAGGGGCATATATAGTGGGGTGAAGGTTCTTTGGCCTCGGGGTTGGAATTTGGTGGTTTGTGTGTTGCTTCTGGACGCGCCGGAGAAAGGTGTAGCTGCCATGGGTCTTGGAGGGGGGATGGTGGTGACCATGCTTACCTCTGAAGCTCTAGCATTTGTGGCATTGTTGGTGCTTGTTTTGTTGCGGTTGAAGGTTCTTCGGGGTTGCTCTCTGTCTTGGTCAATCAGACCTTGTTTCATAGCATCATCTATTTGTACCCCCATTTCGTGCAAATCTGAAAAGGTAGGGAAGGGGAGCACAATCATTTTCTGCATCAGTTTTGGCTGGAGATTGTGCACAATCATCCGGATTTGATCTTTATCGGTAGGCCTTAGGGTCATCATTGAGGCCTTCGCCCTCCACTGGGCCACAAAATCCGCAAAGCTCTCATTAGGCTTCTACCTTGTTGTCTCAAGATCACGGGTTGTAATCTCGATTTGAGTGTTATAGGAGTATTGTGCAATGAAAGCCTCGGCCATCTTGTCCCAGTTCCGCTTAACATCATCTTCTAATTTCGCGTACCAGATAGCGGCCACACCTGACAAGGTCCGGCCGAATAGTGAAAGCTTCTACGGTCTGGTGAGGCCTATCGGTCGCAGTATATTTGAGAATAACCGAAGATGGACCATGGGATCCCTGGATCTGTCAAAGCGGTCAATTTGTGGCATTTTGAACCTATCTGGCAGCGTCACCGCTACATCGGTATATCCGTCCTCGATGTCTGGGATGGACTTCACCCCTTGGGATTTCTTGAACAGCTTCTCAAGTTTGCTCAACTTTAACGTTGTACGGTCCACCTCGAACTCAAAGGAAGAGTCCGGTTGATTGACAGGCATAGGTGCCTTAGATAGTTGAGGTAGAATAAGGGGCGGAGCCGGCCCTGTCGGGATATCCGTATCTCCCTGGATATTTGGTGCCTCCCCGGGCGCTGTAACTTCTGGTGGGGGAGGAGCTGGGTGTGAAGCAGATACCCCAGCTTGTTGTTGCAGCTTGGCAATTAGCTCTGCCTGCTGGGCCATTATCTCGGCCTGTTGTTTGGCAAACTCATCCCGGCGAACAGCGTCCTACTGCATGGCTCTCATAGTCTTCTGCATCTAACGTATCATTTCCTCAACCCCTGGCGTTCCTGCCATACTGCCCTGATCTGTCTGAACTACCGGTAAATCTATCTCTATAGCAACAATTGAGACCTCAGTCCGACTGTCCACTGATGGGGTAAACCACTGCTCTGGCAACCTCTGCTCGAATACACTGCGTCTTCTCGACCTCCGTCTGATAACCAGGGGTAGGGAATGATACACTGGTTGTCCGTTGACTAGATCCTCAAATCGATGGAGTCGGCGACCTCTTGTCCAGAGTGCTTGGGGAATATCTGCTTGGTCTGAAGCAATTGTGCTAAACTACCTAGCAAAAAGATAAATAAAGCAATAATAAGAAAATAAACGAGCAGACAAACGGATAGCATAACAGCGTAAATAAACACAACACACAGTCGGGTATAATTAACACGCAGTTGATAAGCTGAAATACACTGTTCTGAAAGACTGATCATTATTCCCAAATCACTATCCCCGAAGCTGAATCTGATACCCACAGATAACTGATTCCGAAAATACTGACCTGGTGCCTGCAGGCCTGATATCCAAAATACTAAATTGGTGCCCGCAGGCTTGATGCCCAAACTTGTAAACTGATACATGCATTCCTATAGAGATGCACTCTAAAAGCACATAGCAAACAAATGAGAGCCAAAACACCCCTATGTTGGGGTAAGGTTTCCTGTAACAAGCCCGCGAGGGACCTCGCTACAGTTCGGACTCGATTTTGTCGTCACGGTTCCAAATCTTGAACCAAAGAGTCCAAATCCGGCAAATCGTTTTGAAGAAAAACAGATTTTTTGAAAGAAGTGCCAAACATGGACTGCTTTGCCAGATAACAGAGTCGCCACCTAAATATTTTTAAAATGGGAAATTTAGGAAACCCTAACTCGGTGCCAAAGGCCACGTGTCCGTCATCACCAAAGTTGGCTCGGGAACTTGGGTACGATTGGGGAAGGTCACATCGTGAGTACCCCCGCTCGCCCGGTCAAAGACCGGCCTCTACTAACCATGATATCTTATTTTGAAAACATTGTGAGTTCTTATTCCGGTTATTAGCCTAAGTTACTATGTGATGCGCACAGCATACAAGTATAGACTGGGTCGCCTGAATTGGAACAAAACACTTCATGTTTGTTTGTTTGAAAATGGTTTGATGGTGCTACCCGCAAGTAGGCTAAGACGCGGATTTGCCACCCTCAGGTGGGCTTAGAAAACAACGGTTTTGCCACTATCTAGTGGGCTTAAAACAAACATTCGATGAATTGTCCCAATTCAGATAACTCAACCTCCACCCACAGGCATTCAAGGCAGTTATATCATATAAGCACATAGCCTCATGGTAAGCATGCTATTCACGGTAACACTCACACGTATGCAAGGATGCTAAAGCATAAAACTTACCTAGTACTCCAAGCCAAAACAAAAACTGATTAGAAATCATGCATGATCCTAAATATACTGAAATGCCTAATGCAACACATGCGAAGATACAAATATAGCAGGCTCGGCTATTCTAAACATGGCACGTGGAATGCTACAACTATCACGTATTCAATTTGGAATTGAAATCTGATCACGGTTGTATGATCTTGTAGAGCAGAGTGCATGCAAAAGCAGATGAATGAATGCAAACATCTTTGTCATCTTGTATGCTAATTGAAACATGCCCTATATCTAACCATCGTAAGGTGTAAATAAAAGGGAGAAAGAAATGGGGGTTGGAAGACATACATCACACTCACACACCCTTATTACAATTATGCCCTCGCGCAGAGGGTCCGAATAAATAATAATACAGTCCGAATAAAGGAATATTACAGTCCAAAATGTTACAGTCCGAATAAATATACAAATTTCTACTTAATTGACAGATTAACTAAGAAAGCTGTAAAACTGGCATGCAAGCCAGGGACTGCCTTGCTACTGCTGAATGATGCATGTTGGTGTTGTCTTGGCGCTGAAATCCACGGCGGTGCCCCGATTAGCCTCTGTTTTCATTTTTCTTGAAATACGTGCCGAGTTCCGAAAAGTTTGCTGATTCTTCATTTTACTGCAACAGAGAGCAGGAAAGGGGCATAGTAGTGTATTTCACAAATATATGCATGCCTCAATCCTCGTGCCACCAATCACGCATATCGATGCATGATGGCCGAGGAATCGGATTGCACAACTCAATATGGGGTGAATGCAGATGAATGCTACAATAAAACGTAACTCCATCATGGGTAATCCGGAGCGTCGGTGACTTGGGAATTGAGACCCGTTCCGTCACTCGAAGTACGAAACGTGCCTCGTTTCCCGTGCCCGGGCTAACTCCTACCCCGAACAGGATGCGATATGCATGGTATGCATGAAATGTACATAACATGTGATATAGCATGTACAATGCTATGAAAGTGAGATGCCTCGAAATGCGTGCCCAGAGGGCACGCAAACTGAGAAATGTATGAATGCAATGCAAATAGGCATGAATGCGATCTAATATATAATTTAGCATGCACAATGCTATGAAGATGAGATACCTCGAAATGCGTGCACATGGGCACGCAAACCGAGGAAATGCATGAATGTAATCTAAAATACAACCTAGTATGCACTATGCTGATGAAAACGAGATGCCTCGAAATACGTGCACACGGGCACGCAAACCGAGGCCATGATGTGAGATGCAAATCGGATAAAACCGAAATGCCTCGAAATGGGTGCCCACAAGCACGTAAACCGAGGCGATGATGTGAGATGCAAATCGGATAAAATCGAAATGCCTCGAAATGCGTGCCCACAAGCACGTAAACCGAAGCGATGATGTGAAATGTAAATCTGATAAAACTGAAGTGTCTCGAAATGCGTGCCCACATGCACATAAACCGAGGCGATGATGTGAAATGTAAATCGGATAAAATCGAAGTGTCTCGAAATGCGTGCCCATAGGCACGTAAACCGAGGCGATGATGTGAAGTGCAAATCGGATAAAACTGAAGAGTCTCGAAATGCGTGCCCACAGGCACGTAAACTGAGGCGATGATATGAAATGCAAATCGGATAAAACTGAAGTGCCTTGAAATGCGTGCACACGGGCACGTAAACCGAGGCGATGATGTGAAATGCAAATCGGATAAAACTGAAGTGCCTCGAAATGCGTGCCCACAAGCACGTAAACTGAGGCGATGATGAAATGAGATGGAAATGAAAATTGGGCTTATACTAACATGAGTGGACCTCAGCCGCACTCACATCAGATGCCGTAGAATGAAAACGGAGTGCCTCGAAGTGCGTCTTAGGCACGCATAACCGTAATGCACTAAGGCATGAAATGACATGGAAAATTATATGCAAGCATGCAAACCAAATTTCAGCAGCTAAATGAAGGGGAAAACAGCCCCGAAATGATACAAAATGACAATCAATGCATGAAATTATCCCGAAATGTGATTTTAAGTACCCGAAATGGCCTACGGCTATGCTAAACATGCAAAATTGGCACATGACAGCGAAAACAATAGCAAGGAGGTCCCAAAAATATCATCTTTTCAGTACAAAACAAGGCTAAATAACAACCACAAGTATGGCAAAAATAGCATGCAAAAATGGGGAAAAAGAGGAGAATTACAAAGAAAGTGGTATCTACAATGCTCAAACTGAAAAACACAGTTCTACAACATTAAAGAGGAGCTAAAAATATGCATATTTACAGTGAATGACAACCCCAAAATCAGTATGTAGATATGCTCAAAATAGCATGCAATATATGGACCAAAAGAAGGCTATAATGATAGGTCATGCATGGAAGCACCAAATGAGGTTGAGCCCTTCTACAATGTTGTAGAGGGGCTCAAAATAAGCCTAAAACCAGTAGGGGTCGGAGCCCAAAAAACAAATGTATATAAGCCAAAAATAGCATGCAAGATTATGATATACAAGGTGGATATTGAAACAAGTGGTATATAGAAGCATCAAAAAAGGTTGAGCCCTTCTACAATGTTGTAGGGGCTCAAAATGAGCCTAAAACCAGTAGGGGTCGGAGCCCAAAACAGTAGGCAAGTAGGGTAGAAATAGGAAGCAAGAAAATGTCACAAAAGATGGAATTTGAGACTTACCCTTGAAGATCCAACTTTGCTACCTCTTGGCTTGAATTTGTTGCTTCTTAGCCCTTGAAGAACCTTCCTTTGCTGCTGGAATGGTAGTGGTGATGGTGAGGCTTAGGGTTGATGAAGGAATTAGCTAGGGACTTGAAACTTTTTAGGATTTTTGGCTATGGAAATGGAGCTTTTGGAAGAGAGGCTCTTGAGATCAAATGTTCTAACCCTAGGGAAGGAGCTGTCCAGCCCCTCAAATAGGCAAGAAAGGGTGTAAAAGGGGAGAGAAATGCATCCAAGCTTTCCCTCCCAAAATATCTCCCGGAGGGGTGAGATATTTCAAAAAGTATCAGACATTGTAAAGAAATTTGAAGCGAATGGCCGGCAGTAACTTCTGGAAGGTGGCGGCCGGCCACCCCAAGCTGTCGGCGACCACTCACCGGCCGGCCACCCCAAAAAAATGAAGTCAAAAATTGCTGGCCGACCACCATGTGTTAGGGTCCTCCCAAGTGTGTAGAATAAGGCCCCAAGGTTGGAAATTGGCAACACTGAAACAGGAGTCACAACATAGAACTTGAAGGAGAGGCTCAAAAGTGAATTTAACAATTACTGGCCGACCACCACTTTTTGGTGTCCTCCCATGTGTGTAGAACAAGGATCCAAGGCTGGAATCTGGCAACACTGGAACAAGAGTCACAACATTGCATTTGAAGGAGAGGCTCAAAAATGAAATTCACAATTACTGGCCGACCATGCACTTTTAGGGTCCTCCCATGTCCCCTCATCATAGATATGTAGCTTTGGTTGGAAGAAAATATCCCCAGGGTGTTCAACATTGGCCCGGAAGTGAGCAAAACGGGCGCCGGAGAAGCGAAATTGGTTTTCTGGAACAATTACTGGCCTCCTACCCTCCAGTGATCTTCTTGATGCTAAAATAGAGGTACCTGCCAAAATTGAACAAAAACCGATACAAAATGAATGCTCGGGACCTAAACCGCGCGGTTTGGGGTCCCGAAAACAGTATAAGCAAAGTGGCGTCTGACGCGAAGTGGGTACCAGAAGGTCAGTGTCCCTCGGTATGATAAAGCAGTGCATGCCAAAAATCGGAGAAATCGAGATGGTTGGCGGTCCCGAGCCGAGGCACCTACCGACGGTCCCGAAAGGAAGGCAAGACTCGAAATGGGCAAAATGGCCTCTGACCACGAAAAGTAGCTCACGACCCGAGAGATAGTCTGAGGACCACTCCTTCCCTCGGAAAGAAAAGCAGAGAAAATCGAGTCTGGTTCGCAAACCGAGGCAAGGCCTGAAGAGAGTTGGAAGTCAGGAGGCGGTGGCGCCTGACTCTGAGACTTCTGAACGAGCACGATATGCAACATCACCAAGCGCTCAATCGGTGACGTCTGAGTCTTAAGGTTGGTCAAAAATGGGGTGTCTACAGTTGCCCCTCTTTGACAAAACTCGGAAGTCAAGAAGTGACGGGAATGAATGTGAAAGCCCAAAGACGACCCATTTTTGACAAGGCCGAAGACTTAGACAATCATACAAGATAAACAGAAACGTGTCCGTAGGCGTGCCCTCAGGCAGGAGGGGGGCAAAATGCAAATGGTATGCAAGAAGCCGGATGTAACTCGACGTGCGTGCAAATGCAGCAAGTTGTAATGAAGCAAGTATTGACAGATAGATGCAACAGTTTTAAGCAGGAATGCAAAGCAACAACTACATTTCATGCAGTTAGGAATGCGGAGAATCATTCAATTCTCATCGCATCTCACACGGAGAAGATACGATACCTGCGCGATTAAATGCAGTCGCTTTGACCTCAAATGAACCGTACATACAATATCGTGCCTGCAAAATAGAGAAATTCAACAAGAACAATATGGCAACAACATATATTCAAAGTGATTCTTGTGATTCTGAAAGTTTGACACACGCAGTGTCGGCGAATGAATGCATCGCAATGTGAGAAAAGATAATGCGAGATAATGCGTGATAATGCATGTTTAAGCACAGAAGTATTAAACATCAAGAAATTATGCATAACAATGCAAAATATTCATGAGAATGCAAATTACGTGCAAAACAATGCAAAATGAGCATAAATCAAGGCGCCCGTTTGTTGCGCAACAATAAGCTGGGAAACGCACATTCCGACGACGATAACTCGATCGCGGCCTCTGGTTTACCTCCTGGAGAGGTCACAACATGTTTAAAAAGGATACACTCTGATTTTGATGAATAATGATGAGACACATGTCAGAAATTGCAGTTGAAGTTACTGCGCCCAGAAAGTGCAGTGCACTTTTCTTAAACTTTTGAGGTTAGGAACTCGATTTTCCCCAAAATTTGCAGAGAGGTAGGGGAGGGGGTGGGGACCATGGTCGGCCAGCCCATTGCCCTAGGAGAGGCCATCGGCGAGCAAAAAAAGTAAAGGGGCGCCGGCCCGGGTTAGGTGGTAACGGCCTCTTTAAGCGGGGGCATTTTGGTCTTTTCGGCCATTTCTATATATATGCTTGCCCGTTGCCTCCGAAATCACTCCCTCAAGTGTGAAATTCTCTCCTCTTGCTTCCTAAGCCACTTTCTCTTTCAGATCTGCATTTTATACGTGCCCTTCGACCTCCCACTCAAGTTGTTTTCGCAAAATCTTTCAGTGTTAAGCACTTTGAGCCGACTGAATTTTGATTTCGGGGCTTCTCTTCTCATTTTCACCATTTGAGGTAAGTTTGTCTCAATATTTGGAAGATTTTCCCGGGAGTTGACTTTTGTTGACTTTTTATTTCCCGAGAGTTGACTTCTGTTGACTTTTTCCAATTTTGGCTAATTTTGCTCATTTTTGCTCCTCTTTGCAGATTTGTCGACATGGCGGGTCATTTTCCTCACGGCGGAGGTTTTCCGGGTGCCGGAGATGATTTCGACATTATGACATTACCCCCAAGGGTCCGCTCTTTCATTCGTCGTCATGGCTGATACATAGGCTTCATGCGGCCGTCTTCCGTCATTTCACGGAGTTCAACGATCGGGTACCAGGGGATCTCCTTCTACGAGAACCGGAGCAGTACCTCTCCTACGATGCAGAGGTATTTTACTTTATTTCCTGTATCTTTCGTGCATTTTGTACCTTCGCCATGCTTAGACACACAGTTTAGCTTACGACACAGTACTTTACTTGCATTCCGAGCATGTGACTTAGCCACTTAAATTTCACGAACACACAATACATCGCCTGATTGTGAACGTATAGTACGCATTAGTTAGAAATTGAACACACGGCTCAAACATTGATTCACCGAACACACAGCCCGAAGTTGAAAATGAGCACACAGCGCATACTGACTAAGAGTAAAACACACAGTCCACTGATTAAGAGTAGAACACGACCCTAAACTCGATTTCTTGAACACACCCAATCGATTAAGAGTAGAATACCTGACCCTAAACTCGATTTATTGAACACACCTTGATTTGAAATGAACACACATTATTTGATTAAGAGTAGAACACATGACCCTAAACTCGATTTCTTGAACACATGCCCAAATTTGAAGCGAACACACGGCCACCGATTAAGAGTAGAACACCTGACCCTAAACTCGATTTCTTGAACACATGACCCAGATTTGAAGCGAACACACACGGCTTGATTAAGAGTAGAACACATGACCCTAAACTCGATTCTTGAACACTGACCCAGTTTGAAGCGAACACACCCATTGATTAAGAGTAGAACACACCCTAAACTCGATTTCTTGAACACGCGGCCAGATTTGAAGCGAACACACAGCTATCGATTAAGAGTAGAACACCTGACCCTAAACTCTGATTTACTGAACACACAACCCAGATTTGAAGCGAACACACAGCCCACTGATTAAGAGTAGAACACACAGCCCTAAACTCTGATTTACTGAACACACAGCCCAGATTTGAAGCGAACACACAGCCCACTGATTAAGAGTAGAACACCTGACCCTAAACTCGATTTCTTGAACACACAACCCAGTTGAAGCGAACACACACCTTGATTAAGAGTAGAACACACCCTAATCTCGATTCATTGAACACGACCCGATTTGAAGCGAACACATTGCCCATTGATTAAGAGTAGAACACCTGACCCTAAACTCGATTTCTTGAACACACGGCCCAGTTGAAGCGAACACACATTATCGATTAAGAGTAGAACACACAGCCCTAATCTCTGATTTACTGAACACGCAGCCTAGATTTGAAGCGAACACACGGCCCACTAATTTTCTGAAATTTGAATACAGCTCAAAACAATTCATTTGTACACAGTTCATTTTCACTTCATTTGCTGATACACGCATTCATTCTAAATGCAGGCTGGTTCTCGGACAGTGCGAGGATATGGCTCCATTGCTTGAGTGGTATCTTGAGCTTCCGGATTTGTCCGGGACTTAGTTGACTTCGCAGATTCGGACCATTCTGAGGGGTTATCCTGCCTTATCGATAGGACATTATTTCTTTGCTCTGGCGGAGAGATGGTGGGACACCACCAATTCTTTCCATTTTTTACTGCAGGGGATATGACCATGACCCCTTGGACTTCGCTATGCTCACGGCCTAGACCTAGGCGGTGGACCTATTCCTCTGACGAGGATATGGGTCGGTGGGAGGCGCTTGGATGTATCTATTGGGGGCCCGCCGCTGTGAAGCAGTCTGAGGAGGGTTGTATACTTGGTTCTCTTCCCATTTCCGTGACGGAGATGGAGCTCGAGTCTCAGGAGGTCGAGCGATATACCGTGGTTTCCTCATGTTCCTCTTTGGCACCACCATTTTGCCGATAGAGGAACATGGTCGGGTTGTATCTCTTGGCCTTCTGGTAGACCTATCACAGTCGGTCAAGATGATTAGGCGGCTTTGGCTACCCTTTATTGCTACATGGCCTTGATCTCTCGCCTGGAGGACTTACTCGGCGGCTACTGGAGAGCTTGGGAGGTACATTCTGTCCTCTTGATTTACATTTTTGCTCCTCATTACTTGTTCACTGCGCACACGGCGCACTTTGCATTCTGTATGCTGCCTTTAGCACTTTGTGTTCACATTCCGCACTGCTTTTCTCAGCTATGGGTATATGCATATTTCCCCACATTGGCTCCGGAGATGGAGGTGGCAGGACCTCCTAGAACTCCGTTTTCTTTGAAGTTTGAGGGCGAGCACTTATCGAGGCCTCGAGAGACTCTCTTCCATCTGCGACATGCGCCGACATTGTGAGGCGGCAGTATTCGAACTCTCGGTTCCTTTCATTTTCATCTTCGATCCGCTTTGCATATCCTTGATTTCTGATTGATTTGTACACTGGTTATCCACAGATCACCTGGCAGCCCTGGGCAGTCTTCGGCGATGATCTCGAAAATCAGTACCGGAGAATCGACTAGTTCAGTATAGGTTCTGCTCGAGGACGGTTGGTAGAACTGGTTCGAGGGAAACGCTTCGGCGTCGAGGTTTGGGGGTATGATTCTCGGGACCCTCTGCGTGCCTCCATCCACTATCTTGACGCCGAAGCTATCATCGAGGAGGTCATTAGGGACATGCGAGCGGCGATGCTTTATTACATCTCATCGAGGGAACTCGCCACCTATCGCCGCATATATCGATGCCCCTTGACGGAGTCTGGGCTCCTCGAGGCCCATTGGCGCACCATCTTCGAGTCGTGCCGTCTGCGAACATCCCTCTTCTAGCAGGGCGGGTGCATCTAGAGGTAGAGGCAGTTCGATTCTTCCTATCCCTCCGACTCTCGATCATCCTGGATGGCCAGATATGCCGACTGAGTTGACAAGTTGGCAGTATGGGACTACTTCTCCGATTCCGATCCCTATGGAGCCTCCGATGCCTGGCCACAGATATGTCAGTGATCCTGACTCGCCACCGGTATGTTCTACCGTTTTCATTTGTCACATAGACAGTTTGGCAGTTGCTTATTTATTGATGAGTCGAGCTTGTGTCTGCAGCCGCCTCGGGAGTACATAGATCAGATACTCGGGGTGGTGGCCTCACTTGAGGGGATGGTCCTGCGTAGAGAGGCACAGATGTCCATCATGGGCTTCCAGGTACCCTTCATCTCTCTTTCATTTATCATATTTCTGTCAACATGCTGGTTTTGAACATTCTGCTGTATTGATAGACATGTGTAGAATACATCTGGCACACACTCCACTCACATACTGTACTCGCACCTGCTTTTTATGTTTGAACTGATGTATTGCACTTTTCATTTTCAGATGCCTCCGTGTATATGCCGACAGGCGGGCCACCGGCCTTCTCGGAGAGGTCGAGGTGTTAGACCTACTCAGTCTTGGGCCCGAGGAGGCTGGGCCATCCGGGCCTTACCGAGGAGCTCGAGGAGGTGGTCGTCTCGCAGACCTTGAGGCACCCATTGTAGAGGATGAGGAGGAGGAGGTCAGACCGTGTGTCGAGACATCTCTGGGGAGGGAGGTTCGGTCTTGGTTCCGGAGGCGGAGAGCAGGCAGGGGATCCGGGAGGATGACAGCTCCGATCCGGATGGTGATGATGATGCAGATTATCCTTGAAGATGATGAGAGGGCCTCCTCATTCCCGTTCCCGAGGACACTGATGCCATTTCTTGCTTTATTTTACTTTTTGGCTAGTAGTTTGTAGCACTTTGCACATTATTAGGCAGTTTTATTTTCTGTAAAACTTGTACCTTTATTTTGTTGTAAAACATGATGGAATGAAACAGCTTTTGAAAAGATGTTTGTATTTGAAATTCTCAGCATTGCATCGCATTATTTTATTTTGCACAAAATGGAATGGAATGAAAATGTGCCTCATGTATTCACCGGGTCAGGTAATGAACCGACGCAACAAATCAAAACAAACCAACCCGCTAAGGAATAACAGAATCTTAGCAAGTTTACAACTTTCAACTCGATAAGCAAAGTACAATATTGTTAACGACTCAATAAACAAGACTTTAACAAAATTGTGTAACCAAAAGGTAACTACTCAAAACATAAAATACGACAGCTCGACAAACTTACAACTCGATAAACAAAACAACAACTCGATAAGCAAAAACACGACAAAATGTATTCCAGACAGACGATCTGGATGATGGAACGTAACCAAAACTGATAGAAATGAAAGCCTTCGACATTCCCGATGCCTAGAAATGCTTCAAACTTCCTTCCAGAGGGCAAAAACAGGACCAACGCGGGGCCAAACACATTTTGCATTTGGAAAACAGAGGGTGGCCGGCCTACTAGAATAGGTGGCCGGCCGGCCACCCCTCCCGTGACCTCCAAAATTTTGACAAGTGTCCCTTGAATAGTGTCTTACCCCTCTATAAAAGCCCCAGCCTTGGAACTTGTTCATTTCATCTCCATTTCTCACAAAAATGGAAGCGTTTCTTGTAGAAAATCTCATATCTTGGATTTCTTCTTTGGATGGCTCGGAAAAGTTGAATTTCCGGGGTTTCGGCTTGAATGCACTATTCACGTTGGGCCGGACTCCACTGTATCTTCCTTTCCTCTATGCCGCGGCAAGGTTTTGGAACCCGGTGACGCACGTTTTTAGCTTTGGCGGGCAAGAAGTATGTCCTACTTTTGAATATTTTCAAGCCTTGATGGAGTCCGAGCGAGGCGAGATCTCTTGACTCAATTTTAGCTATGCCCAAGCCTTAGGCCGGATGTGCGGTCTCAACGCGCATGATGCTCGATCTCTGATTAGTGACGCCATGTTGGATATCCGAAACGATTCACCGATTCTCGATCTTGGGTGACCGCGGCAACCACTATTGGCAAGGCTTCCGGCAGCATGCCCTCTGCTTGTGCCTACTATCTCATTTTCTGTTTGTCTCGGGCTCCGGAGGAGCTAGCATTCGTTTGATTGAAGTTGCTCAAGGCTTGAGGGATGGGAAGAGCTGTATTGCCATGACTCTGGCCGAGACACTGATGGGCTTGGATGCTTTCTACCGCCGGGAGACAACCAGGTTTGCGGGGAGTCCATTACTATTGCAGGTAATGATTCCCACCCAAGCTCACATGTATATTTGCTCACATCACTCGGCCCTCGGGCTCGGTTTTTCTCATAAAACCCTCATCTTACTTTTCCCTCATCGCACATCTCTCTATTCTTTATTCTCTCATTTTTCATCCCTCCCCAGGTATGGTTGATGGATAAATTGCAAGTTGTGGACTCTTGTCCTGCTTACTCAGCCCGTGGCTACTTCTTTCGGCAACGCTTAGTCAATGCTCCTGATGAGAACTGGTGGTTTGAATGGATGTGCAATTTGTCAGCCGAACGCATTGCTTGGCATTGCCCTTGGCTCAATCTCCCGGCGATGAGCTACAGCATGTCCCGGCAGGTCGGGATTCGACTGATTGGCTTGACTCACTGTGTGTTCTATTTCCCATTCCGCATTCTGCGCCAGTTCGGCCACGATCAGACTTGCCCACCGGAGGGGATAGAGTATCCGGCTACATTTCTAGTTCGCGCGCATTTGGCTCGACAACGCATGACATGGAGAGTTAGAGAGCTTCTAGCCCCCGCCCCTACTTTCAGTTACACTTTGTCTGATGAATGCTGGGATTGGCTCAACGAAGAAGCACAGGTTGGGCCTAGATCGGCATCAGAGGCTTCAACTAGTTCGGAAGGCGAGGACACTGACTTGACTATGCCCCAGATTTATTGCTTTACTAGCACTTTCCAGTTTTTCTTTATGAATGTAATAAAAAGCAACTTCAATTGTATGCAAGAGCAAAAGAACTCTGTTTTGAAATCAATGAAATTGAAGGTTGTGGTACTGAAAATTCTCCACTTTTGGTCCAAAAATGGTCTTAATTGTGAAAAGATTACTTTGAACAAAGTCAACTTTTATTAAAACTTTTCAGAACTATTTTCGATATGAATCGAGGCTGGACACGCTGAGATCATCCGAGATGCACAACTCCGAATCCTAGCAATGGAAAGTTGCCCTAGTTTGAAAAGCGCCTCGGCAATTCATAGCAGCGGAAAGTTGCCCTAGTCTGGATGGTGCGCCAACACTTCATGGCGGGAAAGTTGCCCCTAGTCTGAATAACCTTGTCTGCAGGAGATCATGATAAATCTTGATGAATAGAGATAGTGAGATGATCAAAATGGACAAAGTTGATCGGGGAAAAATTGTGGTGAACTTCAAGATGAAGTTGCCTCGTATCCGAAAGATGGGAATCAAGCCTTCGTAGTTCGGGCTTAGGTTCGCTCGGGTATTTTACTCTCCTTTGCGCTCTAACTTTTGCCAAGGTCGCCCTTTGCGGGTTTTCAACCTTATGAGCTCGGTTTTATAATTTCAAATTTTCTATGCTCTGAATTTTGCCTAGGTCGCCCTTTCGGGTTTTCGGCCTAGCGAGCCTCTCAAGGGTAGTATTTCTTCAACTTGTCCATATTGATCGGTTGGGAAAACTCTAAGCCATCTAGATCCATCAGAACCACAGCTCCACCTGACCAGATTGACTTGATGATGTAAGGACCAGTCTAATTAGGTCTGAACTTGCCCCTTGGGTCATGGATGGGAGCTCGGTTGTCCTTGAGTACCAAATCTCCTTCTTTCAAGTTCCTGGACTTAACCTTTTTGTTAAAAGCCCGGGCGATTCTGCGTTGATAACCTTGGACGTGGTACAGTGCTTTCAACCTTCTTTCATCGAAAAGCATGAGTTCCTCAAATCTGTTTTGCTGCCAATCTGCTTCGGCTATCTGGCACTCGGCCAATACTCGTAACGACGGGACCTCAATCTCAATAGGCAGAACGGCCTCCATTCCATAGACCAATGAGTACGGAGTCGCCCCAGTAGAAGTTCTGATCGAAGTCCTGTAGCCCCACAGAGCAAATGGCAGCTTATCTGGCCAATCCCGATAGGTTTCCACCATCTTCTGTAGTATGCGCTTGATGTTCTTGTTGGCGGCCTCAACTGCTCTGTTGGTTTGCGGCCGATAAGTAGACGACTTATGAAAAGCCACATTGTATTTCTCCAACAAATCAATCACCTCCTTCTTGAAGTGGGAACCATTGTCTGAAACTATTTCATTTGGGACCCCGTAGCGACAGATGATGTTGTTTCTGATGAATTTTGCAACGTGTGAAGCTTTCAACACTGCATAAGATTGGGCCTCAACCCACTTTGTGAAATAATCTATCGCTACCAGGATGAACTCATGCCCATTCGACCCTTTCGGCGTGACAGCTCCGATTACATCAATTCCCCAGACAGAAAATGGCCATGGCGAAGTCATGTTGTACAGCTTTGACGGCGGGATGTTCATGCGATTTGCATGAATTTGACACTTATGGCATCGTCGGACGAAACCAATACAATCCTCCTCCATGGTGGACCAATAATAACCCTGTCTAAGGATCTTCCGTGCCAACATTACCCCATTCACGTGTGCACCACATTCACCACCGTGGATGGCTTCCATCAGATGCTTCGACTCTTCTGCATCAACGCACAGTTTATGCATTCCCAGATGACCCCTTCTATACAGTTTACCCCCGCAGATGATGAACTGAACGGCCAACCTTCTTATTGCCCTTTTGTCTTGGCATTTACCCCTGGCGGGTATGTTTCTTTCTCCAAGAAGTTCCAGATGTCGTAATACCAAGGGTGTTCGTCCTGAACTTCATCTATGGTTGCAATCGACTCATAGGCAGGTGCAAATTTCTGGTCGATGATGACTGGACGCATCCGGACTCCACACGGGATGTCTATCATAGATGATAGAGTTGCTAAAGCATCTGCGAACTTGTTATTCTCTCTTAGTAGATGAGTAAAACTTAACTTCTCAAACCGAGGAATTAGCAAATCCAAGGTCTGGTGATATATCATCATCTTTTCCTCTTTCACTTTCCAGTCTCCTTTAGCTTGAGACACAACAAGGTTCAAATCCCCAATGGCGTCGGTAGTCTTGCCCCTAATTCGGTTCGCTTCCAAACCGACAATACGCTTCGTGATACGCTTCATTATTTGAGACTTTGAGCGGAGTTTAAAGGCTAAAGGGATCTGAGGAGTTGTCGGTGCTATCGGAACACTCCTATCCCATACCCATCTTGATTTGGCCTCCGTCAAAGTACATTGTCCAAGCTTCCTCGTCGATATGCGAATTGATTAATCAGGAATAGGTACTCAAGCTTCATCCTCAACGGGTGGTCGGCAAGGAACTCTGCTTTCTTCCTTTTCTTGACTTGCGTCACATATGTGAGATCAAATTAGAGAAACAAAGACAACCAGGCTAGCCTACTGTAAGTCTTTGGTTTCTCGAAGATATTTGATGGGATCAAGTCGTGAAACCAACATTACTGAGTGAGCTAACGGTAGTGCATGACTTCTGGTAGCCCATACTAGAGCTAAACAAGCCTTTTCTAGCGGCGTATCTGGGTCTCATATTCCAAAGATCTTCTTGCTTAAATAGTAGATGGCTTTCTCCACCCTATCTTACGATTCTTGTGCAAGCATCGACCCATCGTGGTCTCGATCGTGAGATACAAAATTAACGGTTTCCGGTTACGGTGGTGATAAAGCGGGTGGGTTACGTAGATATTCTTTAATCTGTTCAAATGCTGACTTGACATCGGCCGTCCCATTGGAACTTCTTTCCTTTCTTCAGAGGCCAAAAGTGGTTCACAAGTCAAGGTTAGTTTTGAAATAAACCGTCTTATGAATTGCACTTTACCCAGAAAGCCTCGCACCTCCTTTTCAGTCCTTGGTGGTGGCATTTCTAAGATGGCCTTGATTTTGGAAGGGTCGCCCTCGATGCCCCTTTATTGTGTCGAAACCCAACATTTTTCATTGTAACACCAAGCGTACATTTACGAGGGTTTAGCATGGCAGGAATTCCACGATCCTCTGGAAAAACTTGAGCAAGGCGGTGTAATGGCCCTCTCTTTCCTTGGACTTGACAATCATGTCGTCCACGTACACCTCAACCTCTTTGTGGATCATATCGTGTAGTATTGTGGTCGCGGCCCGTTGATAAGTAGCTCCAGCGTTCTTCAGCCCAAACGGCATTACCCGGTAGCAGTATGTTCCCCACGGGGTGGTGAATCTGATCTTTTTCTCGTCTCTGGCGCCATCACTATCTGGTTGTACCCTGAGAAGCCATCCATGAATGAGAGCAATGCATGCCCCGCTGTGAAGTCCACTAACTCATCGATGTGCGGTAGGGGAAAGTCATCATTCGGACTAGCTCTGTTCAAATCCCTGAAGTCTACACACACCCGAATCCTGCCATCTTTCTTTGGCACCGGAACAATGTTGGCCAACCAAGTCGGATATTCAGATACGGTGAGGAAGCTGCGTCGATTTGTAGTGACCTCTTCCTTAATCTTGAGAGCCCAATCCGGCGGATCCTTGACCACTTCGCTTGAGTCGGGCCTCGGGGTCAAGGGGGATCCGATGCTGTACAATCTCAGGATCGATTCCAGGCATGTCTTCGTAGGACCACGCGAAAACATCTTTGAAATCTTTTAATAAAGCGACTAAGCGCTCGCGTTCCTCCGAAGACAACGTGGACCCGATCTGGACCAGCCGTGGGTCCTCCTCAGTACCAATGTTCACGAAAATGATTTCATCCATTAATGGCTTAACAAATCTCTCTTGCTCTTGCTCAATTAGACGTTGTAAAACCGGAGGAACTTCGTCCTCGTCGTTTTGATCAAAATTTTGAAAGTCTGAATTAATGCAATAAATTAGGGGCACAGAAAAGTACTCAGAAACCACAGATAGTTCGTTCTCATTAGGCACATCCAAATCATCCAATTCATCGGTTACAACAGACTCAAATGAAAAGGAAAAAACTGACACAGGCGGGCTGTAGCATCGGGTTGACACCCTCGAGTACAGGACTCGGACTTCAGTCAATTTGGAATCGATTCGACTCACGAGGACTCGGTGGAATCGATTCCGGCTCACTACGACCCGTCTTCTTTGGACAAAAATCCCTCCTCGTCTTGCCAAGTGAGAGGTGCGATTGATGCATCAAGATAGGCTATTTGGTTGGCTCATGCGTTTCATCCCCAATCATGGAAACCATGAAGTTATTCCCCAAGCAATCTTGGTCGATCGGAGGATCAGAGAGGAGACATGCCAGTGCTACCCCCATTTCCAATTCCGTGCCCTTAGAATCCTCTGTCTTATTCTGCTCAGCCTTAGTTGTTGGAGTGCATGCGCTTTCTGCGCAAGCGTCATCCGGATAGTTGCGGTCGAAGAAGATTTGAAACACGTGCGCTTCCTCTCCGCGTTGAACCATGGCTCTGGGAAGCCGCAAAATGGAAAATCTTCCCCCTCTCGGACAAAGCGTCCGTTCAGAGTACCCTGGATGGGCCTATGTATTAGATCAAAAGGCTTCCCAGCCTGCTTCGCTCTGGCTCTGCTGGCCATTTCCTTTCCCTTCCTCGCCCAATCTTCTTTGGTGGGCAGATAACCCAATCCAAAGGTATGTGGATTGTGTGGCACTTCGGCCAACACTGCGACTCCTTTCCTGCCGTTTCTTCCCAATCCCATCCCGGGGATATGTTGTAGCTTGTTCATGAGGTAGACGGCTTGGTATTTGGTATACACACCCTCATTCACAGCCATAATATTTCGCACCACCCGGGCCTCAGCCAAAGTAAATCCTGATATGAACATGTCTTCCATGCCGTGTTCGATCTCCAGGACTGGCGTAGACACCTCCGGAGGAGGATGGATTGATGAATTCCAAAAAACAATGGCTACTCCCTTTCCATAGGGGTATTTCACCATTTGATGTAGAGTAGATGAGACAGCCTTCACCGATGCAACTGTGGTCGCCCCAAAAGCATGTTAAAAGATGCAGGGACCTCCAAGACATGAAAATCTACCTCGTGTTGTCCAGGCCCAATCTTGGTTTGAATTTTTACTGTCCCCAGGACATTCCTACTTGTATTGTCATAGGCTCTGATCACTTGAGTAGTCGGTGTGAAGTCCGCAGGCTTTAACCCAATTGCATACGCCGTTCTGGCCGGGCAGACATTAATAGCGGACCCGGTATCAACAAGTACTACCGGAATCCACTTGTCCTTGCATTCTACAGAGATGTAGAGGGGTCTATTATGATCCGTGCCCTCAGGCGGCAATTCCTTATCCGAAAAGATCAATGCCGGGGAACCTCCTCCTGGAAAGACTAGCCCAACTAGTTGTTCTGGCGTAGTTTCGATAGAGAGTTTGGCTTTGTCCATAGCAGAGAGGACAGCCTGCCTATGCACCCTTGAAGCCATAAGCGATCCCAGAGATGGAGATGTGCCTTGTATTTTCTTTAAGCTTCTTGATCTGACCTCTTCTTCAACTTGCTTCTCTCTGCTTCTCCGCTTCTTTATCTTTTCCGATGCCTCGAGTTGATCAAGGTGTGGGGGTGAAAATCGCCCACTTCTAGTCATATGGTCCACCTCTTGAGGTACAGTCTTTGTCTGGTTGGCCACCCGCCCAATCTTAGCGTATGGGCGAGATACAAGTCTTCATCTTCCCACCACATTCCATTAGCATCTAGCAGGCACCTGTCTGGTTCCGGCTTGTTTGCGCTCTCAGCATTTTCCTCCCGCATGCTCACAGCATGTTCAGTTTTTGTGCTCACGACATTCTCAACCTCCTCATGGTTCTTTGCTTTTCGGATCCTCTCAGAATCCCATTTCTTTTCTTGTTCCTCCAGTGTCAATTGTTCGGTTTTCAAAATGTCTTGCTCCCGAGCGAAATTCTTCGTACCGGCGCTCTCCGGCAATTCAATCTGACCCTCGGCCCTTCCGGCCACAAATGGTACAATATCTGGCTGATCATCCAACCACCCGACGACTTCTGCTGACTCCTCGTATTCGAACCAGTTGATTGATACATCCCCTGATCCTTGGTCGTTGAAAAACTGGAGGTCGGCGAAGTCCTCTTCCATCGTCGTCAGATCATCCCTCACTGATTCAAGTTTGTCCCCCCGGATCATACACAATTCAGCCTCTTCCGGCGGCTCCACACTCAGCTTAGGCTGGCTCATTGACAAGATATATCCACTTGGATCATAAGCTCTGCCAGCTAAATTCTCAGACTGCTCTACCCCAGACTCAACAGTTTTGCTCTCCTCGGAAGCCTGCCCCGTCACATTTTCGGTGGTCACCACCTTTGGCTCAGGTTGGGTTGTGGAGGTGTCCATCATGCACAAGTCAGTGCTATCAGGAAGGATCACCTTCGGCTTGGGTAAGTGGGAAGGAGTAATGTAGATACTAGGGTCGTAAGACACGTCCCCAGTTTGGATGAGATTGATTCTTTTGGGTGGATCTTGGTTATGTGCTGGGAGTGGGTTGGTTGTAACATTGGGTCGCTCGGGAGGCAGAATGATGTTTTTGTCAATGAGATCTTGAACCTCATGACGCAGCCTGTAACATTGGTCGGTATCATGACCATGCTGCTGGTGGTATTTGCAATATTTGGCTGGGTTGTGGGAAGGGGGGAGTGGATTTGGAGGGGGCCTCGGTTCCAAGGGTTTCAGATGCCCTTTTCTGACTAGAACGCCGAGGACTCTGGACAAAGGCATATGTAGTGGGGAGAAGGTTCGTTGACCCCTGGATTGGTATCTTGGAGCTTGGTTACTGCTCCCAGATACATCAGAAAAAGGTGTAGCCGCTGCGGGCCTTGGTTGGGGAGGGGGATTGGTGGTGACCATTCCGACCTCTGAAGTTCTTGCATTGGTAGAGCCGCTCGGGCCCGCATTGTTATTACGGTTGAATGTTCTTCGGGGCTGCTCCCGATCTTGGTCAATCAACCCTTGCTTCATGGCATCCTCAATTTGCACCCCCATATCATGTAAGTCTGCGAAGGTGGGGAAGGGAACTACAATCATTTTCTGCATAAGCCTTGGTTGGAGATTGCGCACAATCATCCGGATTTGATCTTTATCAGTTGGTCTCAAGGTCATCATTGATGCCTTGGCTCTCCATCGAGTAACAAAATCAGAGAAAGTCTCTTTCTGTTCCTGCCTTGTTGTCTCGAGATCACGTGTTGTAATCTCGATCTGAGTATTATATGAATATTGCGCAACGAAGGCTTCGGCCATCTCATCCCAGTTCCTCTTAACATCATTATCCAACTTTGCATACCAGTTGGCGGCTACTCCTGATAGGGTTCAGCCCAACAGTGAGAGCTTCTGTAGTCTGGTTAGGCCCATTGGCCTCAAAATATTTGAAAACAGCCGTAGATGAACCATGGGGTCCCCGGATCCATCAAAGCGATCGATCTGGGGCATTTTAAATCTGTCCGGTAATGTTACGGCCACATCAGTGTAGCCGTCTTCAATATCTGGGATGGCCTTCACCCCCTGTGATTTCTTGAAGAGCTTTTCCAACTTGCTCAATTTCAGAGCTGTCTGGTCCACCTCGAACTCGAATGGAGAGTCCGGGTGATTGGGTGTAATATTTTTGGACGATTCTTGGCGAAGCGGGCGAGCCAGATTGGAAGACCCGTGTCCTCTTGGGTGTTTTGGAAGTTTGGCAGAGCGTTTTGTGGATTTGGGAGGGTATTCTGGGTGTTCTGGGTATTCTGGGGATTTGGAGGAGCGTTCTGGTCAGTAAATATTTGCTCAGGTAATGGGGCCCGGGTGGAGGAGGAACCTGATGTGCCCCTAGTGGAGGAGGGACCTGGTGTGAAGCAGATGTGGCGTTCTTTGTTGTTATGTCGGTGATCGGCTCAGCTGCTGGGCCATAGCTGACTTCTTTGTTTGGAAAATTCCGCTTGGCGGATAGCATCATCTTGCATTTGTTTCATGCTCTCATTTATCTGGCGCATCATCGCCTCCATTGTCGTATTCTGTTGTTCCATCTGAATGGTCGGTAGATGTACCTCTATGGCAGACACAGAAATCTCAACCTGATTGTTTACTGTCAAAGCAACCCTCATTACGATAACCCGTGCTCGACACCTGCTGCGCCTTCTCTTACGGTGATTGGGGTAGAGTGGAACACCGGATGTCCGTCAACTAGATCCTCGGATCGGTTGAGTCGGCGACCTCGTGTCCAAATTGCTTGGGGAGTATCGACTGATTCGGAAGCAATCATGCCACAAACTGCCCTAGCAAAAAGATAATAAAGCAAAAAGGAAATAAATGACCAGAAAAACGGGCGGTATAACAGCTTAATTTAAATACACACAACACACAGTTGAGCATACAACACGCAGTTGGATAAGCTGGAAATACACTGTCCTCAACCAACGATCCTGTTCTGTATCCTTTGTTCTCCTAAATCGAATCGATATCCGCAGACAACTGATTCTCGAATCTTTGGATGATGCCCGCAGCTCAATGCCCAAACTCAATCGATACATACATTCCTAGAGGCGCACTCTAACAAGCACATAGCGAGATAAGTGAGCCAAAACACCCCTATGTTGGGGTAGGGTTTCCCTCCTATTTTGTCGGGAACTAGGGTTTCACTATGCACCAGCTGACTTCAAACAACCTATAAGCGGGTAAGCAACACGTCCTAGTTTGGAATAGTCACTATGGATCCAAATATGTACTAGGTCGAATGGTCAAAGGGTGCCGGTAAAACCGGATTTGTGTTCCCATCTTTGTCGAGCCAGGCCGTCGGCCATTTTATGGACATGCCTTGACAAGACAAGCCTCCGGAAAATCGTTAGAATGGCATATGGCAAACACGGTGTCCTAGGCGCACCAATGCAAATGCAATGCAAAGAAACACACAAGTGTAGTCAAAACCAGATATCATGAGTTCGAGTCAAGTTCTCTAAATCCCGGTAGTCGCGAAGCTGTAACAAGCCCGAGGACCTCGCTGATTAGGACTCGATTTTGTCGTCACGGTTCCAAATCTTGAACCAAAGAGTCCAAATTCGACAAATCGTTTTGAAGAAAAACAGATTTTTTTGAAAGAAGTGCCAAACATGGATTGCAGTGCCAAACATGGATTGCTTTGCCAGATAACAGAGTCGCCACCTAAATATTTTAAAATGGGAAATTTAGGAAACCCTGACTCGGTGCCGAAAGGCCACGTGTCCGTCATCACCAAAGTTGGCTCGGGAACTTGGGTACGATTGGGGAAGGTCACATCGTGAGCACCCCCGCTCGCTCGGTCAAAGACCGGCCTCTACTAACCATGATATCTTATTTTGAAAACATTGTGAGTTCTTATTCCGGTTATTAGCCTAAGTTACTATGTGATGCGCACAGCATACAAGTATAGACTGGGTCGCCTGAATTGGAACAAAACACTTCATGTTTGTTCGTTTGAAAATGGTTTGATGGTGCTACCCGCAAGTAGGCTAAGACGCGGATTTGCCACCCTCAGGTGGGCTTAGAAAACAACGGTTTTGCCACTATCTAGTGGGCTTAAAGCAAACATTCGATGAATTGTCCCAATTCAGATAACTCAACCTCCACCCACAGGCATTCAAGGCAGTTATATCATATAAGCACATAGCCTCACGGTAAGCATGCTATTCACGGTAACACTCACACGCATGCAAGGATGCTAAAGCATAAAACTTACCTAGTACTCCAAGCCAAAACAAAAACTGATTAGAAATCATGCATGATCCTAAATATACTGAAATGCCTAATGCAACACATGCGAAGATGCAAATATAGCAGGCTCGGCTATTCTAAACATGGCACGTGGAATGCTACAACTATCACGTATTCAATTTGGAATTGAAATACAGATGCAGTTTGTATGATCTTGGAGCAGTGCATGCAAAAGCAGATGAATGAATGCAAACATCTTTGTCATCTTGTATGCTAATTGAAACATGCCCTATATCTAACCATCGTAAGCAGGTAAATAAAAGGGAGAAAGAAATGGGGGTTGGAAGACATACATCACACTCACACACCCTTATTACAATTATGCCCTCGCGCAGAGGGTCCGAATAAATAATAATACAGTCCGAATAAAGGAATATTACAGTCCAAAATGTTACAGTCCGAATAAATATACAAATTTCTACTTAATTGACAGATTAACTAAGAAAGCTGTAAAACTGGCATGCAAGCCAGGGACTGCCTTGCTACTGCTGAATGATGCATGTTGGTGTTGTCTTGGCGTTGAAATCCACGGCGGTGCCCCGATTAGCCTCTGTTTTCATTTTTCTTGAAATACGTGCCGAGTTCCGAAAAGTTTGCTGATTCTTCATTTTACTGCAACAGAGAGCAGGAAAGGGGCATAGCAGTGTATTTCACAAATATATGCATGCCTCAATCCTCGTGCCACCAATCACGCATATCGATGCATGATGGCCGAGGAATCGGATTGCACAACTCAATATGGGGTGAATGCAGATGAATGCTACAATAAAACCTAACTCCATCATGGGTAATCCGGAGCGTCGGTGACTTGGGAATTGAGACCCGTTCCGTCACTCGGAGTACGAAACGTGCCTCGTTTCCCGTGCCCGGGCTAACTCCTACCCCGAACAGGATGCGATAAGCATGGTATGCATAAAATGTAGCTAACATGTGATATAGCATGTACAATGCTATGAAAGTGAGATGCCTCGAAATGCGTGCCCAGAGGGCACGCAAACTGAGAAATGTATGAATGCAATGCAAATAGGCATGAATGCGATCTAATATATAATTTAGCATGCACAATGCTATGAAGATGAGATACCTCGAAATGCGTGCACATGGGCACGCAAATCGAGAAAATACATGAATGCAATCTAAAATACAACCTAGTATGCACTATGCTGATGAAAACGAGATGCCTCGAAATACGTGCACACGGGCACGCAAACCGAGGCCATGATGTGAGATGCAAATCGAATAAAACCGAAATGCCTCGAAATGCGTGCCCACAAGCACGTAAATCGAGGCGATGATGTGAGATGCAAATCGGATAAAATCGAAATGCCTCGAAATGCGTGCCCACAAGCACGTAAACCGAAGCGATGATGTGAAATGCAAATCTGATAAAACCGAAGTGTCTCAAAATGCGTGCCCATAGGCACGTAAACCGAGGCGATGATGTGAAATGTAAATCGAATAAAACTGAAGTGTCTCGAAATGCGTGCCCACAGGCACGTAAACCGAGGCGATAATGTGAAGTGCAAATCGGATAAAACCGAAGAGTCTCGAAATGCGTGTCCATAGGCACGTAAACCGAGGCGATGATATGAAATACAAATCGAATAAAACTGAAGTGCCTTGAAATGCGTGCACACGGGCACGTAAACCGAGGCGATGATGTGAAATGCAAATCGGATAAAACCGAAGTGCCTCGAAATGCGTGCCCACAGGCACGTAAACCGAGGCGATGATGAAATGAGATGGAAATGAAAATTGGGCTTATACTAACATGAGTGGACCTCAGCCGCACTCACATCAGATCAGAGAATGAAAGCGAGTGCCTCGAAGTGCGTCTTCGGCGACGCATAAACCGAGGTAATGCACTAAGGCATGAAATGACATGGAAAATGATATGCAAGCATGCAAACCAAATTTCAGCAGCTAAATGAAGGGGAAAACAGCCCCGAAATGATACGAAATGACAATCAATGCATGAAATTATCCCGAAATGTGATTTTAAGTACCCAAAATGGCCTACGGCTATGCTAAACATGCAAAATTGGCACATGAGAGAAAAAACAGTAGCAAGGCGGTCCCAAAAATATCATCTTTTCAGTACAAAACAAGGCTAAATAACAACCACAAGTATGGCAAAAATAGCATGCAAAAATGGGGAAAAAGAGGAGAATTACAAAGAAAGTGGTATCTACAATGCTCAAACTGAAAAACACAGTTCTACAACATTAAAGAGGAGCTAAAAATATGCATATTTACAGTGAATGACAACCCCAAAATCAGTATGTAGATATGCTCAAAATAGCATGCAATATATGGACCAAAAGAAGGCTATAATGATAGGTCATGCATGGAAGCACCAAATGAGGTTGAGCCCTTCTACAATGTTGTAGAGGGGCTCAAAATAAGCCTAAAACCAGTAGAGGACGGAGCCCTAAAAATAAATGTATATATGCCAATTAGTGCATGCAAGATTATGATATACAAGGTGGATATTGAAACAAGTGGTATATAGAAGCATCAAAAAAGGTTGAGCCCTTCTACAATGTTGTAGAGGGGCTCAAAATGAGCCTAAAACCAGTAGGGGTCGGAGCCCAAAACAGTAGGCAAGTAGGGTAGAAATAGGAAGCAAGAAAATGTCACAAAAGATGGAATTTGAGACTTACCCTTGAAGATCCAACTTTTGCTACCTCTTGGCTTGAATTTGTTGCTTCTTAGCCCTTGAAGAACCTTCCTTTGCTGCTGGAATGGTAGTGGTGATGGTGAGGCTTAGGGTTGATGAAGGAATTAGCTAGGGACTTGAAACTTTTTAGGATTTTTGGCTATGGAAATGGAGCTTTTGGAAGAGAGGCTCTTGAGATCAAATGTTCTAACCCTAGGGAAGGAGCTGTCCAGCCTCTCAAATAGGCAAGAAAGGGTGTAAAAGGGGAGGGAAATGCATCCAAGCTTTCCCTCCCAAAATATCTCCCGGAGGGGTGAGATATTTCAAAAAGTATCCAGACAATTTGTAAAGTAGCGAAAAATGGCCGGCCAGTAATCTCTGGAAGGTGGCCGGCCGGCCACCCCAACTGGTCGGCCAGCCACTCACCCTGGCCGGCCGGCCACCCCAAAAAAATGAAGTCAAAAATTGCTGGCCGACCACCATGTGTTAGGGTCCTCCCAAGTGTGTAGAATAAGGCCCCAATGTTGGAAATTGGCAACACTGAAACAGGAGTCACAACATTGAACTTGAAGGAGAGGCTCAAAAGTGAATTTAACAATTACTGGCCGACCACCACTTTTTGGTGTCCTCCCATGTGTGTAGAACAAGGATCTAAGGCTGGAATCTGGCAACACTGGAACAGGAGTCACAACATTGCATTTGAAGGAGAGGCTCAAAAATGAAATTCACAATTACTGGCCGACCATGCACTTTTAAGGTCCTCCCATGTCCCCTCATCATAGATATGTAGCTTTGGTTGGAAGAAAATATCCCCAGGGTGTTCAACATTGGCCCGGAAGTGAGCAAAACGGGCGCCGGAGAAGCGAAATTGGTTTTCTTGAACAATCGGCCTCCTACCCTCCAAAGGATCTTCTTGATGCTAAAATAGAGGTACCTACCAAAATTGAACAAAACCGACAAAATGAATGCTTTGGGCCTAAACCGCCAAGGTTTGGGGTCCCGAAAACCAGTAAGCAAAGTATGACGGCGTCTGGAAGTACCAGAGGTCCCAGTGTCGCTCGGTATGATAAAACAGAGGTGCATGCCAAAAACCGGAGAAATCAGAGATGGTTGGGCGGTCCCGAGCCGAGGCACACGGCCTGACGATCCCGAAAACCGAGAACCGGGCTCCGAAATGGGCAAAATGACCTACGGCCACGAAAAGTAGCTCACGGCCACTGAGAGATAGTCTACAGGACCACTCCCTTCCCTCAGGAAAGAAAACAGAGAAAACCGAAGTTCGGAAGTCGGGAGGCGGGGCCTTGCCGCGACTCTGAGACTTCTGAACGAGCACGATATGCAACATCACCAAGCGCTCAATCGGTGACGTCTGAGTCTTAAGGTTGGTCAAAAATGGGGTGTCTACATTTCCCTATCCAATTTTGTCAGGAACTAGGGTTTCACTACGTACGCAGCGGCTTCAAACAACCTATGATCGGGTAAGCAACCTGTCCTAGCTTGGAATGGTCACTATGGATTCCGAATATGCACTAGGTCGAATGGTCAAAAAGGGTGCCCCGGTAAAAACCGGGGTTTGTGTTCCCGTCGTGGCAGAGCCTGCAACCGATCAGCCTTATGGCACGCTTCGCAAAACGAGCCTCCGGTAAACCATTTAGGAATAGCATACGGCAAACACGGTGTCCTAGGCGCACCAATGCAAATGCAATGCAAAGAAACACATAAGTGTAGTAAAAACCAGATATCATGAGTTCGAGTCAAGTTCTCTAATTCTTCAGCAGACTCACCAGAAACTGTAGTCGTCCTCGAACGTCCCGGGAGGGAATCCCCGGTTTTGTTCATTAGGCTCACTACAGTTCAGGACTCAATGTCATGGTTCTGTATCTAATCTCGTAGAGTGCAATGCAAAACCGATGAATCATCAAAGAGTCAAAATCCGACAAATCGTTTTTAAAAACAGATTTTTTGAAAGAAGTGCCAAACATGGACTGCTTTGCCAGATATAGAGTCGCCACCTAAATATTTATTTTGGGGGAATTTAGGAAACCTTGACTCGTTGCGTAAGGCCATGTGTCCGTCATCACCAAAGTTATCTCGGCTTGGGAACTTGGGTACGATTGGGGAAGGTCACTTCGTGAGCACCCCCGCTCGCCCGATCAAAGATCGGCCTCTACTAACCATGATATCTAGTTTTGAAAACATTATGCGTTCTTATTCTAGTTATTAGCCTAGATTTACTATGTGATGCGCACAGCATACAAGTATAGACTGGATCGCCTGAATTGGAACGAAACATCTCATGTTTGTTTTGAAAACGGTTTGCTACTCGCAAGCAGGTTAAAATGCGGATTTGCCACCCTCAGGTGGGCTTAGAAAACATGATGATTTGCCACTTTCAAATGGGCTTGAAACTCACAGTCAATGCATTATTCCAATTCAGATAATCCAACCTTCACCCACAGGCATTCAGGCAGGTATCTCACATAAGCACATAGCCTCATGGTAAGCATGCTATCATGGCAGTCACTCACACGCATGCAAGGATGCTAAAGCATAAACACTTACCGAGTACTCCAAGCCAAAGAAAGAAGCTAATTAGAAATCATGCATGAATCCTAACTATACAGAAATGCCTAATGCAACACATGCAAAAATGCAACTATAATAGGCTCGGCTATTCTAAGAATGGCATATGAGGTGCTACAGCTAACACGTATTCAACTTACGATGCAGTTAGTATGATACGCCAAGCCCGATGTATGCAAGACAGATGAATGGATGCAAAACATGGGAGCATAAGTATGCTAATTGAAACATGCCCTAATCTAACCATCATAAGCTGGTAAATAAAAGGGAGAAAGACGTGGGGTTAGAAGACATACATCACACACACGCACATTTATTACAATTGTGCCCTCGCTCGAAAGGTCCGAATAAATAATACAGTCTAAATAAGTACTTACAGTCCGAATCAATAACTACAGTCCGAATAAGTACAAAACCCTAATTAATTAACAAATTAACTAAGAAAAGCAAATAAATTAGCATGCAAGCTAACTAGACCACCTCAGCTCTGTTCCGAATGATGAGAGATGCATGCTCGAGTCACTTTATCGGAAAATTCCTCGCGATGCCCCGATTCGCCTTTGTTTGCAATTAATCCAGGAATGCTATACAAAGCTCTAGAAGGCTGCTGATTTCTGGTTTGCTGCAACAGAGAGCAAGAAAGGGGCATGGCAAAGTATTTTCACATATGTATGCACACCTCGATCCTCGTGCCACCAATCACCCATCTCGACGCATGATGGCCGAGGAGTCGAATTGCATGACTCGATGTGAAATGAATGCACATATAAACACAACAAGGCCTGGACTCCATTATGGGTAATCCAGAGTGTCGGCAACCGGGAATTGAGATACGTGTCGTTACTTTGAGTATGAAATGTCCCTCGTTTCCCGTGTTTGGGCTAACTCTTATCCCAAACACAATGCAAATGAGATGCTATACGCAATGCACGATGGACTTACACTAATATGAGTGGACCTCAGCCATACTCATATCAGTGGCCATTGATGGAAATGAGACAACCGAAACACATGCAAACATGCATAAATGCAAAGGACCGATCCCAAGGCACAAATGCCACTCTACCAAAACATGGCAAGGAATGAAATATGGCATAGGATGGCATATGATACAGCCCTGAAATGGCATAAAATATGGTCTCAAAATATGCAAGTATGTCACACAACGCATGCTAGGGGGCTCGGGTACCGAAACTAGTGAAGTGCGTTACACTAGGGGTACCGAAAGCAATGCACTAAAGTCAAAACCAACCCCAAATAGACCCTAGGTAAGTCTGAAATAGTGGGGGAATGGCCTAAAATGATGGCTCGAAATGCAAAGAAATGGAGCTCATTCAATGGTCGGTAAATGAGGCATACAAGGCCGACTCTCAAACGCATTAAAAGAGTACAAAACATGGCAATATGGCATTCAAACATGCTCTAAAATATGATGTATAATGAGCCCAAAACATGAACACAGCTCAGTATATGCATGGAATGGACCTCAAAACTCAAAGTTAAGCATGGGTATTGAACTACAAGCATGCAAAACAAACATCATTCAATCATGACACTCAAAAATAGAGCTAGGGCAGTCCAAAATAAACACAATATCAGTTTAAGGCATGGCCAAAAAGTGTTAAAATCAAGGGTCAACAAAGCATGCAAAGAAAGCTAGTGAACCATGATTTACACTATACGTATATGAAGCACATGAAGGCTCACCAAACCAGCCAAAACCAAAAGTATGCCATGCCAAAATATGCCCAAATAACCACTGAAACTCAGTCAATGCATGCAAGAATGATGGGCTCCTTTGAAAGGCCACAAGAGAGGTTACTCTACGCATGCATCAAAGACACAAAAAATGGCAAAACCACCTCTGGAAAGAGATTCTGAGGGTCCTAAAACCCACTAAAAAGAGCCTGAAATGGGTCTAGGAAACATGCAAACAAAGGTCCCTTTGAAAGGCCTTGAATGGAATTGTTCTACATATGCATCAAAGACAAAATATGGCCAAAAGGGCCCTGGACAGAGTCAAGGAAGACCTTAAAACTCACAAAATAGGGCCTAAAATGTGGCTTCACAACATGCAAGTAGGAGCCCCTTTGGAAGGCCAAAAGGGCCAACAAACAAGACAAGGAGAGAGGGGGCCACCCCCCTCTGATTTTGGCTCTCAAAACAGTATGCTAGCCACTGAAAATCCACTGGATTTCAGTGTCTAGAAGGCCAAACAAAGCATGATACAAAGGCCTAGATGTAAGGCTCAAAACAAGATGCAAACAAGCATACAAGGGGGTAAATGACCCCAAACATAAAAATGCCCTTAATAAAACTTCAATAGGGACTCAAAATAAGACTCTTTTTAGTTTATGACAAATCTCAAAAATGCTTTCAAGCAAGGCTAAGATAGGAAGCAAAATAAGCCTACAAAGAGGGATGGAGCATACAAGGAGGTAGATGACCCCAAACCGAAATGTCTCCTTAATCAAACTTCAAGAGGAGCTCAAAAGAAAGATTTTTTCAGTTTATGTCTAAGTCCAGAAATGCTTGCAAATAAGTCTAAACAATGGAGAAAAATAATGAAAGAAAATGGGAAATAGAGACTTACCGTTGTAACACAGCAAGGCAGCAAGCTTTGGACCAAGAAAGGAGTTCTTCAATCTCTAAAAATCAGCTCCAAGATGCTTGGATGGATGGTGGAGGTGGTAGGCTATGAGGTGTAGTGTAAATGGTGCAAGAATATTAGGGTTTGGAGCTTGGAATAGTGAGCTATGGAGGGAAGTGTTTTTATGCCTTAAACAAAAAGGTTCAACCTTTGTAATGGAAGAGGAGGGCCTGTTTTATAGAGAAGAGAGGCCAAAGCTTCTCTTGGAAGCTTCAAATATCCTCCATACACGTGTATGAAGGATGCACCAAATGGCCCTCAGTTGGCACAGCTATATTGCATTTAGGAAGGGCAAAAAGCAGATGGCTGGCCGACCAGTTAAGGTGGTCGGCCGGCCACTCCCCCTGGTCGGCCGACTAGGGGTCAAAAGGTTCAACCTCCAAAGGTGGTCGGCCTACCCAGAAAGGTGGCCTCCCAGATGAGTAGAATACAGTTGTATGGTGGGAGACCAGAAATTGTGATCTAGGAGAGATAAAAACTAGCTTTTTAGCAAGGTTCAAAAGGGTCAAGAAGAAATACTGGTCGGCCTACCTATATTGGTGGCCTCCCAAATGAGTACAACACAATGGTGGTATGAAAAACCAGAAATTATGGCCTAAAAGTGAGGAAAACCAGCTTTCTGTCAAGAAAACCGGCTAGAGAAGAGAGAAAATGGTTTTCAAAAGAATTGCTAGTCTCCCACTATAGTACCACCTTCCTAGAAATGAAAATAGGGTCCATACCAAAAATGAACCCTAACCGATGCAAAACGAGGGTTCGGGGGCTAAAACGCGCAGCCTGGGGCCCCGAAAACAGGCTGTTAAGCATCAGAGGTGGCGTACGACCACGAAGGTGGTCTCCCGGGCCACAGTGTCCCTTTAAGGAGAGGAAACAAGGTGTGTGCAAAAAACCAAAGCAAACGGAGGTAGTTAAGCAGTCCCGAACCGAGGCGCACTGTTGACGGCTCCGAAAACCAAAAACTGGTCTCCAAATGGGAATAGTGGCCTACAACCACGAAACGTAGCCTACGGCCATTGAGAGATGGTCTACGAGTCCTCTCTCTCCCTTTGGGAAGAGAAAACAGAGAAAACAAGGCCTGGTTCGCGAACCAAGACAAAGCACAAAAAGAGCCCCCGAAGTCCAGAGGCAAGGCTCGCAGCCGAGACCCTGAAACCTCAAAACGAGCACAATATGCAACATCACCGAGCGCTCAGTTGGTGACATCTGAGTCTTAAATTCGGTCAAAAATGGGGTGTCTACAATCTTACAACTCTAAATTTGGCCCTGTTTCTCTATGAAGTGGCTCCTGTACTTATAGAGGATGAAAGTGATCGGCAAGTTGTTGCCGCTGTAGATGCTTGGAAACATTCTGATTTCTTGTGCAAAAACTACATCCTCAATGGCCTTGACAACATGCTGTATAATGTTTACAGCTCTCTGAAAACAACAAAAGAATTGTGAGATTCTTTGAAAAAAAAAATACAAGATAGAGGATGTCGGCACAAAGAAATTTGTTGTCGGTAAATTTTTGGACTTCGTTATGGTAGACTCCCAAAAGGTAATTTTTCAAGTTCAAAATTTTCAAATAATTTTGCATGATATTCATTTTGAAGATATGCCGCTTAGTGAGTCTTTCCAAATTGCTGTTTTCGTGGAAAAGTTACCACCGGCTTGGAAATATTTCAAAAATTATTTAAAACATAAACGCAAGGAGATGACCATGGATGAATTGATTGTAAGACTAAGAATTGAGAAAGATAACCGAAAGGCTGAAAAGAGGAATGGTAAAAATCCCATTGAGTCCAAGGCTAATGTGGTTGAACATGTGCACAAGCCACATAACAAAAAGAAGAAGTTTACTGGAGATGATCCTAAACAAGGCGACATCAATGGCAATAAAAAGTTCAAAGGTAAATGCTATAATTGTGGCAAAATCGGACATCAAGCTTCTGATTGCTGTCGCCCTAAAAAGGATCGCGAAAGTACAAGCAAGAAGACCACCAATCAAGCCAATGTGACAGAATTGGATTACATCTCTGACGGAGTGAATGACATCAATCTCTCTGCTGTGATGTCTGAGGTTAATTTGGTTGGAAATCCCAAGAAATGGTGGATTGACACTAGGGCAACTCGACACATTTGCGCGGACAAGAATATATTCACTACTTACAATGAGACTGCAAATGGTGAACAACTTTTCATGGGAAATTCTTCTACTTCTACTGTGACTGGATAAGGAAAAGTGATCTTGAAGATGACATCAGGGAAAGAACTTACCCTCAACAATGTGCTGCATGTGTCAGACATCCGGAAGAATTAGTTTCTGACTCTTTGTTAAGTAAAAATGGTTTTAGGCTTGTATTTGAGTCTTAAAAATTTGTATTATCAAAGAGTGGTATGTATGTTAGTAAGGGATACATGAGTGATGGTCTCTTCAAGTTGAATGTAATAACGGTTGTACAAAAACTTACTATTAATAAGAATAACACATATTTTGCTTATATTCTTGAGTCGAATTTATGGTATGGTAGATTAGGACATGTAAATTTTGATGCTTTGCGTAGATTAATTAGTTTGGATTATATACCAAAGTTTAAAATTGATTCTAATCACAAATGTGAGATTTGTGTAAAAGCGAAACTAACTAAGGCTCCATTTAAACTGGTTGAAAGAAAAACCGAACCTCTAGAATTAATTCATACTGATATATGTGACCTTAAATTTGTTCAAACTAGAGAAGGAAAAAAAGTATTTGATAACATTTATCTATGATTGCACAAGATATTGTTATGTATACTTACTTAAAAGTAAAGATGAAGCCTTAGAAATGTTTAAACTCTACAAAATGGAAGTTGAAAATCAACTTGGTAAAACCATTAAAATCTTTAGAAGTAATAGCGGTGGTGAATATGATGCACCATTAAATGAATTTTGTGCACAACATGGCATTATTCACCAAATTATAGCACCTTATTCTCCACAACGAAATGGAATTGCTGAAAGAAATAATAGAATCCTAAAAAAAATGATGAATGCCATGTTTTCAGGCTTACCACAGAACTTGTGGGGGGAAGCAATATTGTTTGCTAATTATGTTCTTAACAGAATAGCCCATAAGAAAACTAATAACACTCTTTATGAATTGGGGAAAAGTCGACCGCCTTCCTACAAATACTTAAAAGTGTGGGGGTGTTTGGCAAAAGTTAAAGTTCCTATTCCTAAAAAAACTAAGATAGGACCAAAAACAGTAGATTGTGTGTTTATTGGTTATGCTCAGAATAGTAGTGTATATCGGTTTCTGACTTATAAATCAGAAATACCTGATATAAATATGAACACTATTATAGAGTCAAGGAATGTTGTGTTTTTTGAACATGTCTTTCCTTACAAGAAAGGACAGGAATTAAGTTCACAAAAAAGAACTTATGATTGTACACAAAGTCAAGAGACTAATGACAATCAAACACAAGAGGCTAGTAATGGTCTCAACCAACAGGATTTAACGGATGATGAACTAAGACGAAGCAAGAAAGCAAGAACATCAAAATCCTTTGGTCCAGATTTTCTGACATACCTGTTAGAAAATGAACCTCAAAGCTTTAAGGAAGCAATGACAGGTTCTGAAAGTACCGTGAAGAGAACGAATCTGTCTTAAGGACACAGTGTTAAACACTAGACTTGATCAGAAAATTTGTTCAAGAAATTAATTTGTACACAAACTTAATTTATTCGGAATACAGTAAAGATTGTCGAACAAAAAGATTCGTCCATTGGTTAGCTAGTAAGTCCGATAGGTTATCACTAGGGAAGGTTCAAGGCCGAAAACTATTTATCCTGATGCAAGATATTTTCGATTTATACTTTTTCGACAAATTCTGCATATTGTTGCATTTCCGTTGTCATTGAATTCCATTCATGTGGGGGATTGTTAGAAATGGTTTTGAAGTTTTGGAAAAATATGATTTTTCCTTAACTTTGGTCTATTTTTTAGGTGGGACCTATATGCCAAAGTTGGCGGGTCTAAGTGGTAACGCGTTCTATGTCGCGTTGTGATTCACGTAGTATATTTGGTTGCTCAAAACCATTATCGGGTGAATGGAAAATTGAAGCCAAAGTGAGCTCCATGGAAATAAAGTTTTTGGTGGAAATTGGTTATGGTGTGAATTAAGGCTTGTTCCACATTGGTTTGGTGGAAAGAATTTTGTAGATTTATAAGGCATGGGTTTGTAACTTAGGGAGGGCCCCAAGGGGTACTCCAAGTTTGTAGAATGGAGAGGTTATGGGCAAATTGGGCTAGAACCATTGGACCAAAAAATAACCACACATGCGCTGTGCCTGCCGTCAGATTCGGATGGCTGAAATTTGGAAGTGTGAGGTTGGGTTGGGTTTGTCTAGTCCAATACTTATCTTTTTAGGCCAAAAACATTTGAATTTTACTCTTCTAAAATTAAATTCTAATTTTTTGGAATTTGAATTTCAGAAATTAAATTCAAAAATCTGTTGGGTTTTTGGTTCCCAAAAAAAAAAAAAAATCAGTTAGAAATCTATACAGGTTTATATCTGTCCCAATTCAAATTCAAACCCAAACAGATTCATATCTGTTTGAATTCAAACCCAAACAGTGCCATTCAAACCAAACAGGTCTGTTTCCTGTTCAAACAGGTTTATTACTTGTTTAATTCAAAATGAAAAGTCACCTTCACACCTATATATAGACAAGTCTTTCACTTGGTTTTTTACTCCAATTTCGTCCAAAATTTTGCCTGCCTTCTCTACATTTTTATTGCATAATTTTTCTCGTGAGAAAGAGTGTAAACACTTAGTGTGTTCGTTGTGCAAACAATTTGTAGTGCTGCTATTGTTTGCTGTTGATCATTTTATCCTGGGAGATAGACGTCCATATCTGAAAGCACCGTGGAGAGGACGAATCTGTCTTAAGGACATAGTGTTAAACACTGGACTTGATTAGAAAATTTGTTCAAGAAATTAATTTGTATACAAGCCTAATTTATTCGGAATACAGTAAAAATTGTCCAACAGTATTTGAGTTGCTCATAACTAATTATATTTGGATTATCCATGTGTTGAACTGTTATGATATTATGAATTCAGGGTTTAAAATAATATTGCTTGAGGAAATAAATTTTAGTCATCTTTGAACCAACAAGTCCATTGTGGCGGGTTTAAAAAAAGAATAAAAATTGACTTTAAAGGGCAACGAGTCAAGTTTTTCAGATTTTGTACACAAATTCTTATAACTACTTTATTAATACAACTTCATACTTTACCCTAATTTTAGCAGTTTTGACCTATTTATCCCTATATTTGCACTACCCAATTCATGCGCTGCCCCACATTTGGGTATTAAATACCTATTTTTTTTGGGTCATTTTTTTAATAAATCCTCTTTCTAAGTGTTTCATTTCATTTAATCCATATTCTTTTTTAGTATTCTATTTAATATGACCAAATCATCCTTTCTAATTTCTTGCACATGTTTCCATTTTGAAACTAATACACAATAAAAAACTAACAATAGTCCCTTATTTTATAGAAGAATTATTTTCCTCATTCTAAAAAGAAAACATTTCCCTCGTTCCACGGAAAAAATCTCTCCCTCATTCTAAGAAGAAAAACTCTCCCTCATTTTATGGAGAAAATCTCAAATTATGAACTTTGAACCTTTTTATAATGTGAAAAATTTTTAAATAACGCAAGAAAAAATCTAAATAAAAATTAACTTTTGAAAAAACAAAATACATACTAAAGTACAATATGAATATTCACAATAAACAACAAATATACAACTAACCTTCGAAAAAATAAAACTCATACCAAAATATAATGTGAATGTTTATAATTTATAATTAACATACAACTAATCTTAAAAAAATAAACTCATACCAATGTGAACATTTACACTGCAACGTAAAAATATAAAGCAAAATTGACTATTTCAATTGTTCAACAGTAACAAAAATGATTGTTCAACTAACAAGTATAGTACCAAAAATGACAAACATATAATTAATTTTCAAAAAAAATAAAATTTATACTAAAATAAAATGTGAATATTTACAATTTACAATTAATATACAACTAGTTTAAAAAAAAATAAACTCATACTCATGTGAACATTCATACTACAACGTAAAAACATAAAATAAAATTGAAAAAGTGAAAATCAACGATTTCGATTGTTCAATGGTAACAAAAATAATTGTTCAACCAACAAGTATAGTAACAAAAACAACAAACATATAACTACCTTTCGGAAAGAAAATTTAAAAAAAAAAAAAAACTCATACCAAAATACAATATAAATGTTCATAATTTATAATTAATAAACAACTAACCTTAGAAAAACTGAATTCATACCAATGTGAATATTCACACTGTAACATGAAAACATGAAACAAAATTGAAAGGCAAAAAGAAAAGAAAAGACTATTCCAATTGTTTAATGGTAACAAAAAATGATTGTTCAAACAATAAGTACAGTAACAAATAACCAATGATATGCGAATATTCACATCTTACAAAATATATAACTATGTTCGTATCTATATTCCAAAATTTATTTCTCAGACTTCCTAATAATGTGAAATGTGAATATTGACACTGATTGACAAAAAAATATAATAACAACAATACAACTAGAAGTTCAAAAAAAAAAAAAAACTCAATTACTCTAAAAATAAAAAATTATCACCTACATCCTTATCTTCATCATTATCACTATCATTAACAATCCATGCAATTTCACCATTCCACCAATTTAAATCAAACCAAATTCACCTTTGAAGAATATGTTTGTAACAAAATTGGCTAGATATAAACAAAGTTTTGACTTACAACAATGGAGAAACATAGAGTTTCAAACACAAAGTGATAATGAAGGAATACAAAGTTTTATCGTAACAATGGAGTAATATAATATTCTCTCACTACCACGTGTAAACTAGAGCTTTAAAACCCCACCAAACAGAGAGTTTCAAAACCCTAGCACAATGAAACAATACCACAAATGTGAATGAACTTGGTCAAAAGGAAAAATGTGAATAATGGTAACTGCCAAAATAGAGAGAGCAACAAAAAAGAAACGTGTATATTCTCTTTTTATGTAATACATATCAACAATAGACATAAAAATATAATAGTCCGACAAACAATATAAATTAAGAAAAAAAGACTTCATGAAATAAAAATATAAATATATGGAACTAACTGGGCTATAATTTTCCTTTGTGGATTTATTGAATTAGAACACTTCTAAACGGGATTAGAACACTTCTAAACGGGATTTATCAACAAAAATATAAATGTCTACTTTTTAGTTTTTTTTTATTATTATTTTTTTGTTACTGTTTTTCCCTAAACATTGCAATATGTTCCTTGTATCTTTTTGCCATGAACCTCTTCCTGCATTTAATTTATTATTCTTTCTTTGCATTCGTTTATAGTTTTTGTCTAAGAGTATTGTCATATTTTGTTCAACAACCACATAGTAAAAGTGTCGTTTCTGTATAATTTGATCCTAAGGCAGACTGCATTTAATTCATTATTCTTTCTCTATATTAATTTATAGTTTTTGTGTGATTTGATTGTTGTACCTTAAGAAGTAGACGTCCATCATTTTCATAATATCGTAATGAGGGACACTAGTCTTAAAGAGATAGTGTTCAACACTAGTGTCTCAATTGTTATATGTTTCCCTCACACAACGAGTTAAATATATTTCTGTTTTTGATGATTGATTTCGGTTCTTTTACCAAATTTCAGTAACAAATAAATTGTAACACCCATCTTTTTACTTAGCTGTTAATTCTATGGTTTATTTTAATTATGTGTTTATATGTGCATTCTACGTTTATCTGTGTGCTATGTGTGTACCATGTGTCATGTGCATCATGTTTTGCATGACAGAGATGTTAAGGTATAAAAAAGACCTGTCTGATTCGCTAAATTTTCAAGTTATAAATTAGATAATGGACTAAGTGAATAGAGCCTAATTCACCTTAATTAGACAAAGTGGGGTTAAGGTAACTTGGGTTATAGTAAGAAAAATTACTTAAAGTGGTTGTAATTTAGTTTAACTTAAACCATAGTAACTTAGATATTTTATATAGATATTTGAATTCAAGTGGAGAGAGAGAGAGAGAGAATTCTAGAATTTTAGAGAAGAATGAGAAGAGAAAGAGAAGAGTAGCAAGAGGTTTAGAGTCAATCTTTCACAATTCCATAAGCTAAGGTAAGAATTCTTGTCTCAACTTTGGGAATTAACATCTGAGATGGGAGAATTTGCATTGGTTTAAGAATTAGGGTAGTGTAGGTTATGTCAAGAACCCTAAATTGAAGACTTCATGTTCATATATGGCATACATAGCATCATTCATGTTCAATTCCTTTCTTTTGCATGGTCTTTGGTAGTTGGAGGAAGGAATTTATGGATTTGAGTTGGGAAAGTTACACTCAAAGTTTTGATCTTTTCTTTTCCAATACCAATGAGTTTGTTTGAACTTATGATGTTGGTTTGAACTTAGAATTTACTCGTTTATCATGTTTTCGTAAGTTTTAAGCCTTGATTTGTTGAAATTCGGGTTTGATTTTTGGAGGATTGAAGCTAAAAAACAGAGCAGAAATTTTGGTTCTGGAATACCCAAAATCGCATATGCAGTATGGGGAACCGCACGTGTGGGAAACAAGGCTGCATGCGGCGAGGAGGCCCACACGTGCAAAAAATAAGGGGAGAGATACCTTACATTCTGAAATAATTGCACCATTCAGCGCATGTGCGGTGAGAGTCTTGCCCGTGCAGCCAAAGGGCTCCGCACGTGTGGTACATTAGCAGACCCAGTTTCAGTTTTCTGCTTCATTTCTCTATCTTTCGGGCCTCTATTGGCATGATATCCGCATATATTTGATGATCATATGTATTACATGGACATTAAAGAGAATAAGGAACAATTAGGCCAACCAATCAATAAGTTATAGAATAACTAATTAATTGCACGGTAAAGTAAACATGTTATGCTTATATTTGTCTGTGTAGGTCAAACGCCACGTCCCAACCACGTGTTTTGTGGAGCCAACTGTGAGTAACACTGTTGTAAAGATATGTTTAACTTAACATATTTCTTTTCTGCTTTACCTTATTCCTTATTCTGGACATATTTCTTTGTATACTTATTGAATGATGATCCTACTTACTTACACTGTATTTCATGGCATCCTTAGCACCTGTCTATATTGTTACAGAGATCTCTGTTAGTTGCAATTCCTGGAACTCTCGGTTATGACGTTGATGGCCGTCATATCTGATTACTGGTCTTCATAACCGTTTGTTTGGTCTTTAAGACCGCCTGTATTAGTTTGCTATGGGATGTACCACATATACATTTATGCTTTCTGTATGGTATAAGAATCTGTTAAGTTTATGATTTATTTTGCATTAAGGACATCATTCGGAACCTCTTTACACTGTTGTTATTCACTGGGCTCTAGCTCACGTTTTGACATGTATATATATGTAGGTGATCCAGTTCATGAGGGGACGTTGTGGCGACGGTCTTGCCTCTATTTTGGTTAAGCTACCTGTTGTGTCTCACGACGAGGTTCCTATCTGTTGAAGTGTTTAGGTGGTCTAGTGAGAACCCTTTTGAGAATCACTCACGTGTTATGGTCGGTTTTCACTCGAGTTCTATCTAGTGTTGATGGGAATGTTTTCCCTATTTTATTTGTATTTTGACAAACTCGTAATACCTTGATGTACATATGTATATATATATAGCAATGCATTTTGTTTCATGTAAGTTTCACAGCTCGTTGGATGTTTTACTTTCTTATGTAATAGCTTCCGCTAGCTCCGTTTTTCGGACGTGTACAGGAAGGCCTTTGGTAATCACAGATTACTAGCCGGTTACGACGCTAAACCTATGGGGGTGGGTTTGGGTCGTGACATAAACATTATTTTTTCAATAGAAATTTCATAACTATATATTTGTCTCCCTTTAGGGTAGTTATCTCAAATATTTTTACAATGTTCACCATGTTTATGTTCTTTATTTATTTATTTTGATCAACCAAAAAAGAACTTTATTGATGAATATTCAAGCAACCAAAAAAGATACATCGATAAAGAGGGAAAATGAAAAAAAACGTTATAGCAGACCCACACCATTCCAACAAGGATGACACTACGAGGGCTACCCGATCATATGCTAGCACCCCCTTCCCCTCTCCCTCTCCCTCGAATGTTGGTGAGAAACCAAAAAAAAAAAAAAAACAGAGAAACAAATTGAACACACATTTAGATTAAAACTCTATTGTGACCACCCCCAACTTCAGATCAAAACTCTACTCCCCAAGTATATTCTGATCTGCCTCAGATTGAAAATAAAGTCCTGGACTAAAAAGTTGAACACCTTTAATAATGATTTCATCTACAAAGCAGTCCTAATCTTGATCAACTTACATAGCTCTGACAGATTTGAATCAGCTGCTCTGAACTCACATTCATTTTGATGCTTCTAGACAGACCACAACACAACTAATAGAATAACACTCAAAATCTCTCTCTATCTTCTTCATCTTTCCTTCAGCTCACCATAATAATAGATGATCCACAAGACCTGGTACAACACCTTGAACATCCCACCACTTCATCATATCAGCCCATATCTTCCAAACAAAAGGGCTGTAAATTAACACATGTTCCACAGATTCATTGTCCATTTTGCAGAAAACACATAAAGTGGACACATTCCCATTTAGGACACCTATTTTATGAAGGAACCCTTTTATCTTAAGTTTTTTCTTCCAAGCTAACCACCCAAATACTTGCACCTTAGGAAGAGTGTAATTTAACCAAGCCAACTTGCCGACTCTTAGGGTTGGGCCAAGATTATCCACAACTGACTTATATAATGATGATACAGAAAAATTTCCTGAGGCTGAGGCTGACCAGACAAGCCTATCAACATGCTCTGATCTCACTTCAGGGTTTGACATAGGAAGATTTAATAGATTTGCAAGTTCCATCTTCTCCCAGTCATGTAACCTTCTTCTGAGAGAAAGATTCCAGTCACTTGATATAGTTTTCTTATCATAGATTGCTCTCAAGGATGCACTCTTTTCCATTGGCAACCTATAAAGACCTGGAAACACATCTTTCAAGCTTACTGCCTGACACCACATATTAGTCCAAAAATTGATCATTCTACTATCCCCAACCTTCAACTGGCAATTAATCAGATAGAAATCTTTTAAAGTGTTACTCTACTCAGTAATAGATAGGATTCCTTTCCAAACAGAAGAGTGACTGCTAGAAGAGGTAAATGATGGGAACCAGCTTCGTATCTCTAACTTGTATTTGTTAAAAATCACTCTCTTCCACAAAGCTTCTTCTTCACAACCAAACCTCCATCACCATTTGATTAACAAGCAGTTATTAACTTCCCTAACTTTTTTGATGCCTAACCCTCATTGATCCACCATTTTAGATAGTTCCTCTCATTTAATGATATGAATCTTTCTCTTTAGTTCTGAACCACCCCACAAAAATATAGCTTAAAGTTTATCAAATTCTTTAGCTACCCTTCAGGCATCTTGAACAGAGACAAGTAGTACACTGGTAGTTATAATGTTACTGCTTTTATAAGTGTTCACCTTCTTGCAAAAGACAACAACTTCCTTTTCCAACCAGCCAGCCTACTTCTAACTTTATCTAAAACCGGTTTCCATGTGGCTTTCTTTCTTGGGTTAGCCCCTAATGGCAACCCAAGATAATTGAGAGGCAAGGATTTAACTCTGCAATTAAGTACTAAAGCAAAGACATCCAAAACTTCATCTGATACACCCACACCGCACACAACACTTTTATGGTAATTTATTTTCAAATCAGACATGATTTCAAAGCATCTTAGCACTTTTTTCAAGGTCCTCACCACCCCCTTCTTCTTTGTTTTCTTCCACCCATCAAACATCTCATTAGCAATTAACATCCCATCTAAAATATTCCTTCCACTCAAGAATGCTGACCGTGTTTCACTGATAATGTGAGGCATCATTGTTTTCAACCTATTTGTCAATAGCTTGGCTATGACCTTGTAAATTGACCCCACCAAGCTTATAGGTTTATAACCAGATAGCCCTATTGGGTTTTCCTTCTTAGGTATAAGACTTATGAAAGAACTATTGATTCCCTTCACCAACCTCTCATTCCTATGAAATTCCTTTACAAAGTTTATCACTTCATCCTTCATTACTTTCCAAAACTTCTGAAAACACAAGAAGTTGAAACCATCTAACCTTGGTGCTTTATTTCTATTACATTCCATCACTGCTGCTTTTATTTCCGCTTTTGTAAATTCTATTTCCATCAGACCAAACTTCATGCTTCATTCCACTAATTTAAAAGACCCTCTTAATTGAGGTCTTAATGTTCAACGTTTTGAATACTGATTTTTGAAGTGCTCAAATACCTTAGCCTTTACTAGACCAAGTTTCTCAATAACCATCTCCCCCATAGTAATGGAGTTAATTTCATTTCTTGCTTGTCTACATTTTGATATTACATGAAAAAATCTTGTATGTCTATCGCCTTTCATTGCCCAGTTGAGTCTTGATTTTTGCAGCAACATCCATTCCACCATTCTATTCAATCTTCACACCTCCTCTCCTTCTTAGTTTTTTTAAGTCATCAAGGTCTCTATCCTCAGCCACAAGATCAAAGTTGTGTAAATCCATCTATGTTGCCTTCAATTTGTTAATTACATTCCCAAATATCTCCACATTCCATTTCTTAAGACCTAATTTTAGAGTCTTCAACTTGTTGAGTAGTATATACCCTGCCCAACCCACAACAATAGCCTCTTTCCAACTTTTTTTCTGAAAAAGCTTGAAAATCTCTATGTAAAAACCATGCATTTAGAACCCTAAAGGGTCTAGGACCCCAGTCTCTCTCATCCTCCATCACTAATAGAGGGCTATGATAAAAAATCATTTTAGGTAAACCCTATTTTGGGTCAACCAAGACCCTATCAATTCTACTCCACTTTTCTGCATCTCTTGAATTACACCAAGTAAATTTTCTGCCTAATAGTGGTAAATCAAACATCTCATAGTTGTTGATTAACTCATTCAAATCTTTCATTCCCTATCTCTTCTAGAACACTCCTTCCTTTCACCAATATTTCTTATCTCATTGAAATCCCTACCTAGGCACCAAGGCTTAGGGAACTCCTCTTTCAATTTTATTAGGTTATCCCATAGTTCTCTCATTGAACCCACTTCATTAGGTGCATAAATATTCAACATAGCACACTCAAATGAATTAAAAAAAAGTACTTGAGATAATGATAAAGAGATTGCTTTATGCACCTAAAGAGATTGCTTCCACTACTGCTCTTTAAATTACAATCTTTGGAGCTAATTTACTTGTTGAAGCCCCTTTTCAACCATACCTCCTAGCTAAGTCGAAGTAGCCTTTGTTTGACCACTGTTAGTTATATCTCTTTCTAAAGCTTATCTTTTTCTCTCCCTTCTTCTGCTTATGTGATCTATTGCTGGGTTCTTCCTCATGGGCTTCAGATATGCTTGAGTTTCTAATAACTGGCCCTATTGCCTCATTCCTTACAGTTGTGTTACTGAATTGTACCGTAGGCCTATTTTGAACAAGTTGCAACCTATGTCCTTGTCTTGATAATTGACTCTGGTCCAACACCACTTCAATATTCACACCAGGCCTAAATAGGCTCGACCCACTCATGCTTCTAACAAAACCAGGCGTGAGTAGTTGGCCATCAATGTTCTAACTCCCACCAGCATCATTTACAGAGTCATTTCTTTGGTTTCTCAACCCCATCATTATGTTGCAAGCCTCTCAATTGGTCTCTTTTCCCTTACCACTTCTTCCCTCTGCAACTTCAGTATCACTCCTCCAACTCACCTCATTACCCATCTTCTCACTCTTGCTTTTTCCACATGGCTCATGAACCTGTGCCACACCAGACATATGCTCCAACTCATGAACCGAATCATCGTCCATGTCATTATCATCCTCCTCTTCACTACTGCTTCCTTCTATCTCTTGTATTTCCAGTTCATTTGAACTGCAATTCTCATCCATATCTTGATGCTTATTACATTCACACTTTGTTTTCATTATTTTAACCATTATTAGCTGCTCCTCACATACTCTCACTGGATGTAATGAACCTTTGCTTTCCAAATTTACAACCTTATTAATTGATTCCATACATCTAGTGGAGATCTTAATCTTGGCACACACAAATAACTCTGGTTGGCTTATATCACCATCAAAGCCTATAACTTGTCCCCACAATCCACCAATCAGTTTTAGATTTTCACTGTTCCATATGTTTAGTGGGATTCCATAGCTACTGATCCAGACGTTTCTCTCCTGCTCCAACACTAACCCTATATTCCCTTCAGTAATATCATCACACCAGTCCAAGATCAGCTCCTTGATGGCTTTATTTTTAGTCCCATCTCCTTCTTTGATTTGAATGTTATAACTACATCTCTTCCCCCACTTTCTCTTACCATAATATCCTCCATACCTATTGATTTAAGTTCCTTTTTCAAGTAATATTAGCATATTTGGCCTTTAGATGAACAACTACATTTTCATACAACCACCCATTTCCAAATTCCACTGCCTTCAACGTAATGTTTCCTCCACCAACAGTCATTTGTCATGTTAAAGCCTCTGCATATGATCTTTGATTTGTACAGGGTTTTTCTCCACTTCTATTTACCTCACCTTGGACATTTCAACTCTTAGTTTGGGTACGTATTGGAACTTTTGCAGCTTTATCCTTTGCTTTTTCCTTACCAAAATCTACATGCTTTACCTCTAAAGCCTTATCATCCACCCATAGGCCATTTGCTTTTTGAACTACTATTGTGGCAGCCACAATGCAATCAAACCTTACAAAGCCAAATCTTGTATTGGTCACTCTTCTTTTCTTTTGCAGAATGAAGACATCCTTTACCACACCAAACTTTGTAAATAGGTTGAAAATGCTCTTTGGATTCACTTAGTTTGGTAAGTTGTCCAAAAATACAGTGAAAACGTTTGTACTTCCTTCCTTCATGTCCCTTGTCTTCCCCTTTCCCTCACAATAGGTATCCATCCTCCTTGCTAAGCGTCATGTGACCTCCAGCCTCCTTGTTTCGCCATCCGTCCACAAGGTGTTGAGCATGTTTATGTCAAGACAAAAATTTAGAAAAAACAAAAGACAAATGCTTGCTTGCATACAAATCAAAAAGAGAAAAATAAAAATTAGCTTGATTTGGAGAACAATTATAATACAATATTTATTTTTTTATTTTTAAAAAATATTTTTGAAGCTTTCTCAAAAGTTTAAAAGTCTTCTTTAAATCATAGGTAGGCCCTCTTTCTCTTCTTCTTCTTTCTTTATTTTTCTTATCTTTTTTAGACTTAATAGTGAGATGTCAAATCTTTGACATTTGGGTTGTGGTATATTCAAAGAGTTGGGTTCATCCATTAAAATGATATGTGAGTTGGGTTTAGAACGTCATTCAAATTTAAGCTAAAAAATGTCCATTGTACATATAATATTGTACCATTGGTGCATTTTATTTTTATTTTTATTTATTTTAGAGTATTTTTAATTTTTTTTTAAGATGAGCATAATCTCCGAAGTAAAATCATATTACACCCACTTTTATAAAGCAAATCTCCAAATTTACTGTTAGTCCCAAGCCTATCTTACGCCATTGGATGGTGAGTGTGAATCTTTTTGCCATATATGCATGGCATCAACTCATCATGAGCTAATACATAAATAATGAAACAACTATGCTAGAGACCTCTAAAATACCATCACTAAACCACCTCTAATGAGGTGGAAAAGCATAAAAAAAAAAAAAAAATTTAAGGCACCTGATTGGTTGTGACAGTGGGGACTAGTGGTACCTCTAAATTAGAGGTCCCAATCATTTTTCATAATGAAATTAGCATTATCATGAGCCCATTTGTCATTTTTTAACCTTTTCTTTTAGTGCCCATTGTCATCTCACTCAAATATAAAAATTAAAAGGTGATATCATCAGGTGAAAAAAGTCTGGTACAATTTCTTTTGCATCTTTTTAGGAAGTAGAAAAACCATTTTCAAATCACTTTATTGTGTAAGTGATTTGTTTTACTATTTCATTTGTTTCTTTATGTTTTTTCTTTGGGGCAAATTACACTTACTGCCCATGAGATTTATGACAATGGCAGAGATTTTCGTTTGATTGAGAGATTTAAAAAATAAAAAAAATAAAAAAAAGAAAAGAAAAAGTATATATATAAGTAAAATTGGATAAAATATAAATATATTTTATTTACATTTATCTATCTTTTTTTTCTTTTCCTTTTCAAACCTCTTTCCAAATTCTTTAATAAAATATTGCGTTAAAGTTTTTGAAATGACACTAAACTACATATCAAGTAGATATTGTAAGGGTAAAGTATCAATAAATCTCAAAATGTGATCTTGTAAACTGTTTAGTCCTCAATTTTTTCTTATGAACCCAAAAGTTCCATTAAAGTAGAAATTATATAAAAAGGTAGTTACTTACACGTTTGAATTTAATTGTTTAAGGATAAAAGTGGATTTCTCAAAATGTGAAATTACACATTTAGGCAATATGCACTATAGATGTATTGGATTTTTCTTCATTTTGGAACAAATCCCATATTACAAATAAGAACGTAACATTCCAATGTAATATATTAAAAAAAAATATTAGTGTACTTTTTTCAAACGTATCACTTCAATGTAACGTAGATAAAAACACTAAAAAATTACTTAGTGTACTTTTTCCGAATGTAGTACTCACAGTTTGAAATTGTATATTTACTCAAAACTTACTGAAGAATTTTTGTACATCTTTTGGAGTGGTTTAAAGAATCTCACACCTTTTTGGAATGATTTGAAGAATCTCACATCATTTTTTAGAGTGTTACATTGGAATATTACGCTTGAGAAAGTACACTAAGAAATTTTTGTGTGTATTATATTGGAGTGTTATACTAAGGACTTTTTTGAAGTGTTATGTTAGAGTGATATAGACTGAAATTATACATTTACTCAAAACTTACTAAGGAGTTTATGTACTCTTTTTGAAATATTTGAAGAATCTCACAACCTTTTGAAATGTTTGAAAAATTCCATATTTCAAGTCATTTTTATACTCATTTTGAAATGTTTGAAAAATCTTACATTTCAAGTCATTACAAGTAAAAAAGATTCTTATATAAAAATTCGTCCCAAATTTGATTCCTATAGGTTGTGTATACTTTTCTAGTACAAAAGAAAAAAAAAATAGAAATAAGAGTATAACTGTAAATCTAATTTTCAAATAATATATTAAATCTACTTTTTAAAAATCAATAGAACTAATTGGTCTATACGAAAACTTTTGAGATTAATCGAATCAACATTTCTTAAAATGTGATTTATATAGGTAAATTTTCCATGTTGTAAACATATATGATTTTTTAATAGATTAAACTTATTGTTTAAAAAAGTTATTTTTTTTTTTTTCCAAATTCAAACATTATACACAATGCAAATATTAACTCTTTGGTTGAATTTTCAAAATTTATTTTATTTTATTTTCTTGAAAAATATAAAAATATTTGAAAAATATAAACACCAAAAAATATATATATTTCAATTTATAAAAATTATTTCCACCCAAAAAAATTATACTAAAATGAATGAGATTTTTATTTTTCATTTTTTAAGCGAACTAATTTTTGAAAATCATATGAAAACATTTTTCAATCTCATACTTACATGCATTAAGACAACATTTTCTAGTTTGTTCTTACACTTAAATAAGGATATGCTTTTTTTTAAAAAAGGTAGAAGATATCAACTACCACTACTGTTCGTTAACGGAAATGTACGCAGAAGTCAATCTGAAACAGTGAATCAAAGTAGAGAGATGGTCAGTGTGATTTCAGAAATATCAAAGAAAGTGAGCAATGTTTCATATCACTAATTTATTATTATTAATTTCATCATTAGTGAGGTGGCAATTGAAAAAAAAAATAAAAAAACAAAAACCAAGGTACAAAACACATGTAGCAGTGGGTGAGACCTACTACCACATTATTAGAGTCACTACTAATTAGTGGTCTAAAGCATTTTTGAAGAAAGTATTTAGGTGGGAATAGATTATTTTAATAATTTTTTAATTTTTTATGAAAAGATATGTAAAAAAAAATAGAAAAAGTGATGTAATAATTTATAGTGAATTTTTGATTTTTTTGACTAAACTTCAAGTTACCAAATGAAGCCTTAGGCCTCGTTTAGCAACTCACTATTTTAGCTTAAAAGTCAAAAAATCACTAAAAACACTAAAAAACTAATAACCTATACCAAAAAATTAAAAATTTTATTTTCTCTATATTTTTTGTATATTTTTTTCCGTAAAAAGTTAAAAAATCATTCCAAACATATTAATTTTTTTTTACCTTATATGTTAACTAAAAGAATTAAAAAATTACTAAAATAACCGATTTCCAAACAAAACCTGAGAATTATGAAAAACCACAATAGAGGTCAGTATCCAGAATAAAAAATAAAAATTGACATGAAAAACAAGTTTAGCAAACAACTTTTTAGTTAATTTTATGAAAAGACAATTTTTCATGAAACACTTTAAATTTATTTTTAGAAAATTTAAAATCTATTTTAACTTAAAAATGAAAAGTTTACGTTTCTGAAAACATACAAACAAAACAAAAACAAAATTTTTAAAAATGATACATGGAATATTAAGAAAAGCACCAAGAGAAAAAAAAAAAAAAAAAATCGACAAGACTAATGGCCCTAACAACTATTATAATTACCATGTTGCTTTAATAATTACTTGTGGTTGGTAATGGTAAACAAACCATGCAAGATTCATCATAATCAAGCGTGACACCAAAAAAAATTACACACTATATTAACCACATTATTATTAATGAAATCTTTGTAATCATTGATGAAATCCTACAAGATTGATTTTCATTCTTACCATTACTTAAGTCTTGGATTATGTGTCTATGTTTTATTTAGAGAGACTTAAAATTCAATTAATTGGCCAAAAATGCTTATTTTTCTAATTAAAAAAAAAGAACAAAAAACTTAACTACACTAAAAGCCTTTAGAAAAGTTACACAAAAAAAAGAAAAAAGAAAAAAAAAAGAGTTAGGAATTAATATGTTAAACCAACTATTTATTTTTTTAACTATTTTTTTAATTAATAATAATTTATATTTAAATTTATTGGTTAGAAATAGAATTTTTGAAAAAATCCAACTTAAATTTTTAACCACATACTGGTCTTGTTTGGTAGGGCTTATTTCCAGCTTATCTCAGCTTTTAGCTTAATTTAAACTATTTTGATATGTTTGGTTTAGCTTAACAATACAGCTTATAGTTTTTTATAAGTCAAAAAGTAACTTATTTTTTAAGTGGGGGAGGAGAAGCTTAATTTATAAGTCAAAAATTAATTTATGTTCACAGTCATAAGTTATAAATTATAAGCTATAATTACTTTTTCACAGCTCTACCAAACGGGCCACTAAAGGGGCTGGAGTGAAGTACCAAACAAACAACCTTCAAAGTATAATTTGTTGGGACTGTAAATATACATACTACTATTTTATCAATATTACAAGACATAATATTTACTCATTATTGTTTGTTTTTTGAAAAGGGGCCCTATAGGGTTCGTCTGGTTTGATTTTTTGAAAAAATTTTGAGAAATTTTTTCTACAAATAAGTTTTTAAAAGTAATTAAATCAAACAAATTTTTTCAAAAAAATTTCTCAAAACTTGTAAACCAAACAAGTTTTCCAAACAAATCTCTCTCTTACACATATCAAATCAATCACTTTTTCCAAAACTCTCTCTCAAAATCATTTTCCAAAACATCTTTTGAAAAAAACTAAACCAAACATATTTTCGTACTTTTTATCTCTAAAACACATCTCTCAAACACAAACCAAACATACCCATATGACAAATGTTATACTTAAATAAATTTTTTATTAAATCCTTTTATTACTAGATTCAAAGGTTAGTCTCACTATAAAAATAAAAAATAGTGACAAATTCATTTATATATAACATTATACGTGATTTGGGACATTGCAGTATATGGAGCACTAAATAACTACCAAAAAAAACAAAAGAAACACCGTAGTTGGGTAGTCCAACTAGACCGTCCAATTCTGCCTATTTTGAACTCATTTCGAGTCCATTTTAATGATCCGAATTGTTTAATGTGTAAAATTCATTGAGTACTTCGTTCCTACAAGAAATCATGTTGATTGGATATCGATAGATACTGACCAATTCAAATTTCTGTCAATATTTTTAAAAAAAAATCATACTTAACGTTGACAGAAATGTAAACTAATCAAGTCGTTATCGATATTCAATTAATGTGATTTTTTACAAAGATGAAATATTCAATGAGACATCGAATGGGTCGAATCATTAATTTGGACTCTGTGGTGGACCTACAAAAGCCCAACAACACAATCTAATCCGATTAAGAAAGAAGACAAGCTTAAGCCAAAAAAAAAAACTACTCAAGAAAAAGAGAGATTGACTATTTTAAATTAGCTTTGTTTTACTTTGTATTTTAGGGAATCTGAGGGGGTTGTGGACTCATCACGATCCTATTTCAAGTATCGTTTATTCTATAAGATTCTTAATGTATATTATTTATTAAAAAATTAGATTGGCTTGATAATTATAATTTTTTTATTGTATTTGTTTATTAAAAAAAAATAAATGATCTATTTTTAAAAATATATTTATCGTTTATTTTTTCAGAGACAAATGCGATAAAATGAAAAAAGTTACGATTATTGAATTAAACTAATTTTTTTTCATAGATAATATACATAGAAAACCTTATAAAATAAACGATTCAAATTATTAAAATGAGAGCCGTGATAGGCCTTACGAGTCCCTCAAATTCTATCATATTAAGATGTAAATGTAAAAGCCTTACCCTTATTCTTATTTTTTTTATTTTAGCTCATGGTGGAGTGGCTTTACCGTACTTAATTTCGGATAATTATTCAGTAATTTCGAAACGTAGACAAGTGATATTCCATAATATTATAATTAGTGAAAAATGTAGGTAGATGGGTTATTGTGTTAGTTGATTAAAAAACATGAAGAAGTATATTGAATGATGATTAGTTAGAAAGTAGACACGTGATACTCCAGAAATATTTAATAATTTCCCCCTAATTTCTCAGGTAGATACAGTTTTCATATCTCACGTATGATAAGTAATTATCGGGTCAACACTTTAAGAATTGTATAAAAAAGAAGTGGGAAATGGAACATTTATTTGTTAATTAAGGATAATTAGATATAAACATGGTCATTAATAAATTTTAAATAGTGATTTTATAAATTGTTTGGTCTTTATTTTGTTTTTTTATGAACCCAAGTGTTTATTCTGTTGGAAATGGTTATAAATTCTGGGTAAAACCAGAATTTTTTCCTAAGTTTGGTCTAATTTTTAGGTGGGCCCCGTGCATCGATTTACACGGGTCAAAGTGATAACGCGTTCTATGCCGCGTTGTGATTCACGTGGTATATTTGGTTGTTCAAAACCATTACCGAGTGAATGGGAAATTGAAGCCAAAGTATGCTCCATGGAAATGGAGTTTTGGTGGAAATTCCTTAAAGGTATGTATAAGGCTTGTCCCACATTGGTTTGGTGGGAGGTTTTGAGAGGGTTTATAAGGCTTGGGTTTAATACTTGGGGTGTGCCCCAAGGGGTACCAAAGTGTTTTAGAGGGAGAGGTTATGGGCAAAATGGCCTAGACCCATTGGCCCAAAAAACCACCACATGTGCCATGGCCGTCCGACCAAATTTGGGCTTGGCGGGGTGTGAGGTGTGAGGTTGGGTTGGGCTTGTTCGGCCCAATACTAATCTTTTTGGGCCAAAAACATTTGAATTTAATTCAAATAAATTGTTTTGGATTTTCTGTTCATCCAAACAGGGCCCTTCCCGTTTTCAAACAGAATTAAACTGGTTTGGCATTTTGGTTCATCCAAACAGGGCCCTTCCCGTTTTTATCTGTTTGAATAATTAACCAACAGATTCAAACCTGTTGAAATTCAAACCCAACAGGTTTCATACCTGTTCAATTCAAATCCTACAGCCACCTTAACATCTATAAATAGACCAGCCTCCCATTTGGATTATTACATCAATTTTCGTATTCCTTCTCTGCTTTAAATCTCTGCCATATTGCTGCATATTATTTCTGAAAGAAAGAGTGTAAACACTTAGTGTGTTCGACGAACAATTAAATTGTAGTGCTGCATTTAATTGTTGATAAGATCATTTCATCACAGGAGATAGACGTCCAAGTTAAAGCACCTTGGAGAGGCGAATCTGTCTTAAGGACACAAGTGTTCAACACCGGACTTGATCGAAAGTTATTCCAAGTATTTAACCAAGTAAGTTGATTAAATTATTTTTGCTTTTCTTTATTTGTTTATTAAAATCAGATTTTAATTTTGTTTTTGTAACAAAATAAAATCTGTTTTTATTTGTTTTATTTTATTTTTATTTTGAGTTTGATTTTTGTGATCAAACAAATTTCTCTCCTTTTCTTTAATTCTTTAAATTCTGATTGTTGTTTAGTACACAACAGAATTTAATTTATTTAAATACAGTGAAGATTGCCATACATATTCTAATGTGAATAAAGGGCCAAATATAAACATACGTACGTTATGTATTGAGGGACCAATATGAGCTTTCTTATAATGTCAAAATTAGTAGCACTTAAATAAATAAATAAATAAAAATAATTTCTTAATGTACTTTTTTCAAATGTAACATTCCAATGTAATCCTAAAAAAATGCCGCACTTCAATGTAACACATTGAAAAATTTCTTAGTGTACTTTTATCAAATGACAAATTACACTAATAGTCTATATAGTTTGGATCTTGTGTCACTTTGATCCTTAACTTTTCAGTTGTGACATATTTGATCCCGAATTTTGAATTTTGTTCCAAATAAGGATCATTAAAGATATCATTGCTCAATTTCAAGGACAAAGTTGTCAATTTGATAAAATATAAACTAATTTGACAAAAATAAATGTCAAAAAAATATTTTAAAATTTTTAAAAATTATTTCTACCCACTAAAGATAAAATTATATAAAATTAATAAATCTTGTAGATATTTATTTATTTATTAATTTTACTAAACTAATTTTTATTATATGTTTGGAAAATAATCATGTGATGAGTAGTTGTATTATAAGAAAAACCCTAAGATCTGAATTATGGAAATCATGAGAAGGAAGGGAGGAGGCCGATGTGGCAGTGAAAGAAGGGGGATGGAGTCGCCGATCTCGATGACGGAACCACTATCGACGATGTCGCCGCCCAATCCTAGCCACCAATAACTACCCCAGGCAATGGTGCCTTCTATATCTACGAAAAAGATGATAATGAAGAAGAATAAGAAAACTACGACGGTGGTGGTAGTGGAGAAGGAGATCGACGAGCTTCTACTAGGGGCAACGTTGAGATGAGGCGGTGGCACTGCTTGGGATTGGAAGAAAAGCGAAGAACCTGCTAAATGTTTGCATTGCGTTAGCAATGAAGCTTCAGAACCCATCTCTCTATTTCTCTTCCACTCTTCCTTCACAAAATCAGAACCCAAAAACCCTAACAGAACCTATCTTTCTCTCTCTTCTCCTTCACTCTTCTTTTAGAGGAAGAAAAATAAACACAAAAACCCTAACAGATAGGCTCAAAAAAATTGTATAGATAAAATTTGTAATGATAAAAATTTAGGATAAAAAAATATTAAAACAATTTTGACAGATAGTGGGTTGTGGCAAGCGAGAGAGAGAGAGAGAGAGAGAGTGTGTGTGTGTGTGTTTGTATGTATGTGTGTTTGAACAGATATGTTTTAAAAAAATGAATAAATAAAAAAAGATTTTAATAGATAGATTCAACAAATACATTGTTTGGTGAATTTTAACAGATAAAAAAAATAGACTTGGTGAATTTCAACAAGTAGAATAACAAATATTAAAAATAATATTAACAGATAAATACAACTTTTAACATATAGGTTCAAAAAATTGAACAGATAGGTTAAAGGGCAAAATTAGAAACAAAAAGTCATCTAAAATAACAAAACGTACTTCACACCACAATATTTCACAAAGAGTGTAATTTTCACAAAAAACAAAATACCTATGGGACCTAATGCCTCGAGCAATTCTCAAATTGAATTTATTACCAATTTTCTCTAAAATAATTGAGATAAATATTAAGAAATTATTTATAAAAATCAACACTCTGCTTGATTAGAGTTTTCTAAAAATACTTTTCAAAAAATTCTACTTTATTGTTTTTTATTTTTTTTGTTTTTACTGAATTTTTTTAATATTTTAAACAATTTTTTTTTTTTTTTTTTTTTTTTACTTTTTAGACATACCTAACATGAATATACTTAAAAAGTAAAAAATTTGTGAAAAAAATCTTTTAAAAATTCACTAAATACTAAAAATATAAATAAATAAAAAAACGAGAATTCAATACATTTTTTGTATTTATTAATTTTTTAAAAAATATTTTCACAAATTTTTTACTTTTTAAATACATCTAAGTAAGATGCATCTAAAAAAGTAAAAAAAACATTTAAAATTTAAAAAAATATTCACTAAAGACAAAAAAATACGAAAATAAAAAAACTCAATTTTCAAAAAACTTAATTCAAAAAACTCAAACCAAATGTGTGAGTGAATTTCCGATCACACTGCCCTCCTTAGTAATCCAACTGTAGAACACAGGCAGAATAGATGGCACCCTGTAATCTGCACAGAAAGAAAAGGCTCCGGCGGTGGTTCTTCCACCCGGGGGCACTCCGACAATCAAGTCAGTATATCTCTTAAAGATAATCAAATATTCAACTCACAAGCTTGAGTATCAAAAAGCATACCTTAGACCCATGGGGGTGCCTCTCTTTTATAGCTTAACTCTCTCCCAATCCCACTAGAAGTCTCACTTCTATGGACTCCAATTCCAGATCCACCTTGGACTCTTCAAGAGATAAGGATAGAGTACTACCTATATCCATCTTGCAGTCTTTCTTCTTTCTAGGACTCCTGTCCCTTATCCACTTATTTCGGACTCCGGTTTCTTCGGAGATAACCTCGGCAACCCCGAGATTACCTCGGCATATCTGTCATGACAAGTGGAACCTCGGCTGACACTTCGGCATCACCTCGGCCACGTGTTGGTACTCAGAAAATATATCCCCACACCAAACATACTTATTTTTTGCAATTTTTTTTCTCCTAACACTTATATAAGAGATTATCATTTATAAAGGCCACTTCTAATTTATTTATTTGTTGGTACATTTATGTTGGTCCCCTTTAAATAAAATTTCTAACTTCGTCCCTAGATAGAGGAATTGTTGGGTGATGAGATAAGAGGAATTGTTGGGTGATGGGATAAGATACTAAAAGTTGGAGGTGGTGATAATGGTAGTTGACAAGTGGAGGAAAGGATGAAGGTGGCGGGGGAGGGCCATTTTTGTCTTTCAATTGAAATTCCCTTAATATCTACCCATATTGTTGAAAAGATACCCACTTAAATGATAATATTTGCCTAACTTTCCCTTTATTGATATTTCCCAACTTTTTTTTTTTTTAAATTTTAAATTTTTGTGTTAATTACTCCTTATAATAACTATTCTTTTAAAAAATTTATTAGGTGGATGAGATCGATGAGAATATAAAGAGTGGTTATATCTTGCAAGACACCACTCCTGTCTCAAACAGAAAAAAAGCTTCGGCGGGAAAAAAGAAGCAACACCCTCCACTCACATACGCATAAGCATGTATATAAAGATGAATGTGTGCGTGTATATATAAAATCAAGAAAACAAAACGAAAAGCAAAGCAAGACGCTCTTTTTGTCTCTCATTGTCTTCTTTGACATTCAACATCAGAAGATATCGAATATATAACGCAGAGAGAGAGAGAGAGAGAGATTGTTGAAGCATCTGCTCTCTTCTTCTCTGAGATTCTGAGAAGATAGCGACCTCCTCTGTCTTGAATCTCAATCGGCTTCTCTGAATTTCTTCTCAGGTACGTTTTATTTGTTTCAATTTGATCTTCAATGCATCGTTGTTATTCGATTTTTATGTTTCTATTAGCGGTTTTGATCTGTTCTGTTTTATTCTTCACTTGAATCTTGCGTGTGTACCACTTGATACTTAGAAGAACGCGAAATGGAATTCAAAGCTGTGTTCATTATGGTATAGAAATTTTGGCGTGTGTTCGTGTCATTGATTTTGCAGTTAATAAGTTCATGTTCTATTGTTTCTTTTTCAGTTATTATTCATTTTGCTTGGTTTGAGTTTTCTAAAAAAAAAAAATTTCAAAAAGTTATACTTTCTTATTTTTTAAAATTTTTTTTTGTTTTATTAAATTTTTTTAATATTTTAAACAATTTTTTTAATTTTTAGATACACTTAACATAAGTACATTTAAAAAGTATAATTTTATGAAAAAAGTCTTTAAAAAACCTACTAAATACCCAAAAAAAAATACTGAAGTTCAATATATTTTTCGTACTTTTATGTATTTATTAATTTTTTAAAATATTTTTTTACAAATATTTTACTTTTTAGACACATTTAAGTAAGATTCATCTAAAAACGTAAAAAAAATACTTAAAATTGAAAATATATTTACTAAAAAAAAAATACGAAAAATAAAAAACTCAATTAAAAAAACTCAAACTAAACACAGATTGATATTTTTGCAAGGACAATAGCAATTTTTCACCAAATTCACAACCCCTCTAGGCCGAATTCATTGAAAACAAGGAAGAGGAAGAAGAATGTCTCTCTAGTTAATTCTATTTTTTCTTCAAAATTATTAGTAAAATTTGCACTGGTGAGTGTTCTAATAAGTAACTTTCCAACAAAAAATAAAAAAATAACAAATGGGAACTATTGATGACAATGATGTTGGAAAATGAAAATGAATGAGTTACTGAGGCTATAACGGTTGAATGATCATGATGATAATTTTCATGGGACTGGGGGAGTTGTAGAGAGAAGCCAAGAAAAATTTGGTTATGTTTACAGACTTCCAGAGGCTCTCAAATTGAGAAACTCTTGAATTTGTTTAGAAAATGATATTTGTCACCATGTAAATTTGATTTTTTTTTTATTTTTATTTTTTAAAGAATTTAGGACGAGAGTTACATTACAAATTAGTGAAGAATCATTTTTATTACGGTACAGATTTAAAAAATAAATAAATAAAATTATAAGGTGGTGGGATCCATCCTTAAAATAACAAAATTGCCTTTCACCCCTCTTATTTCCTTTCCATCCTGCAACCCCCACCCTCTTTAGCCTATGAAGCACATACACCCCTTTAGAGCTGAGGCCCCCAATCTTGTCTAAAAAAATAGGGCCTCCATTTAAGTTTTACCCTTATATATATATGGGAAGTGATTGAGATCCCCTCCAATCACCACCCCCACCACCCCACACACATGTGGCGGCTGGTGATTGGAGGAAAAAACAAAAAAAACTAGTCAATTAGAAAGAGAGGGGTCAAGGGGTGGGGGGAAAAGGGGATCCGGGTCATTTTTCTATATATATTAATAAAAATATTTTAGAAAAATGTTACTATGCACACTAGTTTATCATAAAAAAGTTGTACATTTTTATGATGTTAGTTATCAGTCAGGGTAGTTATGAAGGGCACACTAAAATAAAAAAAAAATAAAAAACTATTGATTACATCTTTATGGTTGTATTCTGAATATTGGACATGCTCTGGCTACGTCTCAAACATGTTGTAGGTAGTCGAATAGCATGTCCGACATCTTGGGGAACACTTGGATATGTTGGGGATACGTTGAGACACACGCTAGGGATAAATTGTCCTTTTTTTTTTTTTTATACTTTTGTTATTATTATTATTTTGCCAGAATAGCATAGCCAAGATTGATAGATTCAGTGAGAATAAATATTTGACATAAAAAAAAAATATATGTAATATCAAAAAATGTGATATATAATAAATATATAAATTTTTTGTTTCACGTCCTCAGTGTGGCCGTGCATGTGCTTCTTAATCCTCAGCCCTTCCCAGCTCTCTCAGCCAACCTCCACCCTTGCCTGCCATCCTTTACACCTCCACCTCAGCCACCCACCCCCATTCCCTCACCCACCCCAACCCAACCCAACTTGATCATATTGAATTTTTACCATCAATTGATGCATGTGATCTTTTTTTCTTTTTTTTTTTTCAATTGGTTGAACATAATTTATAAATGTAATGAGATTTACATCAAATTGAATATTCAATAACCAAAGAAAATTTAACCATATATTATTAAAAGCATACTAAAACATAACAATCACACAAATCATATAAAAAAGATCAAAACAAATGTAAGTGGAAAAAGAACGACATATAAATAGAAAGAGACGAATTACTGATCTCTTAATAAAGTGGAGGAGCTCTTGGCCAACAAGTTATCTCAATGATTGTGAGAAAAGATGATAATAAAATCCTAATGCATCCTCAATAGGGTATAAGCCAAATACTCAGAAGAAGATTACATGAAACTTTGACAGACACAAGATAAGAAAATGACAGAATGTTGTGTATGATTGCAGCCTTGTAGTCCGGTGTCATTTCAAACGGTTGTCATTAACTTCAAAGTAGGGACAAAGTACACAGTTAAATGTCTGAGGGAAAAAAAAACAATGAATTGCTCCATATTTTAATGTGCAGTGCACATGTATGCTTCTCTTGGACTTTTTTTTTTTTTTCGTTCTTTTTTAACAGAGAAAAGATTCAGGTAACAATGGCTTCTTTATGAGGGTAATTCATGGGTAAATAATGTAGCTAATAATGACAGTTCATACCTCTAAATATTAAGTGTAATTGTGAACTGTATTACATGATTTCATTAGCCAATAAAAGGTTTTAAATCCAACCAAGTAGTTCTCATTCATACTATTTATTAGTTTTTTATTATTCTGTGACAATATCTGACAATGTCACCTAGTATCTACTTAAAAATAAAAAAATTTGACAACTTAAATTAATTTCATTAAATTTGTGGAAATTTAAATGATCAAGATAGTTGTAAGCTGCCATTGGCAGAGCAATATTGGTTGTTCACTAGAGATATGACTTGGGGTGAGTATAACACTGATTTCTCTCAACATGGCCCAAATCTCCTATGAAGACAGAGGATAGAGCCACAAGACAAAATAGAGTTGCTAGTACTTTTTGACTTAATTTACTGCATAATTAGACACCAACCCCAACACAGCACAGTACAGTTGACAAGTCCCAGCCATGTGCATAAAAGATAAAGGGTATGTTTGGTTTGTGTTTGAGAGATGTGTTTTAGAGATAAAAATGATTTTGAGAGTTTTGGAAAAAGTGATTGATTTGATATGTGTGAGAGAGAGATTTGTTTGGAAAACTTGTTTGGTTTACAAGTTTTGGAAAAAAATTTTGGAAAAATTTGTTTGGTTTGATTACTTTTAAAAACTTATTTGTAGAGAAAATTTTCCAAAATTTTTTCAGAAAATCAAACCAAACGAACCCAAAATCACTTTCATTAGCTGTCCTTTGTTTTTTGTTTCTTGTTTTTTTTTTTTTTTTTCTTCTTTCTGTTGTTTGCTAGTTTGATTACTGTCATTCTTATGCCTCCACCTACCTTGCTAGGCTTGGATTAAATTTTGATCCTCTCATTTCTAATGCATTTGTTCCAATCATCTTCAATGTCAGATGTACGCAGTTTTCTCTCCATTATGTTTTCGTGACTCAAACTCACGCCACCACCAAGGACGCCAATTACAATCGAAGCCTTGGACAAGCCTCGTTTTGCTAATAACAATTGGCATCATAAACTAAATAACATCACTCTGATATATAGGTGAGTTGAGTGTAAGTTGCTCTGTCCAAAGGGCAGTTTCGCTAAAGCATAGTTAGCTCTGGCCCATCTCCATGTGTATTTGATTTCTGATGACACGTATAAAAACAAACCGTTGTAACACTGCCTGATGAATTTTCAGTTTCAGTCCTTCAAAGTTCGCTTATCTTAGCAGTTTAAACTGGTCACTCATTGGTATTTCATGAACGCTGTCCCACCTGTCAAAAAACACTACACTCTCATGTCCTAAAAATCTTGATTGTTTTGAATTGCAGTAAAGAGAGAAACTAGTTGAATTCAATCCACTAAAATGTGATGGAAGATAATTGCCAACACTGAAGTAGAATGGAGGAGGGCACGGCAAATATCACCATTGACCGGTATGCCAAGCTTGTGAAGGGCTCTTGGTTCAGTCAGTTCCACAATGGCTCCAATCCTTGGATGGCCAGATATGTCTACGGCTTAATGTTTCTCATTGCAACTTTTCTTGCTTGGGCAGTTCGGGACTATGGCCATGGTGCCTTGACAGAAATGAAAAGTAAGATTGAATCATTTCTTGAAATTTTCGTATGTTTAGCTGCTTAAATCATTAGTCAGTTTCTAATCAGTTCTCACTTAAAAATGGTAACATGGTTTAATTTGGATACAGGACTCGAAGAATTTGAAGGAGGTGTAGATTGTTTGGGTACAGAAGGAGTTCTTCGAGTGAGCTTAGGCTGTTTCGTATCCTTTCAATTAAAGAACATCAGTTTTGCTCTCGATAATAATATGTCTGAACTTTAATTGTTGACAGAACCTATCAAAATCCTAGGAGTAAGACAGCTTTATCCTGTAGGAATGAAACCATTTCAGGAGAAGAAAACTTCTTTATGAATGAAAATGTAAGTACAGCAATTCATTCAAACATCAAGGTTACTGATAATGAGATTGTGGATGCCAAATTGTGGTTACCTCTTTCTCTTTTCTATTTTTTCCCCTCTTTTTTTCTTTTATGCTCAGAAAGAGAAGAGACTTGAACTCTTACATCAAGGCTGCGACAGCAATGGACCATCATTTGGCTTATTACACCATTTGGTTCATCCTCCATATATGCATCAGATTTTTTTTTTTTAATTTTTTTTCTAGAAAGGAGTTTGAACCCCTATTAGAAATTTGATTTATGTCCTGGTGTTGCTCACTTTGTTTCTTTCTAGCTTTTGGGGCTTAGCCCCCCTTCATACCCCAAAAAAAGCGAGGATATTTTTAGCTCAAACTTTTTTTAGCGTTCAGTCTGCATTTACTGCATGCATTGGGAAAACATTATTCCCTTGATGTATGCTCAGCTGCCATAAGTTAGTTCAATCTTTGATTTCTAGTCCCTTAATCTTCCATCTCGTTCTGGGTACATTGGAGTGAACCTTAACAGAGAAGTAGCTATTCTATTTTGTAATGTTTCTTTCTACAGCTGGTACCTCAAAGTTGGGTGGTGCTAGAGAATTGTGGCATTCTGGATGGTGGTTTGCCAAGATTCTCTTGATGATCACACTTACATTGCTTCCCTTTTTTGTTCCTTCAGCTGTTATTCGGCTTTATGGTTAGCATAATAGTTCTTTCTCCTCTGTGCTTTTAATTATAAGATATGTAATTTTTTATGTTTTCAAATTTCGATCATGCTTGTGATGCGATAATTTTTTTCACAGGGGAGCTAGCACATTTTGGAGCTGGGTATTCACTAATTCCTCCTCTATGTTTGTCTTTGTGTCTTGCATAATGCTTTCAGAAATGGTTTCTGTGGGAGTTGAAAATGTTCTGTTTGTTCAGTGTAAATTTTCTTGTAGACTTTTGGCTTACGATCTTCTTCTAATGATTCTTTGTAGGGTCTTTCTACTAATTCAACTAATTAGCATCATCAGTTTCATTACATGGTTGAACGATTGTTGTCAGTCTGACAAATATGCAGACAGATGGTAAGTTGCTCCTCATTCAAACCTATGTTCACGTAGACATGACAGTTGATTAACACGACATAACATGATCAACATTAAACTCATTCAGGCAATTGACTCATTGCCTAACACACACTGACCAGGCTATTACCAATATTTCACTTCGCACACTGGGCTTGCCTAATTCAAGTATATATATATATATTGAAACACAAAACAATTTTTAAGTACTCAGTATCCAAATATAATTATATGGATATTGTGAATAACTAACAGTGAGATTTTCACTGCAGCCACTTCCACGTGATGTTACTCGCGACTATTGCATATGTTGTGTGCATACTGGGGGTAATTTTGATGTACATTTGGTATGTGCCAGAGGCATCTTGCCTTCTTAATATTTTCTTCATCACCTGGACACTTGTACTCCTCCAACTCATGACCAGTGTCTCTCTCCACCCAAAAGTAAGTTTTAGTCTTGGGCACAGGTTTGAGCTCATTTGTGTAGTGGAATAAATTATACATATGTATACATATATTTTGCCTGAAACAGGTGAATGCTGGATTCTTGACTCCAGGGTTTATGGGGCTATATGTGGTGTTCCTCTGCTGGTGTGCCATTAGAAGGCATGGTTTCTAATTTTCTAACTTTCTTATCATATCCAACAAACCTTAGCCTCCAACAACACACACTCTTTTCTTTTTCCCCAAAACCAAAGATTAATTACATCTCTGTGTTTCACAGTGAACCACCAGAAACGAAATGCATCAAGAAATCGGAAGGTGCAATCAAACAAGACTGGCTTACCATCATAGTAATGTTCAGATTTCTCAAAAAATCTCCTACATTTTCATATTTCTAAGTATTATCAGTTTGAATGAACTTTGAGACCATCAGCTCATGATAATTTTCTTCATGGCATAATCTTATCCAGTTTTGCTCAGAAAGCAATGTTATTATTTTTTTCACATCCAAACACTTCACAATTTACATTCGCTGGAATGACAATGGATCTCATATCTTGGCAGAGCTTTGTTGTTGCGATACTTGCAATCGTTATTGCTACATTTTCAACAGGCATTGATTCCAAATGCTTCCAGGTACTTATCAGTGAAACCTCTTTGAATTAGTTTCACACTTTCAGAGATGTATCTAATAACAAAAGGAACAGTTCAGGAAGGACGAGTCAGAGGCCGAAGATGATGTACCATATGGTTTCGGTTTCTTCCATTTTGTTTTTGCCACAGGAGCAATGTATTTTGCTATGCTGTTGGTTAGTTGGAATACTAATCACACAGTGAAAAAGTGAGTTCCAATATCTTGCAGATCATTCTTTTTATTAAATGGAGGCACATATTTTATTTTCTTTCATACACATTATTAAATTGTTATTTAACTGAACTAAACTTCAAAAACAAAAACAAAAACAAAACAAAACAAAAAATAAAAAGAAACTTCAAATTCACCAATTGAATGGTTAGATAACATTCCATCACTTTTAAACTCCATTCCATCAATCTGCAGGACCTCCAACCCTTCTATGAATTCCTTCCTTTATTTTATTATTATTTTTTTGGTGTGTGTGTGTGTTTTAGGAAATAATGTGAAGTAGTGGTACATAGAGAGGAATGATGAACCCTAATGTTTAAGAAACTAACATAGTGATTATTATAATAGGGAAAGAAAAAACAGGATCCAAACATCCTTTTGGTGGCTTAACACCTCTGAGAAGAAAAGGGAGGGGGGAAGGGCATGTTAGTTTTTTTTTTCATTTTTCCTGTCTTTGGAAACAAAACAATGGAAAGTTTGATATTATCCACAGTTTTCATTTTTGTGTTTCCAAAAAACTACTGTTTTTGGATATTTTTTCCGAATACAGTTTTCAGAAATAATTTACCAAACAAGTTTTCTGTATTTTTTAGAAATTCAAAAAAAAAAAAAAAAAAAAAAACAAACCACCACCAACTAGGACTACTCAGCCATACTAACACCAATATTTAATTTTATGCAGGTGGACAATTGATGTTGGTTGGACCAGCACATGGGTTAGAATAGTGAATGAATGGCTGGCAGTCTGTCTTTATAGTAAGTAAAAAATAAAATAAAATTTACCACAAAACTTACAAACTTGATTATGGTGCCCTTTCGAAGCATAAAGTATCAGTTTTATAGATAAAGATAGTGTTTGGATCTTGAATTTGTGGAGCGATTTGTGAAGGAAAAGAAAATGAAACAACAAATCCAAGATCCAAATGCAGCATAAGAGATTTGAATGCTTAGCTAAGGAAAATGGGCTTGTGTTTTGCAGTATGGATGTTGATAGCTCCAATTATATGGAAAAACAGACAAGCAGCTGAATCATCAGTTTAAATACACTTCTGAAGAATTTATTTGATTTTTTGGTATCAGCAGATGGGAAGCTAAGAACTTTTCTGTCAATACTTTCAATTACTCCTAGGATAAAATTTATTATTTGTTTCATTTTTGAATGAAAAGTATATTCCTATATTGTCCAACCCTGCACACTACATTCAATCTCATCATATGATTAGAAAGCATCTCAATATTTGTAAATTATGGAACATTTTTGGAACCTTAGTGGAGTTATAATCATGATTCCCATCTCTTTCTCTCTCTCTCTCTCTAAGACTTTAAATATTGGATGAAGCATGGTGCTTCAATGATTCAGAAAGTACTACAAAAATTAAAGTGGGGCTAGCCTTGGTTGTGAAATGGTGTTTGATACAAGACAAACTGGTGTTAATTATTTGAAGGAAACCAAAAAAAAAAAAAAAAACCCTTAGTGGTTTTTAGTTAGATACAATGGGAACCATTAACAAAAACATAAGGGCCCTTTCCAAAAAAACAAACTTTTTTTTCTTTTAATTTTGTTAGAGCATCTTCAATCTTTAATTTTCTTTCATCAAAGGCTTTTGAAAAATTCCCCTCTTATCCCAAACTTTCATTTTCACCAAATTTAATGAAAAAAATCACCTCCAAATATTTCATCTTTTTAAATTTTTATCAAATTCAAATTTGATGAGTTATCAATTTGATGAAAAAAAAATTACTCTCTTTTGATTTGATATGGATTTGATGAAATGGATGGAGTATCAACTATTTTTTCATCAAATTTGAATTTGATTAAATATTTGATGAATGATTGGAAATGACCTTAGTAATGAAATATATAAAGAGTTAATTGCACAGTGGAATAGGAGATCAACGGATAAATGATTGCTTAGTTATATATATATATATAGAAAATGATATATTTGACATCATTGACAATGAGATTATTATACAATGATTCTAACAAATAAATCTCGTTGAATACAATTGCAAAAAGTTAAATGTACTAAGATCTATTTTGGAAAGTGATTTTTTTAGTTATTTTTTGATTAAAATATGAGATTAAAAAAATTGATATGTTTGTGAAATATATATATATTTTTTATTTACAAAAAAATGTACAAAAAAAGTGAGAAGAAAATAAATATTTAACTTTTTAGTTACTTTTTAATTTTTTTTTAGTAAACAAAATGTATTGACAAAATATGCCATAAAATTTGTAGAATTTAACACTGTATGGTGGCCCAATCGACAAAAAGTCCTAAAGTCGCCGCTGTGTGGCGTCAATTACGAAAGAGACAATAATTGATAACACAACTTTATTTAGGGAAAATTACAATCCAGTAGGATGGAGAAAAAAATTATAAAAATATGTAGGGTATAAGTGAAAAATTATGGGGGATGCACCTCTTTATTTTTGTGTAAATTTTTTTGAAAAATTCTGCTTACACAATACATTTACCTCTCTACCCCCTCCATTTGAGATATCTTTTTTATTTTATTTTTTTTTCAATTTTACCTATGTTTGTTTGAAATTACCTTTAAAGACAAAAGATAAAAATTAAATAGATTTAATTTTCTTTTTCACACCCATGACACTTCAATTCCTACTTCTTTTCTTTATTTCTCATTTTTTTTTTCTCTACTATATATTTACTTTTAAAAAGTGAGAATCATAGTATTTTAATCATAAAAGAAAACAATTGACGAATAAATAGTGATGAAGAACTAGCACAAAAATAAAATAGTGAGTTTTTTTCTTTATTTTTTTAATGCTTTCATTTCATTTTTTAAAAGGGTTGTTCGACTTTTGTTCGGTGTACCAGAGCCGAACAAACACCAAACAAAATCAAATAGCCTCAAATCACACTGCTGAACAAAAAATACATATCCAGTTACCCTGTCGAACAAAAAATACTTGTTCAGTAACCTACTACCAAAAAATAAATTACATGTTCGGTAACACACTCCTAAACATTTCCAGTTTTATTTTTCTGACTTTTTTTTTTTTTTTTTTTTGCTTTGAAGGATTATGCATCTATTCATTATAGTAAGACTAGCAGTGCATTGTTAATGGATTACAGTCATGAATTCATTACAGACGAACTTTGTTAGATTTATCTACTTCCTAGTCATCCAGTACCTCCAAAAGTAAGTAATTGGATTCATTTTCATCACCCATATGATAATGGATTTGAGAAAGCATATACTACTCATATTGATCAATTCTGTACACTTGTCATCTTAGTGTGATTTTATAGATGTTTGTATTGACAAATTTGAAAAATACTTGTATTGACACATTTTATGAATGTTTGTACACTTCATATTTTTATGGACGCTTAATATTTTAAAGAAAATGAATTTGTAAATGTATAGCAATAGATGGCTAGATAAATCTAATTTGTTCAATAACATGACACCGGAATAATCCAAATTATTTGGCAATGTATCATTGAATAGGCCCATCATAAATTTAAGAAAAAAAAAATGATATCTTAAGGAAAGTGAATCTGTAAACAGATGACTAGATAAATATAGTTTGTTCGGTAACATAACACCGGAATAATTTAAAAAGAATAGGTGTAATGAGAAAAATCTGAAAGGATTTTGAAAAGGGTTTAATTTAAGGTTAGTTTTGGTACTATAAAAAGTGTAATGAGAATTTTAATTATTTCTTAAAGATATAATGAGGAACAACAATACTTGGTTGCCCAAAATTTCATGGCCCGAATAGTTCGAATGTCTCAAAACGACGTCATTTTGGGAGTAAAACGACGTCATTTTGATACATTCGAACCCCACAAATTCGAGCTACTGAAATATAGGTATAAAAAGGTAAAATTATGGTGTAAGGAGAATTTCTCTTTTTTTTTTTTTGGTCCTATTGAAATATAATTCCCCTTTTATTTATTTAGATAGGTTGAATGAAAGCATATAGTATACACCATTATGAGTGTTTTGGGAAGATAATTGAAAGTTGACTTTTTAACTTTTTTATTTTTTTTTTTTTTTTTTTTTTATGTAAGATGTGATGGGATCTAAAATGGATTAAAAGCTGACTTTTGGTTTTTGGGTGATTCTATTTACACCATTATTTAACCTCTTTACACCCTCCATCTAATTACACCACTAAAAAAAAAATGTAATTCTTATTATACCCCCAATATTTTACCAAAACTAACCCTAAATTAACTATTTCATCTCTTTACATCACTCATTTTGGAGGGAAAAAAGAAAAGCAGCAGAGGAAGAGAAAAAGCAAGGAAGAAGAGAGGTTCCGACACAGAGAAGATGAGTTGTTCAGACGGTGGGAAGGGGTTCGAATGGCATTGTGGTCTGTGTTATCAGCCAAAATGATTGAACTCATTCTTCTCATTCGCTAAAGGTAAGTGAAAAACTCTTCCTTCTCTCTCTATATTGACAAACATATATATGTATCTTTATCATCATTTTTTGCGAATAAACAAAGAATAACACATTCCCAACATAGTTTTGTGGTTTTGATCTTCAAATTTAAGTGGGTTTGTGATTTTTTGTGCTAGTTTTGAATGTTGAAGTTCAGGTTTGGTTCTCTGTTTTGTCATATTTTTTTCTCTATTTTGCATGTGGTTTTGAATCGTGAAGCCTTCTTTTTGAAGGTCTATCACAGTTTTTCCCTAACAAAATCCAACCAACTATAAATCAGTTCTTATTTACTCCTTTTGGTTGCTGTAGGCAAATGTATTATTTGCTTTCCATGAAACTTTACCTGGGTCTACGAACCTTATATGGAGCAAGATCCATTTTATTGTTGGTTCTATTTTTCATTGCTTTATTCGTAAGATTAATTGGATCAAAATGATAATACAAAATTCAAAATATATTAAAAACTATCATTAATTGACACTTATCCCCCCCAAAAAAATTAAAAAATAATAATAATCTACCACTAATTTGTAAGTCTAGGTGAAGTTTTTCTTAAAAGACCTTACTAATTGAGGAACCTAAACTTGAGACGAGATTTAGGGACTCTCGAATATATTGGGGAAAACAATATGTAGTTACACTAATAATATTTTGTGTGCTCATATAAAGGATCTCTTAGAGGATGTATTGTAGACTAATGGTAGATGAGAGAAACCATGGTGCATTGGAAGACATATTAATTGTTAGGAATGGACCATTCCTAACCAAGATCGATGAGATACGAAATAACAAATAAGAAACAAATTAACGAATCAAACAAATCACACACATAAGAACACAAGGATTTACGTGGTTCACCTCAGAATAAGGTTACGTCCATGGCTACTGTGGTTTTCACTATGATCAGAAAAATACAACTCTCTCTTAACCTAAAAGAGGTGCCCCCCCATCTATTTATAAGTATAGAATTAGGGTAACACAGAAGCAACATGGGAATTATGAAAGTACCCAAAAATTTCGGCCTGGGGGGTAAACCCTCCCTGGACCCCCCTCCCCCTTGAGGGGAGATGCCCTTCCAAACCCCCCATTGGACCCAGTGTTTGAGTGAACAATACTTATAAGGGTCCACCGACCCAACAATCTCCTACTTGGAACCTGATAACACAAGCTCTCCATCATCTTTATCACATAGAGGAACGCCGCAACAACTCAATCTTCTTTCATCCATCTTGAAGGCCAACTAAAATTGCACACAACTTCAGTTTGTCGATGGTGACTGTCTTGGTCAACATGTCTGTTGAATTCTTACTACCTTGGATCTTCTCAAGAGACTAGACTCCATCATCTACAAGTGAACGAATGAAATGATATCGCAGCTAAATGTGTTTCGTCCTAGAATGAAAAGCCTAATTCTTTGCAAGATGAATAGCACTTTCGTTGTCACTATGCAAAATACTTATCTTTTGCATCTTACCAACTCTGCTAGGAAATTCTGTAACCAAGTCATCTCCTTCCCAGCTTCAGTAATAGCAACATACTCAGCCTCTGTTATAGAAAGGGCCACAATCTTTTGTAACTGTGAAATCCAACTCACTGCTGTACCACCCAATGTGTAAACATAACTAGTAGTACTCTTTCTGTTATCCATATAAGCAGCCAAGTCTACATCAACATAACCATGTAATCCGATGCCGATTCGTCTGAAACAAAGTGTCATGTCTGTAGTACCACTCAAGTATCTAAGGATCCACTTCACTGCCTCCCAATGTTGTTTGCCTGGATTACTTATGTACCTACTAACCACTCCCACTGCACGTGCAATGTCTGGTCTAGTACAAACCATAGCATACATTATGCTACCGATAGCTGAAGCATATGGAACATGTTCCATATAAGCCTGCTCTTCTTTGGTCATCGGAGACTACTCTTTGGTAAGTCTGAAATGGCTAACCAATGGAGTGCTCACTGGTTTTGCACCATCCATGCTAAACCTCTTGAGAACTTTCTTGACATACTTGGCCTGTGACAACTTCAAAGTATCATTTGCCTTGTCCCTGTGAATCCTCATACCAAGGATTTTGTTTGCAACTCTAAGATCCTTCATCTCAAATTGGTTGAACAAAAGTTTCTTCAATCTTTTTACCTCTTCAATGCTAAATCCTGCGATAAGCATATCATCAACATATAAGAGCAAAATAATATAACTTTTGTCAAACCTCTTGAAATAACAACAATGATCTACTTGACATCTTGTAAAACTGCTGCTACACATAAACCCATCAAACTTCTTATACCATTGCCTTGGGGCCTGTTTCAAACCATACAAGCTTTTTCGAAGTTTGCATATAAACTCCTTTTCGCCACGTGCCAAGAAACCTTGTGGTTGCTTCATGTAAATTTCCTGCTCCAAATCACCATGGAGAAAAGTCGTCTTCACATCTATCTGCTCAAGATACAAATCTTTAACAGCCACAATTCTAAGCACCAATCTGATAGTGGTCAACTTCACAACTGGAGAAAAACTTTTAGTGTAGTCAACCCCTTCTTTTTGTTGAAATTCCTTTGCAACCAATCTAGCCTTGTAGCGTTTACTCCTATCATGTTCCTGTTTGACCCTATAAACCCACTTGTTGTGCAAAACTTTCTTACCCACTTGTAATTCAATCAACTCCCATGTCTAGTTTGCCATGAGTGAATCAATTTCATCCTGCATAGCTGACTCTCACTTAATTGAATCATCAACCTGCAAAGCCTTATCATAACTTTCAAGTTCACCCCCATCAGGCAACAACAAATAATGTAAAAATGAAAACCAACGCTATGTAGGTTTAGGCTCTCTTTCTGACCGTCTCAACTTAGGAGTAGAAGTATGTGGCTCAGTTTGTGGAATAAGATTTTCAGGATTATTCTGAATCTTACTATTCAAATCATTTTCACTAATCTCCTCTAACTCAACATGCTCATAACAAATGACAGATTTAGATTCAAATTCAGATGCAGACTTATCCTTATCCTTTTACGTTATTTTCTTATTAAATATGACATCTCTACTTCTAATTATTTTCCGATTTTTATCATCCCAAAACTGATAACCAAATTGATCAATGCCATACCCAATAAAAGTACATTTAACAGATTTCGGATCAAATTTACTTCTATCAGTAGAATCTATATGCACATATGAAACACAGTCAAATACCTTCAAAGAAGAAAGATTTACCTCTTTACCACTTCAAGCTTCTTCTGGTAGCTCTCTATCTAATGGAAGAGATTGACCACAGTTAATCAGATATGCTACAGTATTAACTGCATTTGCCCAAAACATCTTTGGTAGTCTGGCATGTATCCTCATATTTCTAGCACGTTCATTCAGAGTTCTATTTATGCGTTCTGCAACGCCATTCTGTCAAGGTGTCTTTCGAACAGTCTTCTCTATTCTAATTCCACTTTCTGCACAATATTTCTTGAACTCATTGTTCTCATATTTCCCTCCATTATCTGATCTCAAGCACTTAATTTTCAGACATGTTTCAATCTCCACCAAGGCTTTCCACTTCTTAAAAGTAATATAAACTTTAGATTTATATTTCAGAAAATAAACCCATACCTTTCTTGTTGAGTCATCGAAAAAGGTAACATAATACGATGATACTCCAAGAGATGAAACTGGTGCAAGTCCCCACACATCTGTATGAACCAACTCTAATTTTTCTGACTTCGGTTGCCTACCATCCTTTGAAAAATTGACCCTATTTTGTTTGCCGAAGATACAATCCTCAAAAAAGTCAATGTCCACTGATTTCATTGGAAAATAAACCCATACCTGACAGTTTCCCCTTAGATGCAATACCTTCATCCTTTTTTGACTCATATGCCCAAGCCTTTGGTGCCACAGATTTGAGTCTTCCTTCTCACCAACAACTGTTATTGCATCCTTATTGTTCGTAGTCATGTACAGGGTGTCTTGTTTTTGACCACGAGCAACAACCATGGCTTCTTTGGTGATTTTTCATAAACCACCCATGAAGGTTTCAACATGACCTTCATCATCAAGTTGTCCAATAGAAATCAAGTTTCTTTTCAAACCAGGCACATGTTTGACATTATGTATCTTCTAAACAGATCCGTTTGGCAACCTGATTGTTACATCCCTTTTATCCACAATCTTCAAAGGTTCATCATCAGCCAGATAAACTTTCCCGAAATCACCACCAATGTAATTGCCCATGATTTCCCTCTGTGAAGTGGAATGGAATGATGTCCCAGAATCTAAAATCCAAGATTCAAGAGGGCTGTCAATACTCAAGATCAAAGCATCATAAATCTCCTTCATTGCAACATTAGTAGACTTTTGATTTTGACCACCTTTGTTCTTATTCAATGTCAGGCAATCTTCCCTTAGATGTCTTTTCTTTCCACAGTTCCAGCAACTCTGTCCCTCTCCAGTTCTTAACTTGCTTCTGTGTTTGGATTTTGATCTGTTACGGTTCGGGTTTTTTCTTGTTGATCTTCCTCTAGCTTCTGTATTCAAGCTAGAACCTAATGTTTTCCCTAATTTCCTTCTGCGAATTTGTTCACTCAGAATTAAATCTCGAATATCATTGTAATTCAAATTTTCTTTTCTTGAAGAATTACTTACTGCTGTTACAGTACCATTCTAACTTTCTGGCAAACTAGATAGAAGAATCAAAGCCCTAACCTCATCATCAAATTCGATAGATACAGAACTCAATTGTGTTACCATAATATTGAATTCGTTTAGATGCTCAGTCACTAAAGCACCTTCTGTCATCCTCAGATTAAACAATCTACGCATCAAATAAACTTTATTTGAGGCAAAGGTTTTTTGTACATGTTTGATAGTGCCGCCATGAGACCCGCTGTAGTTTTTTCTTTCGTTATGTTAAATGCAATGTTACGAGACAATGTTAGCCGAATAACAACTAGCGCTTCGCGATCAAGAAGAGTCCATTCATCATCCTTCATCTTTTTTAGTTTCGTCTCTAAAAGGGGCTCATACAGTTTTTTCTGATATAGATAGTCTTCAATCTGCATCTTCCAAAAGCCAAAATTTGTGCCATTGAATTTATCGATTCTAACCTTTTCGTCTGTAGCCATCGCTCCTACTCGAACCAATGCGCTGATACCAGTTGTTAGGAATTGACCCTTCCTAACCAAGATCGGTAAGACATGAAATAACAAACAAGAAAGAAATTAACAAATTAAACAAATCACACACACAAGAACACAAGGATTTACGTAGTTCACCCCAGAATAGGGTTACGTCCACGGGTGCTATGATTTTCACTATGATCAAAAAAATACAACTCTCTCTTAACCTAAAAGATACGCCCCCTCATCTATTTATAAGTATAGAATTAGGGTTACACAGAAGCAACATGGGAATTACAAAAGTACTTAAAAATTTTAGCTCAGGAGGGTAAATCCCCTCTAGACCCCCTCCCCCTTGGGGGAGGCCCCCCCAAACCCCCCATTGGACTGAGTGTTTGAGTGAACAGTAGAGTTGAGTGAACAATACTTATCAGGGTCCACTGACCCAACAATAATGTTGTTAGATACATACCCATTTGAGGGACGTAGAGTTTCACACATATTTCCACGACTATGAGTGAGTTCTTGGATGTCATAGATGTTCCAGAGGTGATGGATGTACCTTTATATGAGGCAAGATAAATGTTCTGTAATAATAGAGAGATACATACCCTTTCTAGGATTAACCTTTTTTTTTATATTTTATTTTATCTATTTGGATTAGGAAGAGCACTTCTCCCCCTGTTCTTCAATGTCTTTATCCATGTCCAATCTTAGACCATATTCCCATTATTTTTGGGCTATGGAGGCTTTTAGTTTTTAGTTTTGGGTTGTGAAGCATAATGGTAAAAAGTAGTCGATGAGTTTTTTTTATGCCCTGTACACGGTAGAAGTGGTTTGACAAGATAAGGATAAGATGATGTAGGAAGATAATAATGGAAAATTCTCATTCAAATCCTACCAGGATATTCTTGGCATTAGCACAAATATATATTTTCCTTGAAAAAAAATTTGGAATTTGGAAATGAGGGGCTTTGTCTAAGGTGGCTTTTTTTTATTTGGATAATAGCCTTGGATTTTATCCTCACTGTTAATAATTTAGGTAAAAGGCGTACGGGGATACCGCCAGTGCTATGCTCTTGTTTTGCACCAAGTTGTTCAGAATCCTACACATCACTCTCAGTTTGATCGAAATGTTCAATGTCTTGAGAATGATGTTAATATGGATTCCGAGTGGGTAAGTGTGAATTAACTTATTTCACTTTTAAGTGGTTCACCATAAATCAAACACTAAGTATGATGTTTACCATTTTTTTTTTCTTCAGTGTAATGATGCTTCTTTTAGTGTTGGTGTTGTAGTCCATGTGCTCGGTCGTTTGAGTGTGTCTTGCACCCTAACATGTTGTATGAAATTATTGGTAGGATCTCGCAAGTTCTTGATGGACAGAGTAGGGGATCTACATCGACACATACACAGCATCAAGTCTACTACCGTAAATGTCGTAGGATGGACCGTACATGAGGATTGAGATCTAGTTTTTTGTTTGTTTGTTTGTGTTTGTGTTTTTTTATTTTTATTTTTTATTTTTTATTTTTTTATGACACAGTTATGTGAATGTGTTGATCGTACATGAGAGTTGGGATCTAATTTTTGTTTGATGGCATAGTTTTTGTGAATGTCTAACCCCTTACAGAGTTTGAGATATACTTTTGGGTTTACTGTACATGAGAGTTGGGTTCTATTTTTTTTGGATGGCATAGTTTTTGTGAATGTATAGCCCGTACATAGTTTGGGATATACTTTCTCCTAATGGCATAGTTTTTGTGGATGTCTTGGATCAAATGTAAATTGGATGTTTGGTTGGACAAGTAATGAACTGTTATCATTTTGGTGAACATATGGATTTGTTATTGTTTATAATGCATTGTAATGATATTAAATTGTTTTAGAGTGATATGGTGCCATTTTCTAGAAGTAACATTGTTTTTTTCAGTACTACAACCTAGTTTAGTGGTACACTGCTAAACAATTTTCATTATTCCAGTATTATGTTGCCGACAAAAATAGATCTCTCTAGCATTTTGTTGCTATACATTTACAGAGACACTTTCTTCAAAACAATGATTTTCTAATTTGTGTTGGGCTTGTTCGGTAATACAATGCTAATGAATTTGAATTACTCCAATATTGTGTTACCATACAAACTATTTTTTCCCAACATCATGTTGTTGTTCAATTAGATAATTTCAATTTGATTCACAACAAAGACATTGGAGTTCACAGTGAAGTGCCTGTTTGGTAACACAGTGTTAAACAATTTATATTATTTTGGTGTTGTACTGTCGAAAAAAATAAATCTCCCAAGCATTTTGTTGCTATACATTTACAGAACCACTTTCTTCCAAACAATGATTTTTTAATTTTTGATGGGCCTATTCGGTAATACAACGCTAATTAATTTGAATTACTCAAGTGCCATATTACCAAACAATATTTTTTCTCCCAGCATTATGTTGCCGTCCAATTGGATGATAACAAGAACTTAATTTGGGCCACTTGTGAAGTGCCTGTTTAGTGATGCATTGCTATACAAATGGGATTACTTTAATGCCATGCTGCCAAACTACAATAGAGTTGTCTAGGCCCCGTGGTCGTACATTGAAAGATTTACTTTTTCCTTCAAGCATCCATAAAAAAATTCATAAATCAAACACGCATCCATAAAATCATACATAAAAAGTATCCATAAAATTATTCATAAAGATATCAAGTGTACGAATATCCATAAAGCATCCATAAAATTTGTCACTGTTTGCATCCAGCAATCAAACATGTTATCACAATTTGTCTTGGTAATTTGCAGGTAATTTTTTCCCCTTAATAGAAATAGACATCCACACTTTTTAGAACTTGTCAACCTCAATCGTTCCCCCTTGATCTTCATGTTGTCTCTATAGTAACCACTTTTTTCACAAACAAGTGTAAGTCTTGGTTTTCTGCTATTGCCTCCCGCATCTAATGTCTTTATAACAATGACAAATCCAATATTCTTCCTAACGTTAGACGCCCATTTAATTAATACTTCATGACTACTAAAAATCTAAAAATAATAAATATATTTATACGTCAAAATATTAATAAAGCTCAATACAAATTAAAAATAAAAATAAAAAATCGTATTCATAAAAAAAAAATTTAAAATTAAAAAAAAAAACTTAACAAATCTCGTCTATAATGAATTCATGACTAGAGTCCACTAATATTGCAGTACTTGCATTGTTGTAATGAGTATAACTATAATCATTCCAAGCAAAAAAAATAAAAAAAAATATATAAAAAATGAAACTGAAAATACATGGTAATGAGAAACCGAACAAATTAAAAAAAATCGATTTGGGGTTACTGGAAATATATCTTCTATTCGATAGTTGATTACCAGACTTATATTTTTTGTTCGGTAATATGATGTTAAACTATTTTATTTTGTTCGATTTCGAACCACCGAACAAAAATTGAACACCAATCCAGAAAAACGAAACAAAAACCTACCAAATAAATTAAAAAAAACTCACCATTTTATTTTTTTGATGATTCTTCACCACCGTTTCTTCATTTATTACTTTCTTTAATGATCAAAACACTATTATTCTCATTTTTTGAAAAGAGATGTGTAAGAGAAGAAAAATTAAGAAAGGAAAAAAAGGAGTAGAAATTGAAGACCGATGGATGTAAGAATATAACAAAATATATTTCATTTTAATATTTTGTCCTTAAAGGTAATTTCATACATGAATAAAATTAAGAAAAAAAAAAAAACTCGTATAAAAGATACAAAGAGATAAAATAGTGGTATAAATAAAATCATCCTTGATTTTTTTATGATGTTCTCAAATGGTCCCATAGTCCAGAATTTTCAGACATATAGTTGCCAGGTGTTGCATTGTTATTGCTGGATTTTGGTTTGCCATCCTAGAGCAACTTCAACGCCATTTTTTTATTGTTTACTAGCTAAACTAAAAAAATTGAATGCTCTTTATTTTGCCTAATTATTTTTTATTTATGTGTTTTAACATTATTTTTTGGAGCATCTCCAACGCTTACTCAAATTTTTCACCAAATCTGATTCAAAAAGTATCAATTTCATCAAATTTGATAACAAATGCTCCAACGATTCACCAAATTCTCAAACTTGTACTCCGACATCAAGATTATATCTCTCAAAGATAATCTAGTACTTAACTCACTAGCTTGAGTATATAATAACATACCTTGACCCATTTTTTTGAATTTTTATAGAACAATTTTAGTCCCAATTGAACTTTGCCCTAACGGACTGAGATTCGCTAATCTAGGACTCGGTGGGACTAAGATAAACTTTTTAATTTTATCTTTGAAGTCTTCTCCATATCTAGGACTCTTGTCCATATCCGGTTTGAGTTCCTCTTCATTCTAGGACTCTTGTCCTCCTATCGCTCATCTCGGTTTTGATGAATTCATTAGGTAACCTCAATCATGAGATAACATTCAAAACTCAACTACCATGACACGTGGATGAAGCGTTGGAGTCGTGAACAGTACAATTTTCACCAAATTTTGAATTTGATGATGGGTTTGATGAAGCATTGGAGATGGTCTTATTTTACCTATTTATTTATATAACTTATTTAAAAAGCCTTCCAAGAATCTCCAATTATAGCTAGCTTAAATTTTTTTTTTTTTTTGGTTGCAACATCTCTATCAAAATAGTCAAATTTTTAGTTAAATTTTATCTAAAACTCTATTTTTTTATTTTAACTAACCATCTTTTTAAATACATTCTCCACCAAACTCTCTATTTTATTGTATTATATTTTTATTTTATTTTTTTCCAATTCCAAATTTAATATTTAAGAGATAATTAATTTATGTAACACTTAACCTATTTTTTTCCCATAATTTGTTAGTCTTATGGGTAAAAAAGTGATTGTTGTTATATTTTTTACATTAAAATGCGTATTTTATTTTATTTATTTTTGAGTCTTAACACTACATACATTCGTTCTGATCCTTTTAAGCTTATTAATAAAGAGGTTGATTTAATTATCTCAAAGCGTATGTTTTGTTGTATGCAAATTTTAGGGAAGTCAAGTTAATTTATCCTTTAAAAAAAATTATATTGAATTTACATACAAAATGATGTGACATTTTATGCTCCGTTCATCTCAATTTAAAATACCCATTACTCTAACTTATATTTTCAAAAATAACACAATTATATAATTCAGATTCAGTGTTTTTATACCAATTTTGCTTATAACTAATTTTTCTTAATTTATAAAATTGTGTTTTTTATATCATGTATTACTATTGGATTAGTTTAATTATTTCACCACTAATGTTTATTATTAATATAGTAATAATTGATTAAATGATAAATAAAATATATAAATAAATTCAATATATTAAATATTTTATTACCTAAATTCAACTAAAGTAGCTAGCCAAGAATTGTGTTTGATGAAGTGTATTTCTATAGTTTTGTGCTATAAAATAGCTAAAGAAAGACTCTAATAAACTTGATAATGATACTCTTAAAATGGCTAGTGCAGTAATTAGCTCGTTAAATGAGGTAAAATATGACAAGGCTAGTTGTGGAGGGGTAAAATATTGACCGAAGCCCGAAGTAATTAGGCAAAACAGCTCAAAAAGAAAGGGAAGACCCAAATAAATCTTCTAAAGAGCCCACTAGAGATAACTGGCGCGTGACTAAGAGCGTGAGGAGCAATAAAGAGTAAAGATCTCCTTCTAGAAGAAAGATTCGCAAAATGTAAGAAGAATGTCGGATTCATCTCCATTCAAACAATGGAAACATCTAACATCAAATATAGGAGTATAGGTCAGGCCTACTAAACAGAAAATTCGTCCGATCAACTTTATCCGATGAATACAACGCTTGGTAAGTTGGCTACTAGCATCTGACATAATCCAAGCCCTCTATAAGAGGATGATTCAACAATCAAAGGCAAAAACAACTTGGCCACTTGCCCGATCAGAGCCAAGTACGAGCAAAACCCTCGGATCAAACATTGATCCAACAGATAAGATTCAACTGTGGCTTAAGGCAAGGTGACCCTCTACCTTATTTGTTCATTCTGGTTATGCAACCGTTTTCTGAGGGTTTGGCCAATTTACACCAGCGAGGAATTTGTCAAGATATTTCAATATCTCGAAATGCTCCTCTGATATCCCATTTACTTTTTGCAGATGATTGCCTATTATTTATGAATTTTAAGGCAGAGGAAGTATGGTGTTTGAAATGGTTCTTGGAAGCTTTTTGTCACCAATCAAGTTTAAGGATTAATTTTCGTAAGTCAGTAATTATGGCAAGTCCTAACATGGGTGGAATCGAAAGGAGTTTTATTAGGGATTGTTTTAATATTAAGCTAGTGGAAAATATTGGAATTTATTTGGGTGTGTGTATAGAGAAAAGCAAGAGGAAAGGTGATATGTGTTGGGTCAATATTGGAGAGGGTGCATAAAAAGATTGCAAGAATGGAAGAAGGGTTTACTTTCGTTCGCGGGCAGGTGTGTATTAGGTGATCATACCCTTCTTTCAATCCCAATTTATTTATTGGCAGTATCTAAAGCTCTTGAGTATTTTGTGCAGCAACTAAGGCGTATTGTGAGGAATTTTATATGGAAAGGAAAGAATGGATCGGGAATACATTAGAAGAGTTGGGATCTTTTATGTCGACCAAAAATAGAGGGCGGGTTGGGTTTAAGGAGTAAGAGCATCTTTAGCGGTAGTAGGCATTTTACCTATCTAAATATTACTATAAAGTATATTAATTTTATAGAATGCCACATCAACAACAAGGATCCCTTGTTCTCAAATATTATTGTCTTTTTGTCCCAATTTACTCACGGATCATATGAGAATCTCAAGACATATCCAACAGGAATATTTGGGAACATGGGATCCTTGGGCGGGTTTAAGGGACCCAAAATTGCTGAATCAGGCTCTTTTGGCTAAATTGGGTTGGAGGATTCTCACCCAGCCAAACAATTTGTCGAGTCAAGTGTTGAAGGCGAAATACTGTAGGAATGTGCACTTCTTAAAGGCTAGGGCCAAAAGTGGGTGTTCATGGTGATGGAGAAGTATTCTGTGGGGAAGAGATTTATTAAAACAGGAAACTCGGTGGATTGTCGGGGATGGGAACCTAATTGATCCTTTTGAAGATTAGTGGATACCAAGGATGGATAACAAATTGGTAGGATGTAGCTTGGGGAATAGATTTCGGGAATTCAAGGTTGCGCATTTGATTGACCATGATAAAAAAGAATGGGGGGAACCTTTAGTCAGAACCATTTTCCCTATAGATATGGCACAACAGATCCTCAATGTTTATATTCCTAAGTCCAAAGTTGTTGATAAGATTATTTGAGACGGAAGTAAAAATGGGGAGTATAGTGTTAAATCTGGGTACGCTGTTGGTATTTAAGGTTTGGATAGGTTATATGGGAGTGCACGGGCGAGTGTGGATATGCATTGGAAAAAGCTTTGGTGTCTTAAAATTCCTGCAAAGTGGATAATGTTTTTGTGGAAGTTAAGTCATCGAATTATGCCAGTTAAAGTAGCTATTCAGAAAAGAGGAGTTAAGGTAGATTGTGTTTGCCCAAGGTGTAAGAAATATTATGAAATGCTGAAACACATGTGCTTTCAGTGTTCGTTTTCTAAAAGGATATGGTTTGGATCAAAGCTGGGGCTTAATTTTGATATCGGACCGGAATTACGGGTGGCGGATAGGATTGGATTGAATTTTGGTTTTGTAATGCTTCAGATGAGATAGAAGCAATTAAAGTTCTGTTGGGTATTTGGATTCACAGGAATCGAGCAGTTTTTGATAATCATATCATTGATCCACTTTCCACCATTCATATGATTAACAATTTGAGTGTGGGAAATCTTTTTGATATAAATTTCAAAATAGTTGATAAAAGGGAGATTGGAGGTGATTTCAATTGTTTTGTTATGTCTAATGTTGTTTCTTGGTGTGTATATCTTGCTTTTTTTTGGGTGGATGGTGCATGGAATCAAGAGATGACACAAGCGGCTGCTGCGTGGATGGCGGTCAATAAAAATGGATGGAAGACAACATCTAAAGCTTTTTCATTCCAAGCACATTCAGCACATGAAGCTGAAGCTCGTGGCTGTATGGATGTGCTTCAATGGTGTTCTCAAAATCTCAGAGCAGTGCTAATTCAAACAGATTGCCAAGGATTGATTAATAGTTTGAAATCTAATATTGCTGCTGACTGATTTTCTAAATCCATAATAGATGATACCAGTAATATATGTAAGAATATGTACTTCCTTTGTATTATGAAGGTACATCGCAATATTGTAAGGCCTACCCATAGTGCAGCCAAAGCTACCTTGCAAAGAGGTAGCTAATTTTGTTGGTTGATTGTTATTATATATATGAAGTTGATGTTTCCGAACCAAAAAAAAAAAGAGCCATTGTTCTACAAACCCTCTGTTTCTTGCCTTTCAGACGCCCTCCGTCCTGCCTTCTTTTTCCTCCTTTGCAGTGGTGTGGAGTAAGGAAAGGGCGGTGGTGGCAGCCGACAGTGGTCAAGGTTAGGAGAGAATGTATGTTCTTTTTGTCCCTAATAGTAATTTGATTTAAGGGTTCAGTCATAACTAAAAAATTTCCGAAAATGGTATGAACTGAGAAAATGTGGCATGTGCAAATAGAAACTTCCAACACTTTTTAACACAACTCCATGAAAAGGGTTACAAACAACCCCAAAAGTTAAACGGGGCCATCTTCCACTCATATAAACCTTATAAATCAGCACTCATGTATTTCGCACTGTACACACATCATCTCAGCACACACTTGCAAGCATGCATGCTCCAACTCTGTGTACATATCATACTCAGTGCAGCTGTTTTCATTTTTTCCAACTATGAACCAAATGACCCAAAAGAAGCTTCAATAATAACACACAGCTTATGAGCCAACAACCATATAATATCATATTATTCAAGCAAAGCACATAAATATCAACACCAATATCAATAGTATTTACCAACCCAAAATACGCTTTACAAACAGTCGGCTTATAGACTTACTGACAAGACCAACTCACCACAAAACCAAGAAAATTTTAAAATCATACAAAGTTGACAAAAGCTATCATTGATACAACTCGGGGAAGCAGGCACAACACAGATCAGATCACACAATTGGAAAAACTAAACAAATATCACGGCTGCGCAGAAACACCACGGTATTATGAGGTGCTCGTGCCCCTGTAATCATATTACTGCTCTCTCACTGTATCTATCTCTCTCCCAAGCTACCTTTTCTACACGGCCAACAAGGAGAATTGAATCTTAGTTTGGGAATGCAGGGAACAAACCTAGTTGGCTGGATCATGAACTTAATCTACAAGAAGGGAACCCAAAATTTCCACCTAATAGCTTGAAGGAAAATAGGGACAGAAAGGCATATGACTATCTTTCTATTTATCCAAATGGGTTTCCTCCAACACTAGAAAAAGTATTTGGGGTAGCGGATGCTGAATACATTCCACCCAGGTGTTGATGCTGTGGATTTGGATTTGTCGATCCAAATGCAGCTCCATCACTGCCAAAACCCACTACTGCTTGCTGCCTGCAGAGATTTAACAAAAGACGTCTGTAAGTAAATTCCCACCAAAACATAATTCATTACCTAAAAGCAGCACCGTTGAACGTTGTTGAGAAGTACGAATCATATTGAGATAAGAAATCTAATAAACAATCGTGTCCATCAGAACAATGAAATAAATAAAGTGAAAAATCAACTACATGGATAAAATAGCACAAACACTTTCTGAGGAGCCATGCTTGTGTTGGACACACAATTCCTCAGATACTCCTAAATACATGTCCTGCATTTCTTAGACGTCTCCCAACTTAAAAAACAAATTCCATAATTTCAGATACTTCGAGGACCCCTCTTGAACTAACTTCATAAGCTTCCCGGAATTACCTACGTGAAACTTCATATTCACACATGCCATGAAAGTGACACATTTTTAAGACTTGCTGTGACATTGTCCATGTCTATGCTACATAGTGCATGTACATGAATTTTTTAAAATAAAAAAAAACCTAGAACAAACTCGCAGAAAATGCATTCAATTGCCAAACCGCTTCAGGTAGCATACTTGCCTACGGGATGACAACAACAATAACCAGGGGCGGAAGCGGGGGCCTGGCCCCTGCTAGCTGCTGCAAAACTGTATAAATATATGTATTATGTATATGAAACCTAGGCCTCGTTTGGGGACTAAACATTTTAGCCAAATAGTCATTATAAATTGTCACATCACTTTCTCTACTTTTCTACACATCTTTTTGTAAAAAACCAAAAAGTTATTAAAATAATTTGTTCCCAAACAAGGCCTTAGTTAGTTTAATTATACTTGGCCCCCCAATGTCATATTTCTATTCATATACTTTTAAATACATATGGCCACTTATTTTCTTCCATTCATTTCAATTTCTATCAAAATTTTTTTTTTTTTTTTTTTTTTTTTTTTCCATTTATCTCTTTTACTAAAGGGAAAATTATGGTAGACAACCTCATAAGAAAAGTTATGATATTCTATAGTATTAGTGGCAAACTATTGTGATTATGTTGTGCACCATAAGAAAGACTAAGTTACGAATTATTGTAGTTGTGTCATGAACATTAAAAAGTTACAAACTACTATACTGAGAAAAGTTATGAACCATTGTAATTTTGTTACAAATCATTATCGTATAGTTATGAAAAGACATAATGTATGCACCTTTTAAGTGAGTGCATACAATTTAAAATATTTTGTATAAAGTGCAATCTGTAATTTATTAAGTTTTAGGTGAATTATGTGATACTACTGCTAATTTGTATTTTTTTTCAGTGGTGGGTCAATGAAATTCAAGTCCTTAGAACACATTAACAGAGTGATTTCATTATTTATTAGGCTTATTTTTAATAATTATTTATTCAATTTAATAATTATTTAAACTGTTTAAATTTTTCTTAACCCAACTGCTTGAACTTGCCCAATGTCTTGCTTTTAGGCCTCCCAATCACCGAATCCTGGCTCCGCCCCTGACAATAATGCTAATTAATAATAACAAATGCAAAAGAACAGAAGTCACCTAGGCAGTAAGTTATTTGGTATCTGTTGCCCCATGTATGCACCTGAAATATTATTAAAGAAAATGTCACAACACTTAAAGAGCAATATAATTAAATATGTGACCAGATTTTTTATTTTATTTTTTTTCCAAAAAGCCAATGCTATATTACCTGGAGGCATTGCCGATGCAAAAGATGGTGGTGCCTGGTGATGCATTGCTGAGGGATGGGGATGCATCGCTGAGGGATAAGATGACTGTGATGGCATCCATGTTGGCGAAGGAGTACCGAGGCCGGAAGTGCGCAATAAGCCAGCAGGAGCTGCAACATTAGGCAGAGCACGTTGCAAGGATGCCATGGAAGGAAACTACATTACAAAAAACACACCACATAGAATTAAAATCTTCCTCTGAAAAAAAAAAAAAAAAAAAAAAAAGAAAAAAAAAGAAATTGTGAACTGTGGAACATTCTTTAAAAAAAATAAAAAATATAAATATAAATAAAAAAATAAATAAAAAGAGAATCAGCACAAGATTCAACTAATTGAATCAATGCACAAGGTATCATTCTGACCAATGATACATTTCAAAAGAGAAGACTCAATCGCTATATTTATACTCAATGGTGCATCATGTGTAAAAGGGGTGAGGAATCTTTGAATCATTTTTTCTTACACTGCCCTGTAGCTATGAGGTTATGGCATCAACTCTTTCTTTTGATTAATTCACCATGAGTGGCTCCAGCAGCAAGTATCCGCATGCTTTTAACTGATTTTCAAGTTTTGGGGGGCAAGAAAAGGGCAAAAGTGCTGTGGCTTTGTGTGGTATTTGCTATCTTTTGGGTCATTTGGTTGGAAAGGAATGCAAGGAATTTTTAAGAGAAATTTCGGGACTTCGATTCTATGTGGGATAGAGTTCGCATTTTGACATCATTTTAGGCTTCTGAATCCCTCCGTTCAAAGGGGTCCAGCTCTTTTTGATCACTAGTGAATGCGTGTCTGTGCGATTTATAGTTCTTGTTTTGTTTTTGTTTTGCTCATAGATACTTGTTTGATTGTAAAGGACTTCTTGCCCTCTTTTGTATTTTTTTTCCCTATTTTCTTAATAAATTTCTTTAATTAAGTAGACTAAAATGAAAGACTGAATTAATAACTAATCAGGCACATGTCACAATCATAAAGAAAGTCTGAGCACTATATTCACACACACATATATATATATATATATATATCAAGCTAGCTAAAGCTTCCTGATCACTTCCCCTTTTTTATTCAAACAGCAACCATAATTCGAGCGGGTAATTACAAAATGGTTTGCTAACATGCATGGAAGTGATGAAGCAAACAGTTCAACCTTTTTTTCCTTTCCTTTTTTTTAATATGTTTATTGCTAAACACTTCTAAATGACACACTAAATGGGTCAAAATAGATGGAACAAATCAATTTGAATTTAATAGCGCAGCATACCATCGGTGCCTGAACTGAAGATATTTCATTGTTGAGATCAAATGGGTTAACTAATTTTGACGAGTGTAGAACAGGTTGCATGGGCTGTAAAAACAGATAACATTTACTATGAGTGAAACAAAAATTATAAAAAAATACTCATTTTCTTGTATATAAAAATACTCAGTGTTTCATTATTTACTGAGTTTTTTTTTTCCGTTTTTTCAAATGTTTTTTTTTTTTTTTTTGTCTCCTTATAATGAGTGTATATATATATATATATTTACAAAACAGAGTAATTTTTATGATCATGTTTAACTGCTAGATACCATTGCAGTATGATATTGCATATTGAACCCATATCCATGGGGATGACCAGTTTGCCAGCCTGGAAGTGGTACAGAAGAGGGATAAGTTGCAGCAAATAAATCCTGCAGACAAATTACAATAGACAGTAAGATATGGAAAACCACGCCGATCAAATATATATATGGAAAACCATAAATGAAACAAACATGTGCACAAGAGATGAAAAGGATGAAGCAAATAAAAACCCCATTACCTGTGGTAACTCTCTTCTTCCACTAGGCTTAACTTCTAGGGAAACTCCAGAAGTAACCTCTTGGGCAGGTTTTGAGACTAACTGGGATGTTTGTCCATCTGGTATACTAGAAGGTCCTTGTGTATTTGGGGCAATAGATGAATGCCATGGCTGCAAAAATTGCATGGAGAATTATAGAATAGCTATGGCAGAGTTAATACATAATCGGATGAAGAAAGCCATGCCATGAAGCACACCTGATTGCTTGAAGATCCAGTAACTGGTGGAGTGAATGGCTGAGCAGTAGGCTGAACCTGAATCCCAGTATTAGGAAATAAAGACTGTTGCTGAGGAAGCATGGTAGGCCATGTCAATCCTGGAGCTGCAGCCGGAGCACCACCATTGGGAAATGTTGTCAAGTTGTTTGATGTTGCAGCTGTTGGAGCATTAACTCCGAAGGGTGATATGGACACCTGCCCTACAGGAGCGGTCATTGGAGCACTAAACGGGTGAAACATTGTCAAGTTGTTTACAGGTATGGCCGCTGGAGCATTACTGCCAAAAGGTAAGATCGGCATTTGCCCTACAGGTGCACCAAATGAATTACTAGATGGAAATGCAGACATGTTGCCCACAGGTGCAGTGATACTGCCAGTACCAGGTACTCCAGCTGTTTGACCCGGTACAGATGCTGGAACTGACAATTCTGAAAGTACAGACTGCAGTGAATTTGCATTGGAAGGAGCTTGAGTTACTTTCACCTCTGTGGGGGAGTCAAAACATGCCCAGTTGTCAGCATTGGATGAAGTTGTTGGGTGCACAACCAATTGACTTGTAACTGTTTGTTGTGGTTGTGGCACTGCTGCAGTTGTAGGTGGTTCAGGGGCATCAAAATCAATTAAAGTTCCGAAACTCTCCTTTTTAAGTTCCGCTGGGTTGCCATTAGAGGATGCCAAGCTACTGGAAGATACAGTTCTCTGTAATTCGAAACATTAATTGTAGAAGTTACTTATTTTCTTGAGGAGAAAGTGAAAAGTGAAAAGTGAAAATAAAAGAAATGAAACTAATTACTTATTAACAAAATGCAATTAGATTAGATGAACAGATTCTGAGTAATAAAAATAACACATAAATTTGAAGTGGGTAAATGATACAGAGATACAAATAATAACTTGCACCTATATGAAACAAGTGCAGAAACAAGTACAGAGCCAAATCATGACCACAACTAGTTAAATTAGAGATTTGGGAGGCAAACACTTAAATATACACATGTTCAGCCTACAAATGAAGAAACCTCACCTGAGTGCGTACAGAAACATCAGCTTTTGGAGGTTCAATAATTCTAAGGGGAGATACGTTCTCCCCCAAAATATCTCTGACAGGCCGGACAGTAGGGGGACTGGACACATCCAGATCCTTTTGGCGGTCAGGTGACCTTCCTTCAACCTTAGAATTACCATCATCGGATCTCCTTCCATTTCCAAACCTATCCTCCCGTCGCCAATCATTGACTATCTCAGTACGAGAAGGACTTCTCCTAAAATCACCGAACTGGCGACTTTCTTGATCATATCCTGGACTTCTTCTTTCATCATAACTATTTCTGTAATTTCTATCATCACTTCTTCCACCAGGACTAGGTCTGTCACTATACTGACGTTCATATGTGTCCTCATATGGTGGGCTTCGAGACCCACCCTGATAGGTATCTCGCCTGTTTTCATAGGAGTCTTCAGCTTCACCCTGCATGACATACAAATGCATCCATCTAAAGAATGAAACCCACTGGCAGATCAACAAGCTCTAAAACAATCAAATCACTACCTTGTAAAAGGACCACCTTCGATATGAAGTAATCCCTCAAGGTTTTCTTGTGTGTGTGTGTTTCTTTTTATTTTCCTTTTTCTTACCGTCTTCACCCTTGGAGGTTTGTCAAAGCTCCTCTCACCAGTATATCTTCTATCCACATAAACATGCTTGATGAAATCCCGTAGTCTGTCAACATTACTGGGGGAAAATGTACAAATCAGAACTACAGTTTTACTGGAAGACATAACATAATAACACAAAAACAAGTAATAACCTGCTATCAGGGACAGAGTGACGCTGTGGATCCCATTCCTTGAAATAAATTTCCTTCGCACGCTATTAACATGAAACAGAATTGAGTTTCTTATGATAAATCAAGAAGTTTTTTATCAATTGACAGATGATATATTATCAAGCAGATCTTTATCAAATTACGTATTCATACCGTATTTCCTCCTCCTTGAAGGGCACTAACTTCTTGCGAAGTAAATTTAGCCATGGAGACTGACTTTACTCTGTGAGTGAACTCCCGACTGAAATTAGTTTTGAATCAATAATTCAGCATTTGACTGACCAGTGAGCAGTAATCATCATAGTGTACATCATACTAGAAAGCTTATCCCCACTCTAGACTTCTCTCTCCACTTTAAATAACCAATATATAAGTTATAAAATATGTGAAGTGTTGTGGTGAAGTAAAAAAGTACTTACTGTATTCATGCAGAAATTCGTGCATACATACTGCAGTCCCTGTTTTGCAAAAGATAAATTAGCCCCATTATTAAAAGATCAGGCGTGTTATTAAGAAGATCAGTAGCCATCAACACTAAAAATACAAAATCCATAAAATCAACAACATAAACAAATATCGCATCAAAATTCTGATGCGATGGAACAATAACACCAACCACAGAAAATACTAGAAAAAGAAGCTACTTGTGATAAGTTCAAGTTTACCAATAGTTCCTATTCTTTTAGCTTTTAAAAACTTCATATTTCCATTTTGTAACCATTTCCATACCAGCTCACCAAAACCACGGCATTCCCATTTTCTTTTTCGTTTTTTTCTTTTTTTTCTTTTTTTTCTTTTTTTTTTTTTTTTGTGCTGGGATCTCTAGATTAAATCTTCTAGTTGCAAATTTTTTTACTTCCAGGTTTGGAAATTGTATACACTTTTTGAGTTCAGTTCTGTGGTTTGTTTCGGGTTCAACAAGGCTGCAGTCCACAAGGACTACAGAAACAAGTAAGTAACTTGAAAGCCCAAGTGATTAAGAATGTCTATTGATCTCAAGGCTTTGTAAATTCATGATATACCTTCAACAATATGCTGTCATCTATATAAATTTCTTCCAAAAATTAGCAAAAGCAATAAACAATCCCCAAACAAGCAACAACCAAGCAGAAAATTGCACACAGGTCTACACAAAATGCACATAAATGCCTTATTTTATCAATGACCAAAGTTGCACAAGCATGAAAAAGTTTTGGAACGAGATTTTTGAAAATAAAGCATCTGCATTAATTTATATTCTATTAGAACATAACAAACATGTCCATCACTTATGTACATAAATGCCTTAATTTATCAATGACCAAAGTTGCACAAGCATTAAAAAGTTTTGGAACAAGATTTTTGGAAATAAGTATCTGCATAATTTATATTCTATAAGAACATAACAAACATGTCCATCACTTAGATACACATGAAATGCATTACAAAATTGAAGGAAATTACTTAAGATCCAATGATATAAGAAAAAAAAATGTACATTTATAACTAATAATCCCTCCTCTAGATTTTAGGAATTAGTCTTATATTGCATTTTTTTTTTCAATTTATTTGAATGAAATTTCATATGACCTATAAAAAGAATATAAAAATACATATTTTGCATGTATTCCTCACATGTCTTGTCTTGCATTTTTTAAAAATTGTCATGTCAACATGCCTGTGTTTGTGTCGGTGTCTATGTATGTGGATGTGGAGATGGATGTGGATGTGGATGTGGATGTGGATGTGGATGTGCTTCTTAGGAGGAGGCATTTGATCTACATATTTATGTCTCTTCAAGAAACTGAAGAGTGCTATTTGCACAAAAAAGATCAATTAATGACAGTGTTACACGGACTCTTCACTCTTCTCTTTCTCTAACAGCATCCATATCTACTGACTATGACAAGGGTAAGCATGTGAGATATATGTCCGACAACCATATCCAATTTAGACACTTTGATCCTTTAAGTTTATATGATGTTTAAAGAAAAAGAAGCTCACATTAGCTAGTAAACTATGTAGCACGAACACTTCAAAATAGGTGTCGTAACAATGTCGGACATGCGGACACGTATGGGACACACCACGTGGCATGTCCCTTTAATTTTATTATGTTTTTGCATGGGACAAGGCGGGTTTTCTTCTTAAATTTTTGTAAATGTCTTTTGGTGTCAAAGTGTAAAATTAAGAAAATAAAAAAAGACAAAAGCATAAACCAACCTCTACTTTTGCCCTAAATCCCTAAATCAGAAAAACAAAAGAAAAAGAAGAAAAGAAATCAGAAGCTCCAATTGTCTCTCTCTCTCGCCTCTCGAAGAACACAGTAAGTCCCTGTTTCTCTTTCCTCTCCCTCACCTCTCGCCTATATCTTCTCTCTCTCGCCTCTCTTCTGAAACTCTCTTTTCTTTTTCTTTTTCATTTTTAAATTTGTTTTTTAATTACACACTCTCTCTCTCTCTCTCTCTCTCTATTTTTTTTTTCTCTCTCTATTTCTGTATTTGTGATGAATATTTTCTTTTCCAATTAGTGGTTTATATATATTGAATTAATGTTAGTTTTTATTAATTTTGATTGTTTAGCAACATAATATTAATCTACATTGCAAATATATATAAAAATATAAATAAAAATTTGTCGTGTCTCCAGCCGAGTTAGTGTCCCCATTTTTTTGAAATCATTATGTATTGTATCCATATCCGTATCCACGTCCGTGCTTCATAGCTAGTAAATAAATATTTATTGCTTCTCACATAGATGGGGGATAGAAATTTGATAGTTTCTCTAAATCCTATTTAATTTTGAGTACAATTCTAAATAATTTACATTATGTAATCTAAAAATATTTTATATATATATATATAAGTAGGTTTAGAAAAAACTTCAAATTCTAGATTTCTAAAAATGCCTCTTCTACATCGTTGTTCCATTCTACTCACTCTAGTCTCATTTCGTTGTTGCAAGGCCTCATTTCGTTGTTCACTACGATAGAAGCAAAATAAAAGACTGAGGAAAGGGAGGAAGAAAGAGAGTGAGAGAGTGTTTAGGAAAGATAGAACAAATGGTGAATGATTGAGAGAATTAAAGATGAGAGAGAGAGAGAGAGATGGAAGTGCTCTATAGCATTTTTCAAAGAAATGAGTAGTTTGTCTGGGCATTATGTGCTGTTATTGTGCAACATAATTTTCCCCTAGATTTTTGGATTTGAGCGCGTCAAAATCTAACAACATTTAGAGAAATACTAAATACTAGGGCAGTGTTTGGCAACTTGAAATTTGGCTAAAATAGCCAATAAAGACAAAAATAAAAAAAAGCTAAAATAGTCAATAAGACAAAATGTCATGTTTTATATATCAATCAATCACTTTTTCTCTCACAACCATCTATTCAAGTACAAAAAAATCCACAAATCATCTCAAACATGCAACTTTTTTTCATCTCATAAAATAATTAAAAAGCCAACTAAAATAATCAAGTTCCGAAATGAGGCACAGTAAGACCATCTCCAATCGTTCACCAAATTTAAATTTGATGAAAATTTTGATGAAAATCAGATTTAATCCCTTCATCAAACTTGTGCCAAATCAAGGGAAAGGAGATTTATCCATATATTCCAACATTTCTCTCTCTCTCTCTCTCTCTCTCTCTCTCTCTTTACTTCTCTTAGTCATTCACTCTTTTTATTTATTGGTGCATCGCCCTCTGTTCTGTCTTTCCTAAACACTCTCTTCCTCCCATTCCTCTCTCCCTCCCTTTCCTCAGTCTGTTATTTTGCTTCTTTTGTAGTGAACAACGAAATGAGACTAGAGGGAGTAGAATGGAACAGATGTAGAAGAGACATTTTTAGAAATCTTAGAATCTGAAGTTTTTTTTCTAAACCTACTCGGGAAAAAATAAATTGGCAAAATGTTATCAGCAATTTCCATAAGTTAACAAGGATTGTATTGACTGTGAACAAAGCCCAAGGACGATAGAGAACATTCAAAGATAAATATGCTTCCTTCGAGTATCTTCTAAAGGAGCACTATAATTTCTACTATTATGATAGAAATTGCAAAACGCCAATCAGCAACTTTTACAATTGTTTGCACCTTAAATAATTTTTCTGTCGATTATGGCTATTTATTACTATTGTTGTTGTTATTGTTGTGTTTGTGTTGGACACTTGGCATCCCTATAATTCTTTGAAGGTTAGGACAAGTTAGGAGAAGTTGTAATGCAAGTTGTGCAAATTAAGGGATGGATGACAAGTGGTAGCCTCGGATGAAGATGGAAGTTCTTGGAAGTTATATGGGTGGTTGAGTGGTGGCTAGTGGAAGTTTTTTCCTACATTTATTTTGTATAAATTGCCATTAATGGCTCTATTGTAAGGAGCACCAGCAAATCAAATACAAGACTCGATTTTTATTTCTTTTCTATCCTAGGAGTAAATCTAATCTACATAGGAGTAGTTCAAACTTCTATAGTAGTTCTAATGTACTTGTAATTTGATTGTTTGTTCAATCGTTTTACTTCACTATCTTCTTCTTCTTCTCTCTCTCTCTTTTTCTCATTCATTTTGCCATTATTTTTTTACTCCAAGAAAGTCCTTGAACTTTTAAGGGATAGAACCTCAACCCAATTAATTGCTTGATCATTGTGTTGTTTACTGAAATTTTCGTTACGCCTCTGTCAATCTAAGCCTAACCAAAATTTTACTAACAAGTAAATCATTATGGGTTCTTTGTAAAAATAAAATTTTAAAAAAAAATAAAAAATAAAAGCATCTGCTTCTCAGTTTAAACGGAAAAGTAACAAGTATGACACATTAACAACTAAAGTTTTATTTTTTACTAATTTTAACAACAAAGGGATATAGAAATTCAAATGATCAATGGTTTGTCAGGTAATCAGATTCAAATTAGAAAGAAACAGGGTAAAAAAAAAAAAAACAACCATCGAAAGCAAAATAAAGTTATCAAGTATCATACCAAGCTGTTACAGTTAATACACCGGCGGTTATCAGGAAGTTTGAGAAGATTCCGTATAATTCTCTCGTTTTTCTCATCTTCCTTCACCCGATTCGCCATTCCTCACTCCAACCTCCAATCAAAACCCTATCTTCACAAGCACCAACACAAAAATCACATGAATCGAACACAATTCATTACAAATCACATCAAAATCAGCAACAACAGCAACAAATTGACAAGTATCGAACTCGGATAACATCAGTATCGATCAAAAATCACACTCACGGAGCATCAGATCTGAAGATCACAAAAATCGAACTTGAAAAACACAACTAAAATTCACAAACATATGTTTACATACACAAGATAGTAGAATTGGAACCCTAGGAACTGACCTGATCGAGGTTGTAGAGTGGTGTTGATGGTGAGGAATGTGGAGAGTGATAGAGAGATCGTTTGGTGGAGGATTTGGAAACGACGGCTTTGTACAGCTAAAACTCTTTTGCTTTTTCTAAAAATAAAAATGTACAGAGAGAAAGAGAGAGAGAAAGAGAGTTGGGGGAAATATTAGGGTGTCCGCAGCCGCAGGAAAAGGTAATGTGTCCGATGAGGATGAAACTGTTGACGACTTTCAACAGTCGTAAGAGGCGACTCGTGTTTTAGTTGTTATTCACGGCATCATTTGAACAGTTTAATTACAATTCGTTTGGATTTGGTGAAAAAAATAAATAAATAATAATATTCGTTTGGATTTGGTGAAAAAAAATAAATAAATAATAAAAATAAAAATTAGTTATTCAGATGGTTAAGCAGGTAAAAAATGATAAGAGATGGTGAAGAAATATTCTCATCAAATTTATATTTTGTTTTTTTCGGGAGATTTAGGTCTCGTTTGGAAAGTGGCTATTTTAGAAATTTTTTGATTTTTTGATTATTTTAGTAGGTTATTTTAGTTTTTGTGTTTGGGAAGATGAGATGAATTTTTATTGGAGTTGTTATATTGAAAAGTGTGTTGAAATGATGTTTGAAGTTAAAATAACAAATTTGTCTCTAAAATTATAATTTTTTAAATTGATGTAGGGTAAAATGTAATTTCTCAAGTGATGTAGAAATTTGACACTTTGACAGAATGTTGGCCAACCACCTCAAAATGGCAAATTATTTTGTACTTTTCCCCACCTCGGCCACGCAGCCGAGGCTTTTTTTTTTTTTTTTCATAAAAAGGATTGCTACAGGAGGCTTTTTGGCTTATTTCCATTTTGAGGTTATAATAGCCCCAACTTATGCTTCCCAAACAAAGCCTTAGTGATAAAGAAATTAAGTTTAGGGTGATTCTATTTACACATTATTAATACTCTCAATATACATTATTAATAAATTAAATTTATATTTTACTAATATCTTTTAATGAAATAACCATTAAAGACAACATGCAATGTATTCTATCTATTTAAAAATTTTATATTTAAAAATACAAAATACTCTTCACACACTATCATTCTTATAGGGTTTAGAGTTTTAACTAGGGGTGTGCGCGGTGCGGGTCGGTGCGGTTTGAGAGAAAAATAGAAACCGTATGGCGGGTGGCGGATTGATAAAAATGTCACTAGAATTTGCCATTTTTCTTATCAAAAATTGGTGGTTCGATTGGCAAATAATGGCGGATTTGCCTTGGCGGTTCGGGCGGATTGGCAGTTTATAAAAAATATAATTCAAATTACAAAACTTAAATCAAAGAGTAAAAAAATGACGAAAGATACCGTGATGTTAAGCATCTTGCGAAGCTTTCTTCTAATGCAGCAAGTGTAGCAACAATATGATAATATCAACGACTATGCCATCAGTTCATTACAAGTATCTGTGGAAGCTACAATGATCAAATACAATACATAAAATTAATATCATTCAGGATTTACAATATATTGAAAATGTTTATTGTTGAAAAGTATTTAGATTGAAAAGTGAGCTGATGCAAGTTTGCAACATGGCCAGAAAAAAAAAAGATTGAAAAGTGAATTGGAATCCAACTTTATTTTGGATTACTGACATCTTGAATTTCCCTCGAGCAGTAATGTAATACTATATTCTAAGGTATAGAACAACAAGCAAACTTAAGTAAAAAAGAATTTTTAGAATTTTATAAAACATGATTTAATAGCGGTGTGGGTCGGTGCAGTTTGGAAGAAAAATAGAAACCGGCGGATTGATAAAAGTGTCACTAGAATTTGCCATTTTTCTTACCAAAAACCGGCGGTTCGATTGGCAAATAATAACGAATTTGCCTTGGCAGTACGGTTCGGTGAGGTTTTGGCGATTTCGGCGGTTTCGACAGTATTATGCACACCCCTAGTTTTAACATATAAATATTGTATTTCTTCATCATTTTCATCATTAACATACACTCATGATATCATTCATTATCAATTAGCTCACTTCATTCTTTTTTCCATTATACTTATTTTTCAAACTTGAAATATTATTATATTTGAAGATTTAGGGTTTGAAAATATTGAAATTAATTAATTTTGAAAATTTGCACACCATAAATGACACTAAGATGGTTGGTTCATGTATAAACATTGAAAACGTTGATTTGAAAATTGAAAAAATTAGTTTATGACTTACCTTTTTAGTTTTTTATTTATCTCGTTCATATATTGGGAAATTGAGTTTGTTCATTGTATTCCGATAACTAGAGTTAAACTTTTACACAATGCTCAATTATTTAGATTTGGACAAAACAATTTTGTTCAAATTATTAAGATTGATCACATAATAAGGTCTCGTCTGGGAAGTAACAGTTTTAGTCTAAAAGTCAAAAAGTTACTAAAAAAATCAAAAAACTTATAACTTATACCAAAAAGTCAAAAATTCTCTTTACTCTCTACTTTTTGCATATCTTTTTGTAAAAATCAAAAAATCATTCAAAACATACAAGTTTTTTTTACCTCATATTTTAGCCAAAAAGCCAAAAAGTTACTAAAATAGTATATTCCTAAACAAGGCCTAAATGTTCATACATAAAAAATTGAACATTTTAAGTCAATTCAGTTAAAATAAATTAAACTTTTATTCATTATTCAGATATAAATTTTTGAACACATTAAATGGCTAATTTGATAAATTTGTTAAATTTGATAATCAAAAAAACCCAACACACAACTATGTAATCTTGAACATGGCTAATTTGATAAATTTGTTGTGTGAGTGATTTTCTGACCACACTGCCCGCTTAGTAACCAGCTGGAGAGCAACGACAGAATAGATGGCACCTGACTAACCTGCAACAGAAATATAAGAATCCCGCGGTGGTTCGTCCACCCGGGGGCACTCCGACGATCAAGTCAATATTTCTCTCAAAGATAAATCAAGTGCTAAACTCACAAGCTTGAGTATCAAAAGCATACCTTAGACCTATGGGGGTGCCTCTCTTTTATAGCCAACATAAACCTAGTCCCAATAGAAGCCTAACTTCTATGGACTCAGAATTACTGCTAATCTTGGACTCCTAGTAAGATTAGGATAAACTCTTTAAGAGTCTTATCATAATACAAACTGAAGTCTTCTCTCATTCTATGACTCTTGTCCCTCATCCCGGTTGAGTTCCCTTTTCATTCTAGGACTCTTGTCCCTTGTCCACTTATCTCGGATTCCGATATCTTCGGAAATAACCTCGGCCTTGCCAAGATCACCTCGGCGTTACGACCAGGACATGTGGCACCTCGGCTGACACATCGGCGTCACCTTGCCACGTGTTGGTACTCAGAAAATATATCCCCACAACTGCCCCCTAGGTTCTATTACCTCGGCATTCTGAGGTGATGAACCTACACTGTTCGTTCATTTATGCCCCTTTGTCCGAGATCAAACTCGCCGACCTCAATGTTCCCTGGACTTTACTGTCCACTGGTGTCAAGAATCAAGTTTCACGCTTTCCAAGCTACTTGAAAATCGCACCTCCTAGCCAAGGTTCTGGTTCCATTAATTCATAAACTCCAAGAGCTTTGCAACTGCTCCACTCACACTCACTGGTGAGTTCCCAATTTCCAGTCATCTATTTGACTCCAGCGATTTTCATATTGGCATTCATTTCACTTGGTAGGTTTCATAAACTCCTTACTTGCTATTAAGCTCAATCTTTCATAACTCTTCTGAATCTGTTTACTTGCCTCTGTTTTCGTCTATTTTCAAGTTTTGAATTGTTTGAATGCCTGGCACTGTTCTTGTCATATCCGTTTTCTGTTGCTAGCATCGTGTCTGGGTCATTATTTTCTTGTTCTTCACATACTTACTTAGTGCCTGTGCACTTGGCTTTATTCTTGAACTTTGTCGCCTTCTTGACTATTTTTCTCTTTTTTCATTCAATCCTCTGGCTTTTTCTCTTTCTAGCTCTTTTGCTTAAATCCGTCATTGTTCCAAGCTTTCAAGCTTCGCAACTTCGTTCGCTCTCCAGAAGCTTACGTCATTCTGTCATTGTCGTCAGACTTCAGCAATTCTCATTTCGGCTTTCCTCTTTCTGGTAAGCCACTGTTCCTCCTAGTTTTATTTCTTGTTGCTTTCCAAAAAGCTCTACTTAATTGTTAATCACCATTGTTGTTTTATCCATTGTTTCTAAATCATCTTCTTGAATACACACTGTTCACACATCTGTTGATTTCTACCACTGTTCTTGGCTTGACACACCTGTGCAATCTTTTTGTCTTGATTTCCTAATAGCTTCATCACCATTCTTGATTACGAATTACATTCTTATTTCTGTTTTCTGTGTCTTTTTCCAGATTCTTGCTTTCAATCCTTGCCTTTAAACTCTGAAGTGCCAATCGCCGAAAAGAGCCTTGATCAAACTCTTCGGGAGATCAATGCTGAGCTCAAGGCCGAGAAGGCTGCTGAGAAGTCTTCCTAACTATCTTCTATATCCTGCCATTGATGCCAAGTAGTTTTGTTTCATTCTTTTACTCCTTGTACCTTGTATCTTGTACTTTGTCTGTCTTTGTATGCTTTTAATCTGGCCGACGTGCCATTTTTGTAGTCTAAATAATTTATTTTTCAATATTCAGGCCGAAGTGCCTTCTTTCTTCTTTAAATGCATTTCTCTGATTTCTTCTTTGAATGTATGTCTTCTTTTTTCTGCTCTTGTATGATTCTATACTTAGAATAATTTGCATGTCTTCAAAGTACACCTTGACTGTGCAATCTCTTCGGGTAAAATACCTCTGTCACAACTTCTAATCTTGCTCATCTCGGCCTCGTCCTAACACTTGAAAATATTGTAACAAATATTTTCACAAGTGTTGCTTAGGACTTGTCACTTTCTCAATGTCTTCTATCAAGACTTCAATTTTCCATATTTCAAGTTTTGACAACCTGGTAGTCTCGGTAAGTACTTAGATATTGCTTGAGCTTGACTTTAACTTGTAAATTTTTCTCAAAAATTTCAACAAGTGTTTAACCATCCTTTATCATAACCTCGACTTAACTTCAGCTTGCAATTTTTTCTCAAAATTTCAACAAATGTTAAACCATCTTCTTGTATCATAACCTCGGTTTAACTATAACTTGTAAATTCACACAGAATTTCAACAAGTGTTAAATATCACATCGATTTAACTTCAACTTGTAAATTCACACAGGAATTTCAACAAGTGTTAAATATCAACTCGATTTAACTTCAACTTGTAAATTCACACAGAATTTCAACAAGTATTAAATATTACATCGGTTTAACTTCAACTTGTAAATTCACACAGAATTTCAACAAGTGGTAAACATCACCTCAGTTTAACTTCAACTTATAAATTGCTACAAATTTCAACAAGTGGTAAACATCATCTCGGTTTAACTAACTTGTAAATTGCTACAAATTTCAACAAGTAGTAAACATCATATCGGTTTAACCAACTTGTAAATTGCTACAAATTTCAACAAGTGGTAAACATCATATCGGTTTAACTAACTTGTAAATTGCTACAAATTTCAACAAGTGGTAAACATCATATCTGTTTAACCAACTTGTAAATTGCTACAAATTTCAACAAGTGGTAAACATATTCTTCTTCTCTTTGCCCCCTGCATGGCTTCCACATACTTCTTTGTGAACCTTATAAAAGATCTTCAACCTAGCTAACTGCAGTCTAACCTTGTGTGTTTTCTTTTTTATCTTCTGGGATCTGAGATTTGCTCACTGAGCTCTTCTCTTTTCGGACTTAAGTGCCGAGATCTTGTCTATTAGAATCTTGGATCTGCTCACTCAGGTTGAGCTCTTCTCTTCTCGGACCTACTCATCTAGGCTGAGATCGTGTCTTCTAGGATCCAAGATCCAGGATCTGGAATTTGGGATCTGCTCACTTAGGATGAGTTCTTCTATACTTGAATGTTATCTTCTTGGGAGCGCTCATGCCCCTTGTCTTTGCATCCCTTCTGGAAGGGTCTTCGTTCCTTCGTAGGTATCTATCCTTCCATACCTGGAGGTCATCTTCGTTGTAGTATCCGCTTCGATCTGTTGTCTTTGGTGCGTCACCTTTCTGGCCGGCGTCTTTCACTCCGTGACTTTGGTCACGAGTTTCTGTGTTGCGGTCGTCTCCTTCAACGTCGAGGTTGATAGGTCTCCCACTCCCAGCAGGAGCGTTATCTCCAATCTGATCCTTTTGTCTGTCATTGGCCATCTATCCTTCTTTCTTTCATTGGCCATCTATTCTTCTTTCTTTCATTGGCCATCTATTCTTCTTTCTTTCCCATAGATGGCGCCAAATTGTGTGAGTGATTTTTTGACTACACTGCCCACTTAGTAACCAGCTAGAGAGCACCGGAAAAATAGATGGCACCTGGCTGACCTGCAATAGAAATATAAGAATCCCACGGTGGTTCGTCCACCCGGGGGCACTCCGACGATCAGGTCAGTATATCTCTCAAAGACAAATCAAGTGCTAAACTCACAAGCTTGAATATCAAAAGCATACCTTAGACCCATGGGGGTGCCTCTCCTTTATAGCCAATATAAACCTAGTCCCAATAGAAGCTTAACTTCTATGGACTTAGGATTACTGCTAATCTTGGACTCCTAGTAAGATTAGAATAAACTCTCTAAGAGTCTTATCTTAATACAAACTGAAGTCTTCTCTCATTCTATGACTCTTGTCCCTCATCCCGGTTGAGTTCCCTTTTCATTCTAGGACTCTTGTCCCTTGTCCACTTATCTCGGATTCCGATATCTTCGGAGATAACTTCAGCCTTGCCGAGATCACCTCAGTGTCACGACCAGGACACGTGGCACCTCGGCTGACACGTCGGCATCACCTTGCCACGTGTTGGTACTCAGAAAATATATCCCCACATTTGTTAAATTTTTTACAGAATTCTATACCCACCCAATGTAACAATGTTAAAACTGATCGTATTGTTGACTACAAAAGTGAATTTGTTATTAAAAAGGTACACTCATATTTCATCATTTTCACCATTAACATACACACATGAATCAAAATGGCAATTTGAAACGACGACGAGAGATGTGAGACGAGAGACGAGAATTTAACACCGACTATGAAAATCAATACCGACAAAATGGAAGTCGAATGAAATACTTCGTTGGCGATTTGAAACGACGAGACGGCAAGATGAGATATGATGAAAGTTCAACACTAACTATGAAGATCAATATCGGCAAAGATAGAGACCGAATGAAACTTCCGCCAGCGATGGACATCAAGACTGACAAAGATAGTCTCTATTCTAAAGATTGGGGGGGTGGTTTGTTGTGTGTAGTGGAGAAAATGAAGAGTTTTTAGTGTGTATTCAAATAATTAGTGGTGTGTTAATCTAGGGTTAGTAATGGAAAGTTAAGGTGTGCAATAAGATATTTTTAAACCCTAAAAATTATTTTTTGTGTGTACTAAGTAATAGTGTATACTGAGAGTATTAGTGGTGTGTAAATACAATCACCCTTAAGTTTAATAAAAGTTTTCTAAAATATCAAAATTATCCTTATGGAAAAAAATATAGCTTATTAATATGGAAGGATATTTTGATAAAATAAAATACAACACTTTTCTTTCTTTTCTCATATTTACTCTATCCAAACAAAATAGATGAGAAACTACATTTTCTTTGCTTTTATTTATTCAAACATAATGGCAAGAAACCATAATTATTTCTTTTCTTTTCTCACCTAAGTAAAAAATCACAAACATTTATTCTCACCTCACCTTATCTTACGATCCAAACGGAGTGTTAGTTGGATCCAAAACTAAAGATGTTGGGTGTAAGGCAAAAAAAAAAAAAAACTCTTGTAGTGTTTAATGGAGTTGAAATTATCAATTTTTGAAAAGGCGTAATCAATTTATGCCTAATCGGAGAATTCACCCTATTTGCACTACCAAATTCTACTAATTCCTTCCAGCCTTACTCAAATAGGGGTGAGGCTATGCGACGAATAGAAGTTGAACTTTGAAGCAAAAAATCCAAAGGCCTTGTAATAAAAGTTATTCATGCAAAAACTCAATTTATTTATAAATATAAGAATAAATCACAATTTATTTTATAAAATGAAGGGCAAATATAAATATAAATTTAAATCATTCATTTTATATAATAAAATACGATTTGTTGTCATGTTTTTAGTTGTCCAATAAAATTAATTTTTTTGCATGAATAACTTTTATTGTGAAATCTAAGAAGTAAACGGTTCAGATCATGTGCATCTATCCAAGTTAAAGCCCATAAGAAAGTTATTAGTTGTCTAATAAAACTAATTTTTTTGCATGAATAACTTTTATTGTGAAATCTAAGAAGTAAACGGTTCAGATCATCTGTATCTACCCAAGTTAAAGCCCACAAGAAAGTTATGAATGAGTATGAAGAGATGAATTATGAAGAAGAGCTTATTCTACTTCACACATCATTTTATGTTATTTCACACATTATTTTTAATTTGAATATAATTTTTAAATAAAATCAACTTTCAAATTATTATTTTTGGTTCAAAATTTGAATTTTAAATCATGTAATTTTACTTGAAAAATAATTTCCAAATTAAAGATGATGGGTAAATTGTGAAAAGTGAAGTGATGCTAATAGCATCCACTATTAAAAAAAAGTATGTATTTATTGCAATTTTATCTTATAATAAATTTTCAATTTTACTTTCATCTCTAAGAGCATCTCCAACCCTGAACCAAAATTTTCACCAAATCTGAGTAAAAAAATGACTTTTTCCTCAATCTGATACCGAGTGCTCCAAAGGTGCATCAAATCCCGTGGGTCAACCGGTTGGTCGACCAGTAAGAGTAAAAAAAAAATTTTTTAAAAAAACCCTTTTGAATTGTTTGAACCCACCTCTGTGAACTTGGGAAGGGGCGACCGGTTGGTCGACCGGCGGGTCGACTGGTCAGTCAAATTTTTTTTTTTCCCTCTCTATTTCTGTTCCCAATTATTTTTCCCTCCATTTTTCCCTCCATTACATATATGTCTGGCGTATGAATTATGCTCTCACATAAATCCATTACCCATATGCCAGACAACTCCACAAAATTGATACGATCATAACTTGAACAAAATAGAGTATCGTGAATACCTTCAAATCCATGATATTGACTTCATTTTCATTCTCTTCTTCTTCCTCTTCCTCTGATGATGAATATATCGTCACACTTTTAGGAGCTTATGAGCAGAATAATACTAATATGCTTTAGATTCTGAAGAGTGATAGCTCAAAGAAGGTAGGTGGTTCTGTTGTAGGTCATAGGTATATACACAGAAATAGAAGGCAAGGTCATGACAAATTGTTTGGAGATTATTTTGCTGCAAATCCTATGTATTCACCTACAGTATTTCAGAGACGTTTTTGAATGCGTCGTCCTTTATATCTACGAATTTTGAATGCAATCCAAGCACACAATTCATATTTTCTTCAAAAACAAGATGCAGCTTATGTACTTGGATTATCTCCCCTACAAAAAATGACTTCAGCGATGAGAATATTGTCATATGGTGTTGCAGCAGATGCAGTTGATGATTACATATGTATTGGAGAAAGTATTGCAATTCAAAGTTTGCAACAATTTTGTAATTCAGTGATTGAAATATTTGGTGAAGAATATCTGAGATCTCCAACACCAACTGACATTGCTAGATTACTTGCTATTGGAGAGGTTCGGGGGTTTCCTGGCATGTTGGGAAATTTAGATTGCATGCATTGGGAGTGGAAAAATTGTCCAAAGGCATGGCAAGGTCAATATGTAGGCCATCAAAAGAAGCCAACCATTATTCTTGAAGCAGTAGCATCTTATGACTTATGGATTTGGCATGCATTTTTTGGAATGCCTGGCTCACACAATGACTTGAATGTGTTGGACCGATCGACTTTGTTTTCTGATCTTGCGCAAGGTAAAGCTCCCACTCTCCATTACACGATTAACGGACATAATTACGATATGGGTTATTACCTTGCTGATGGTATATACCCTCAATTGGCAACACTGGTTCAAACAATTTCTTCTCCCCAAAGAGCAAAGAGACAACATTTTGCAATGATGCAAGAGTCTGCCAGAAAAGATGTAGAGCGGGCATTCGGAGTCCTTCAATCTCGATTCGCAATTATAGGAGGTGCTGTACGTTTTTGGGATTCAAAAATGCTTGCCAACATAATGAAGACTTGTATTATTTTACATAATATGATTATCGAAGATGAGAGGGAGGAACACCTTCACTTCAATTATGAAATTTCATCAACCAACACACCAGTGCAACTTTCCTCTACTCCTACGAATGACTTTCAAACATTTTTGTCTCGTCATTTAGGTATTAGAGATAATGATGCATATCATGCCCTCCGTAATGATTTAGTAGAACATATGTGGCATCTTCATGGTGAACACTAAATTCATCACATCAATACATGTAATTTTGTTTCAAGTTTTGGAATGAAAGGTTGTCTTGTTTGTAATCTTCATGTTTCTAAGCACTATATGAGCTAAGTAATTCAGAAGTTATGTGATGAGCTGCTGTTGGTCTGATTCAATCTTTAATATTCAAAATTGTGCAGTGTTCAATTCTACCCTGAATACCTCTCCAAATATCACATAAATTTAATAATCATGTCTTCAAATTTTTGTTAATGTGCCAGAAATCATAATACCACATCTATTTATGCACATTTCATAATTATGTCTTAAATGATAATTACTGATGTTGATATGCATAATCATAATTTCATAATTATGTCTTAACTGATAATTAGTCTTCTTAATTTAATAATAAAACCTCAAAGTACTGCATAATCATTATTTGTGCATAATCATAATTTCATAATAATGTCTTAATCATTATTGATGTGCCATTGATTTACTGATGTTGATCTTCCCATTCATTTATTACCTCACTTGACATGCATTCGATTGACAGAGTAAAAAAACACTTAACAAGCCTTCAACTATTTGTCTTCAATTATTTGAACATGACTGTGGATAAATGCATTCCACCTACAAATCATAATGTGTTCAATTATTTGTGCACACACTACACTGCATACGTTTGAACCACCTACCTTTCATTAAACACATACCAGCTACCAGTCAGTGACTTCATTCCATCTACCATGCCTCATTTTGCACACACCTTGACTTGTTGAGTATTAATTTCCTCACCACCTACCTCAAGAATGGAGCCTCTATATCAATTGACAAACCATTTCATTCCACCTCTATACCAAGGAAAAGATCTGAATACCTCTCAGCATTGAATACCTTCATTCCACCGTCATTCCACTTTCACTTTCATACCTCTGCCACCTTCATTCCACTTTCACTGAATACCACCTTCATACCTCTACCACCTTCATTCCACTTTCACTAAATACCTCTCCCACAGATTGCATACCTCTGCCACCAAGGGAAACATCTGCATCAACAAAGGCAGGAACAAGCACAAGTAGGCAGCATCCAAAACAGCATTGAAACAGAGTAAATTTTACATGAATGGCACGGGGCAATCGGTTGGTCAACCGGCCCTCTGTTTTTTTTTTTTTTTTTCAGTGTGTATGCTGTCATTTTTCGATTTTAATGCTGTATTTATTCAACTTGATGTTTTATTTGTTCAACTTTAACCTTCTTAGGAGCATAAACTTCATGTTTGAATCAAATTATATGTTCAATATTTGAAAAATTAACATGATGCCTATTTTTCTGGGACTAACTTCTATGTACTGGCATATGCCTCATTTTATAGTTTCAATATGCACTTCAGGAAATTGAACACGTAATATGACAAATGATTTAATAATTAGTATGCACTTTAGTATACAAACTACATGTCTTTACTATGCCTCAAAAACAAATATAATTTTTATTGTTTCTCTCTTTATTTACTTTCATGCATTTTCCCCATTGTCAATTTGATTGTACTCCCTAAACCAAATTACAATAAAATATTTGAAGTATTATGCTTTCTCTTCCTTCTAGAATGGACATCCAAACAGATATAACAAAAGATTGGCTTTTTCTTGATAATTCAAACATTATTTTTATTTTTATTTTTATTTGCTAGTGCATGTGTGTTATATCAATATGCATTCACAAAATACTTCTCCAGATCACATTTGACTTCTCATGTCAGTATGCATTCAAGAAACTCTCCTCAAGTTCACATTTGGCTTCTCACTACCTATCACACACACTCACACACAGAACAAGATGATGATTTAAATTACACCACCAAATAAATTTCAAACACTGAAGATTATTATTGTCATGTTAATTTGAGTACAAATTCGCAAGGGATTTACAAAAACAGAAGTTGAATTTTAGTACAAATTGGCAAGGGATTATTATTGTCATGTTAATTTGAGTACAATTTCAGACTTGATTTAATCTCATCATATGTAATTATGCACTTCAGTATGCAGTTCAGTTTATTGAACATGTAATATGAAAATGCACATGTTAGTAGGCATACTACAAGTTGGTCATGTTTTTCGATTTTAATATGTATTGTAATATTAGAACTATATTCATTTCAATTCTAAGTTAATGTTTTCATAAAGAACACCAAGCCACCTGTAATTCACCTTTCATATGTAACACATATTCATTAAAATTCGACAGATATTGACATCATGCTTAGAACTAAAAGAGCGAGACCACAAGTTGGTGAAAGTTCCAACCCTCCACGACGCGAAGAACAGCAGCGTCAAAATCAGTCATATCCTACTGATGATTTTCTCAGTGAAAGTCATGCACTAGCCTTTCCAAACTTCTCCAACCGATCGATTGTAACAGGGAGGAGGGTAAATCTGTCATCTCAATATGATGCACTATTAGTTAGTAAACTTGAAACAATGGGGTGGCAAAATTTAATTAATTTATCCCAAAAGGTATATCCACGGCTGGTATCTCTATTTTATGTTCACTTAAGAGGTACTCAAGAAGAAGATGGAAATTTCACTCTGTTGTCATATGTGAAAGGAAAGGGTATACAGTTTGATATTCCTACTTTGGCAAGCATTATTGGAGTTGAGTTAGGTGATGAAAATATCCATTTTCATACTGAGGTTGACTTAGCTAAAATCGTTGGTAATGCTACTGATGTATATACTAGTATTTGTCGGAACAGATTTACTGGGACTAGTTTACAAGCAAGACATTTGAAACCTTATCTTCGGATTCTCCACCGGTGAATTGTAGAAAATGTCACTCCAAAAAAAGGACATCATGATGCGGTCTCATATTTTAATGCCTATTTGTTATACTGTTTTGAAGTTGGTCATAAGTTAGATTTGTGTTACATAATTATGAAAGAAATGATAATCGCAAATCAAGGTCAATTCACGGGCCGGACATTACTGTTTGGGGGCACTGTTGACCAAAATTTTCAAACATTTTAGGGTTCGGCTTGTAAATGAAACGGAGATGAAAATTAGGTCACTCATTAATTAGTATACAGTGACTCGTGTTAGTGCAGCCTCCAATTTAATGGGAAGTGATAATGCTACAGACGATTCAGAAGATGAAGTCCCACCAGATGATGCTCCACAAGATCCTCCTGCCAATGTGATGCCATCAACTGAACAACCTCAATATCGGACTGAGTTTTTGGCCATGGAAGAACAACGTTATAATGAACGCGTTCAATGGGAACAACAAATGGCTAATCAGGTCAATTCGTTGGGTACTCAGTTTGATACATTTGCCACTGCCCAGAATTCATTAATTCAACAATTTGGTGAATTCCGTGTGGATATTGAGCATCGCGTAGATACGATTGAGCATCGGGTAAATGACATATACCATCACCACTACCCTCCTCCACCACCACCACCACATAATGACTGTTGATGTATTTCACATTATGTATTTGTTTTAGTTTCAGTATTTTGTTCTTTTAACAACCTTTTGTTGGGTCAGTTTGTTAAAGAGGACGACAGTAATTAAAACCTATTCACTTATGACATTGGCCTATTGATATATATACTTCATATTGTGGTTTTTCATTTTAATGCCTATTTGACAAAGGACATTATTATGTACATTATGAAAATGCTACAAAAAAAGGTCATTAACCATTTCTGATTTTGTGGTATAAATCAAGTTATAATACTGATTGGCATATTCATTGACATATCATTTTAAAGAAGACAAGGTTAATTAAAAAAAAAACGACATTGAAGTACAAGCCAAAGATCTCCCTATTCAAAAAACATGGCAACAATTAGACATTGACTTTGAAAGATGGCAAAAATACATGGCAAAAATTCATAAAACCAATAAAACTAACCAATACAAGTTAGATGTAATAATTTTAAATAATAAAACTAATGGATAAAACCCACTAATACAGAACCTTTTAAGGCAATCTACTAGTTGATCGAAATAAAATTTGTCGTTGAAGATCTTCGTAGTACGCCCTTTGCATAGGATTTAAAATTGTCATGTCCATTGACATTATTTTATGATCTTCATTTCGTTGTTCTCTTTCATTCATCATGGATATGAGTTTTAGTTGTTCCTCCCTATCTTCGGCCCTTCTTCGACGCTCTTCAGCCTTCTGCTCACGGTCTATCGCCTTTTGTTCATCTCGCTCAATAGTTCTAGCGGAGATACTTGATAACACTTCAACAATTTTAGATTGGTTGGTAGCCATTTCATCAAATCTACTATCATGCGTTGTTTGATTCTTCAGCTTCTCTTTCGCTGCCTTAGTACCAATTGGTCATGTTGATGTGTTAGATGGTTGTTCGTGCACCGCATTATTTTGGTTGGATTGAGAAGCGTCAAATTCAGTTGGCATATTGAAACATGGATCAGCATGTTGCGTGGTTCTTTTTGATCGAAATTCATCCCACTTACAACTTCGGCGCAAAATATCCCAACATGTATCAAATGTGAAGTGTTTTTTCTGTATTACATGATACATCCGCTTCGCTTCAGTGACCTAAATAAAAAATTATAAAGATTTCAATAACAAGTATATATTTAGAAAAGAAAATTGATATTTAATAACACAAATAAATTTTACCATATCTGCCTCAATTGTTTCACTTTGTTGCCTCAGTTGAATTTGTTCAAGAAAATCACAGAATTTATTAATGGCCTTTTGCATGACAGACCAACAGTGAGACAAAGAAATACGGTTTCGATTTGATTCACTGCTCAATTGTGAATTAAAATAAACCAGTACTCGTTCCCAAAATATAGCCATAGTCTGACTATTACCAGTAATGGAATCTTGAGAGACTGCTAACCAAGATCTACATAAAGTTTCATCTCCTATAATTGTAAACGCTTTACCACGAGAAGTTTCTGAAATAAAATGATTATCACTGTTCTACATGTTCTGCTCTCGTGAAAATTTCGACATAAAATTAATATCAGTGTTTTGCTCCAACATTTGTGATTCTCCAAACATTTCGAAATCTTCCATACTTTGAAAAAAAAAAACAGTACACTTACTGAAAAATATTATAATGATATAAGCTCAAACTCAGAATCAGATAATTTATTGAGATACTAATAATTAAAATTTCAAGAGAAAAAAATGTGTATTGACACAAAAGAAACAAAACTCACAACATATAAACGTAATGCTATTCTAAAAATGAAATACTCTGTCTTGATATTCTGAAAATGAAATACTGTCTTGATATAGAAATCAGATCTATTTTATAGAGCACATCATCAACGGTAAATTTTCAAAATAATCTGTCCATCCAACGGTAATTTATTATTGTAACGGCTAGTTCTGTAATATATATGTAAAAGGTAACAATTTTATTTATATTTTGAAGAAAATTAAAATTTATATCACCCTCTAAATTATTCATAATCCACAAAGTAAACTATGTCAAAATAACCCAGTTCAAACAACATGAAATGAAACCAACCAGTTCATATGCTACCCTCAAAACTGTACCAATTCAAATGCTAGCCGAAGGACTCAATCCGGTGGACTGGTGGGTCAACCGGCCGGTTGACCGGTTGCTCCCAACGGCCACGGTTCAAACCAAGCAGTTCAAACCAACCACTTGACAAGTCAAACCAACCTTGACGCAAAGGTCGACCGGTTGGTCAACCGGTCGGGCAACCAGTTGGTTGACCGGTTCCTCTCCCAAACGGTCACGCACAGTGTTTTGGTTAAATCTATATAGTGTTCTCACTTTGATGATTTGTTTGATGAATTCTGAATTTGATACCGGTTTGGTGAAACCGTTGGAGCATGAAAAAGTGATTTTTTCACCAAATTTTAAATTTGATGACAGGTTTGGTTCAGGGTTGGAGACGGTCTTGATCATACCCCTACCTACCATTCACTACCATCAACTCAGCCCACCACCCCAACCTCATAAGCCTCTTGTCCCTTCACAACTTTTCCCACCCCAAACCCTTTTTAGCTTCATCCAAATTCACCCTCGCTACACCCCTTACAAACCTTTTTCCTTGCGACCCTCTCATTCCCCTTACCTTCAAGGATTTTATATCTCTCACTTCACAATTCTCTCTGTGTGTGTGTGTGTGTGTGTGTAAGAAGATGGTGTCATAGGGTAGAGATGGGCTAGAGGGTGGCAGGAAGAGCTAAGGAGTGATGCCAAAAAGTAGGAAATGGCGAAGAAGGTGAGGCAGGAAGGTAGAGAGGTATTGGAGGTAGGGGCTAGAGCAACTAATTATGGGTTAGGATTCACGAGTGGGGTTATTTTTTTTGTATTAAGTTAGATGTCTAAAGATTTTTTACGAAATTTGAAATTTGTTGAAGGTGTCCAAAGATATAGGCATCCTAAAAAATCAAGTGGGGGTTATTAGCAACACACAAGAAAGTGATGTATTAAAATAGAAGCTTTCGTTAATTAACCTTCATTCTCAAGGTAAATTACATATTTACCCAAAAAAATTGTGCTTTTTCAATATATTTTTTGGGAGATTTCTTGCAAAATTTTATGGATTTGGTAATATATGTTTCTTTTGTTTTTATGTTTAAAATTTTAAAAAATACCGACACTCACTAGGATTACAGGGCCTACAAAATCATATTACATCTTGCCGTAATTTATTACGTTAAGGCATCGTTTGGTATTGGTTTAAAAATTTGAGAATGTTTGACATAAATAAATGTCTACTAAAAAGAAAAATACAAAAGGTTGAATGCTCATTGATAAATGTTACTTAAAGCCAAAATTATATATGTTTAAGCTAGTTCCCCTAAATTAAATATAACATTTACTACTTAAATTCCGAGAATACACTTACAAGACAGATTGTTATAGTTTTATTTTATTTTTTCATGCAGTTGTTTCCATAAAAAAAAGAAAAAAGGAGATCATACCCTTTGCTTGAACACATGGCACTCTAAGAACACCCAATAATTTTTCCTTTGGTTTTCAATTTTCTATTGAAGTTAAAAATATGAATTTTAGATGTTAGATAAAATTTTAGGTCTAGAATTAAAATTTCCTAGTTTATTACAAAAAATTACAAAGATATGAACAAAGACTCTCTTTTTTTTAGTCAATCGATAGGAGGGTAGTTATAAAAGGTTATGTTTCTTTTATGTTCACATCTCAACATTAGAGAACTTAAGAGGCTCGTAAAGCTTACCATTGTTTTGTTTCAATGATCCAAAGCATTCATATTTTAAGACTTGTTAAATAGAATATTCATTCAAAAAATTAAAATGATCGGATATTAGTAGCTCTATATATTTAAATCAAATTTGTTACAAAAAATAGATGTTTATTTTTGAAATTATATTTGTTATCTATTTTTTAAAAATAAATATGATTCAAATATATAGTTGCAAATGTTTAATCATCTTGATTTTTTACATGAATATTCTACTCAACGAATCCAAAAAAATGAATGGTTTGGATCACCAGAATCAGTTCTCAAATGATCCTACCAAACCCAAACGTTCTCTCAAGTTGAGATAACAACTTGAAAAAAGCCAAACCCAATTATAAATATTGCATCAAATAGACCACTGGCTTAACAATAGTTACAAAATGTTAATCACCAAACCTAACAATCCATCACCAAGTCCTAGCCTAAGAACCGCCCAAAAACCACTATTAGTTACATACAACCCACATAAGATGGGAAAAAGTGTTAATCACCAAACCTAACAATCCATCACCAAGTCCTAACTCAAGAATTGTCCAACAACCATTATCAGCTACATATAATCCCCATAGGCTATGTTTGGTTTGAGGATTTGATTAGGGAAATTGAAAGGGAAAAAGAAATAGAAAGAAAATGAGAAAGAATTTAAATTTGGTTGAGTTGAGAAATGAAAAAGAAAAGAGCCTAAGTGAACCCAAAAGACAAAAGTGAGACTGCAGCTCTCTTTCGCTTTTCTTTTCCAATGTGTTTTTCATTATAACCAAACAAAAAGTGAGATTGCATTTTCTGCCCTTTCTATTTCTCTCATCAAATCCTCCATCCAAAGGGGGGAGAAATAAACCAAAATCATTACAAAGGGGTATCAAACTCCTTTTCATAAAACATCGCACCACAAAATTTTGCGATACAACCACTACAGTTTGACCTAATAGAACAAAATAATTCTTGGGTTAATTACTCACAGGTCCTATTATGAGAACCGGTGCACCATTAAGTCCCACAAGTGTTTGTGTTGATCCTTTTGCATATAAAAAGTGGGGCTGAACAAGGAAATCGAAAAATCTACAAACTGAACAAGTTCATACCATTCCGGTAGCTTTGGTTTGGCTTTTTTAAATTTGTGGTTCAATTCTTATTTGAAAATTTAGAGAACCAGTGTTAACGGATCGGTTTCGGATTTAAACCAAATCAGACTGTATAATTTAAACTACATTCCTGCCTGATTGCTACTATTGTTACTGTTTTTTAATTATTTAGCATAATTTTAGTTTTGTAATTGTTGTTGCCATGACAGAATGTTTGTTTGATGGAAGTTTTATGTTTGCTAGATGTTGAATAATATGCTTTTTTGTTTAAGTTAATGATTAAACAATGGGCATGTTTATTTTTTGAAAGTTTATGTTTTGAAAAATTTGACAGATTAATGTTGAACAATTTGTTTGCTTAATGTTATGTTTTTGCTTAACTGGTAAATATTATAAGAGTAGTTTGTGTGATGGGCATATTATTATTTTTGAAAATTATGATAGGTTGAATTTTTTTTTTAAATGTTATATAATTTTTCTTGTGAATAGGTTATGTGAAATCATGGTTCCAAACCGAACTGCACTGAGCTAGATTTAAATGTTTTGGTTTGGATTGGTTCCATGATTGTAATAGTTTGGTTTGATTTTATTTTTATGAAACCGTAGGTGATAGATTGGTTCTGATTTCATCCCAAACCGATCCAAATTAGACCATGCTCACCCTTAATAAAAATAATATTTCCTTTTTCTCTTTCTCTTTTTGATATGCAAACTAATTGACGACCACTGACCACCATCAATTGGGGTTCAACAATGTTAGGTCCTATCTTGTCAAAATCCCGCGAACAAAACTCAGTGATTGAGTTGTAAAATTTTTGTGTTTTTTTCATCCTCGCTCGAGCGAAGATGTCCTCGCTCGAGCGAAGGACTGCGTCTAGTATAAAATCTGAAGGTGATGAATGTGCGCTCGAGCATGGAATTGGTGGATCGAGCGAAGGTTAATGCTCGCTCGAGCGAAGATGAAGGTGGCTCGAGCGACGAATTGCTTCCATACAAAAACCTGAAAGTATTGTTTCCTCGCTCGAGCGAAGAGTGCGTGGCTCGAGCGAAGGCACTAGTAAAAATCACGCGAGATAAGCTTCTCGCTCGAGCGAGCTTCAGAATCCGGAAATTTTCAAGTGATTGGTTTCTTTCAGGATTGGGATTCTTTTTGGTTTTCTATAAGTAGATGGTTTTCTCCTAAAACTAAACTACCCTTTTTCTAGATTAGATTCAAGAATTCTAGAGTTTTGTTTTGAAGTGTTCTTCTGAAAGTTTGATAAGTTTTCTTTGATGTTCTTGAGAGAGTTCTAAAACTCATGAGCTAAGATTCATACATTAAAGAGTTTGATACTACATATTCAAGAGTGTTTCCTTCGGTGGAATCCGAAGATCAACACGTAAAGTTTCAAAAGGTGTTTGATTCTTTACGTAGTCGTTAATTCGACAAGTGAAGTTATGGTGTGGAATCAACTTCAGAATCAGTTCCGTGACGAAGGCGTGGTGAAAGAGTTATAGAAGATTCAGAGACAAATTGACTGGGTTGGGTAATTTGTATGGTTTCTTTGTAATCTTGTAGTCCTTCTATAGTGGATTGATTAGTGGCGGTTCGCCCGTGGTTTTTGATTACAATTGAAGGTTCTTCAATTGTGGTTTTTCCACGTAAAAAATCGTTTATGTTGATTTATTATTTATTCCTAAAAACAAACAAACTAAAATCACTCTCGAAAGTGCTTGATGATTTTAGATTGAGTGTTTTTGGAATTTTTGGGATTTGGAATATTTTAATCTTTATCTAATCACGAATCACATAGGATTTTCAATTGATATCAGAGCAGGTCACTCTTTGTTTTATCAAAAAACTTTTGTTTTTATCAAAACTATAGGAGTGTGATTTTGTGTGACTAGTATTATGGATTCTATTCGTGAAGGTAACTTGACTCATAGACCTCCTTTACTTGACGGTACAAACTATTCTTATTGGAAAGCTCGTATGAGAGCATTTTTAAAATCCATCGATGAGAAAGTTTGGCACTGCGTTGTCTTTGGGTGGAGTGAACCTACTGTCACTATAGACGGCATTGATATTCCTAAACCCCTTGATAAATGGGACACAACTGATTACCAGAACTCGAGTTGGAACAGCAAGGCTCTCAACTCCCTCTTCTGCTCTGTCACACCTGAAGAATTCCGTCGAATTTGCACGTGTGAAATAGCAAAAGAGGCGTGGGATATTCTTGAAACAATTCACGAAGGAACCACCTCTGTCAAAAGGTCAAAACTTCAACGTCTCACATCCGCCTTTGAAACCCTTTTTATGCGCGATGATGAGACGTTTGATGATTTCTATGCAAAACTCAGTGATATCGTGAATTCCTATTTCACTCTCGGTGAAAAAATCCCGGAAGCAAAAGTTGTAGGAAAAATTTTGAGGTCCCTTCCCGAGAGGTTCCAATCAAAGGTGACAGCCATTGAGAAGGCTCAGAATGTTGATACCCTCAAGCTCGATCAATTGGTTGGAAATTTGCAGACTTATGAAGCACACCAAATTTCCAAGAAAAAGCAAAAAGAAAGTATGGCTTTCACAAGCACTCATGAGACTGCAAAACCTCCGGAGACTGAATTTGATTTAGAGTCTGAGATGACGGCTATGCTTACAAAACAGTTTAAAAATTTTTTGAAAAAGAAGCCTAATTTCAAAGCCCCTATTTCAAAAGAGAAGAGTAATGACAAACCTAAAACTTTTCCACCAAAATTAGCTCAAACTACTGAAAAGAAGGTTGTTAGGGGGCTAGGGGTCAAGTGCTTTGAATGTCAAGGGTTTGGCCATATATCCCTTGAATGCCCTACGAAAAAGAATCGGAAGAAAGTCTACACCGTAACTTGGGATGATGAAAGCGGGTCGGAGCAAGAACCCAAAGAACCTGAATCTGGTGAAGATGAGGATAGTGCTTTCATGGCATTTTGGGCCACGGTTTCTCAACCTCTTCCAAAGCCTTCGGAATCAGCCCGTGGTCAGAACTTGCATCATGCCCCCACCTTTGATGGGACCAACTACCTGTATTGGAAAATTAGAATGAGGGCTTTTCTGAGAGCCTTTGAACCAGAAGGTTGGCAAACCATTGAAGAAGATACAGAAAGTGCAGATAATCTGGGCAATCAGAGAGCCCTAATCATTATTCGTGGAGCAATTTCTAATGAAGAACAGCAACGGGTCGTTCACTGCACAAAGGCTAAAGATGCATGGGAAATTCTAAGCCAATTTCATGAAAGAGGAGATTCACCTTCACCTCCATCCAACAACTTGTCTGCCTTGGTTGCCAGATTGGATGAGGTTAAGAAGAATGAGGAGCAAAGAGAGGATGATAAACTATCTGAAGACATTGATGAGATCAATGGTGAAGAACTACAACAAGCTTACGAGAAGCTGTATGAGGAATCTCTGAATTTGTCTAAAACCAACGACAAACTCTCTCTCAAGCTCAAAACATGTGAGAGTGAGAATGTCCGGCTCAAAGGCGAACTCTTGACAAAGAAATGAATGTCATCAAGATCTTAAGTGATGGGCAAGACTTATGTGGAAAACTTCTATCTGTGGCTGAAAGGAATGAACTTCAAGGTGTATTCCACATATGAAGAAAAACTTGAAAGACTTGAGCTGTCACAAGTGCATTGGAAGAAAAGTCGAGAAAGATGAAGAACTCCGTATTGCTAGAGCAACAATTGCCATGTGGAACAAAGGTTCCAGATCTCTAGAAGACATACTCGGGTCTCAACAAATGGGTTACGACAAAGAGGGGCTAGGCTATGGTACGACAGCTCACAAAGGACAGGCCTCTACTTCACAGAACTTGAAGACTCAAGCAAAGGGCAAATTGAAGATAGACCAGGTTGATCCTTCTTTTCACCAAGCAAAAGCAAGTAAGATCAACAAAAAGGAGGTAAAGCCTGCTTTTATTTGTCATCACTGTGGTAGGTATGGCCACATTCGTCCTTACTGTTTTGAACTGTTTGGTAAGGTGTCTCAAAAGGGTAGAAATTCTAATACTTTTTGGGTTAGGAGACAACCTTACATGTCTAGGTAGAACACCAAGACTAAAAAGATTTGGGTTCGAAAAGATGATTTGACTTGTTTTGTTGCTCACACTGCTCTAAAAGCACGTGACTCACACATGTGGTATCTTAATAGTGGGTGCTCTCGTCATATGTCCGGTAACAAATCCTACTTCACCTCTCTTGAAAAATATGAAGGAGGAATCGTTACCTTTGGAGATGGCGGCACTTCTAGAGTCATTGGTAAGGGTTCTATAAGTGTTGCTGGTCTTCCCAAGCTAGATAATGCCTTACTTGTTGATGGCCTTAAAGCTAATCTTTTGAGCATTAGTCAAATGTGTGATTCCCATCATGAAGTATTGTTTTCAAAAGATAAATGTGAAATTTTGGATAAAAAGAAATCTTGTTTTACATGGGGTTCGCACATCCGATAAGCTATATGGGATTCTTACTACTAATGATCTCACTTGTCATTCTGCTATCATAAGTAACATTGATCTGTGGCATCAAAGATTAGGTCACATGAATTTCAAAGATCTAACTAAGATAGCCAACAAAGAACTTGTGAGAGGAGTACCTAAACTAGGTAAGAATTTGAGCCATGTGTGTGGACCATGTCAGCTGGCAAGCAAACCCGTGCTCTGCATAAAAAGGTGAACAGCTTTACAACCAAACGTCCTCTTGAATTAGTTCATATGGATTTAATGGGTCCTACTCGCACTAAAAGCATTGGAGGTAAAAGATACATTTTTTTAACTGTTGATGATTTTACTCGTTTCTCATGGGTAAATTTTTTAAGGGAAAAATCTGATACGTTTAATGCTTTCCAGGCTTTAGTCCTTAAAATCCAAAATAAACAAGGTGTTCCCATTGGGCGTATCATAAGAATCCGAACTGATCATGGTCGTGAATTTGAAAATAGTTCATTTTCGGATTTTTGTGATATGCATGGGATTAAGCATGAGTTTTCTGCACCTATTACTCCACAACAAAATGAAGTGGTTGAGAGGAAGAACAGAGTTGTTCAAGAAATGGCTAGGGTCATGCTCCTTAGTAAGAGTCTTCCTCCAAAGTTCTGGGCCGAAGCCTTAAATACTGCTGTTTATGTCATAAATCGTGTGTATTTAAGGCCGACACTTTAAACTCCTTATGAATTGTGGAAGGGTTTGAAACCTAATGTAAAATACTTCAAAACATTTGGGAGTAAGTGTTACATCTTCAAAGATAGAGAGCCCTTGGGCAAATTTGACTCCCGAAGTGATGAAGGTATTTTTCTAGGGTATTCAACCAACAGTAGGGCTTTTCGAGTCTATAACCTGCGAACTTCATCATTAATGGAATCTATTAATGTGGTTATAGATGACACAGGTTCACCTACTTCAGCAACAAATGAGGATGACAATGGTGAGTTTCCAATCTTGGATACTGAACCACAAAATCAATGAGATGCTGCGGCTCAATCACAAGAAATTGTTACAACACCATCCTCACAGGTAAGTTCAAGTCCAAAGAGTGCTCAAAAGAACAGCACTCCTGTTCCTCCTGTCACCCCAAGTCCTGAACTTAAACCATCAGCAAGGGTGAAACTGAATCATCCAGCTCAACAGGTAATTGGAAGTGTTTCAGATCGAATGAAAACCGAAAGATGATTCGGGATGAGGTATCACATATGTGTTATGTTTCATTAATTGAACCTAAGAATTTTAAAGAGGCCTTGCTAGATGATAGTTGGGTCAATGCTATGCATGAAGAATTAGGTCAATTTGAACGTAATAAAGTTTGGACTCTTGTTCCCAGACCTAGAGACATGAATGTGATAGGTACCAAGTGGATCTTTAAAAATAAATCTGATGAGAATGGTACTGTTGTGAGGAATAAAGCTAGATTGGTTGCTCAAGGCTACACACAAGTAGAGGGTATTGACTATGATGAGACATTTGCCCCAGTTGCACGTCTCGAATCCATTCGCATTTTACTTGGTGTTGCATGTTTCCTTGGCTTTAAATTGTTTCAAATGGATGTGAAAAGTGCTTTTCTGAATGGGCACTTAAAAGAAGAGGCATATGTTGAGCAACCAAAAGGGTTTGAGGACCCTAAATGTCCTAATTATGTCTACAAGTTAGACAAGGCTTTGTATGGGTTGAAACAAGCCCCTCGGGCTTGGTATGATAGGCTCACTACCTTTCTTCTTGATAATGATTTTCAAAGGGGTAGTGTGGATAAGACATTATTTGTGAAACATACTAAGTCTCATATTCTTGTTGCTCAGATATATGTTGATGATATTGTGTTTGGTTCCACTGCTGATCATCTTGTAAAATATTTTTCTGATTGCATGACACATGAGTTTGAGATGAGCATGATGGGAGAGTTGTCTTATTTTTTGGGTCTCCAAATTAAACAGTCTCCTTCGGGTATATTTGTTTCTCAGTCTAAGTATACTAAAAATCTTGTGTCTAAGTTTGGTCTTGAGTCTGCCAAACATGCACGCACTCCCATGAGCACCAGTCTTCACCTTTCCAAAGATTCCTCTGGCATTGATGTCGATCCTACCCTTTATAGGAGTATGATAGGGAGTCTTTTGTATCTCACAGCCAGTCGTCCTGATATTTCCTTCAGTGTCGGTGTTTGTGCTCGTTACCAAGCCAGTCCTAAAGAGTCTCACCTTCTTGCGGTAAAACTCATCATCAAGTATGTTAATGGGACCTTGGGGTATAGGGTTTGGTTTTCCACTGATACTACAGCCGAAATTACTGGTTTTTCTAATGCCGACTGGGCAGGGTGTGCTGATGATAGGAAAAGTACATCCGGGGGGTGTTTTTACCTTGGGAATAATCTGGTTTCTTGGCATAGTAAAAAGCAAAATGCTATCTCTCTGTCTCTTTGAAATTTGAATACATTCTGCGAGGAGTTGTTGTGCCCAAATGTTGTGGATGAAGCAAATGCTTCATGATTATGGAATAGAACAGAACACTCTCACTCTTTTTTGTGATAACACAAGTGCCATAAACATTTCAAAAAATCCTGTCCAACACTCTCGTACCAAACACATTGACATCCGTCATCATTTTATTTGAGAGTTAGTGGATGAAGGCCTTGTTGTTTTGGAACATGTTTCTACTGAGCATCAAAAAGCTGATATTTTTACAAAACCCCTTGATCTTCTTCGATTTGAGTTTCTTAGAAAGACCTTGGGTGTAATGTCTCAGTAACTAGGCTGTTTCCTGTGAGGTGAGTGTGAGTGGTTGACTTACTGTTCTTGGATGTGATAATCTATGATTGAGTTCTGATATCTTTGCATCAAATTTTATATGAACACTGCTCATGTTGCATACAAGATCTTTTTCATCTTTGTTCATAGCTCATTCTGAATGCCCATACTCATTTACTTCATGATCTCATTCTGTACACATCCTTGAGATAAACTGTTGCAGGGGTTTCCGCACAAGTGATCAAAGTTCTCTATGGACCACTGACAGTGTTTCTTGTACTCTTTCAGAGGAATTGACCTATACTGGTATATCATGGGTGATGTTAAGTCTCTTAACCATCTACCATCCTATTTCACTTCCATGGTTTCTCCCTCAGTACATGATTTCCGGGCATTAGGAAAAGGCTACCTCAGAGGCACCAACTAGGCCATCATTTTGATTTCATTCTTCTCTGGTTGGTCTCCATACTCTTGAGTGTGTATGCCACCAGTGAGTGCCCACAAGAAAGAAAAGTTAAAAAAAAAAAAAAAAAATCAGTGTCTGAGGGGGAGCTTCCGCATTTACTCAACAAATACCCTGTGATTCCTAGTGGTTTGACTTTTCTTTGTGATGGTCAGTTACACTTGTTGGAGGTCCAGCCATCAGATCACTACGAGGATTAACTCTAGCTTTGCGGCTCTCAAGGATTGCACACACACACATTCTTTTTATGAGCTCTCATGTGTGTTTTTGAGTTATGCATTCTCATGATGCGTGTGGCTTTGTTTTAATACTATCTGTTTCATTCATGAGCTTGTGTTTCATCTCTTTTCTCAATTTTTCAGGACTCAGAATTGATGGATACTCTTGTCCTTGTGAAATAGTATGTCACCTGGTCATCTTACCTATTACAGGACATCCTAGGTGTTTTTTATTTATAAAAAAAAAAAAAAATCCTTGGCTCGAGCGGCCGTCTCGCCGGCGTGCTTCGCTTGCATAAGACCCGAGCATGTATTTCTGGCTCGCGCGACCATTTTCTGGCTCGAGCGACCCTGGTGGTTTTGTTACCCTCGCTCGAGCTAGCGAGTCTTCGCTCGAGCGAGCTGTCGAGATTTAAAATCTGCAGGGGTGTCTTTTGAGTTCATTTTTCTTTCCCTTCTTCGTGTTCTTTTCTCTCTCTCCCCTAGGGCTTTTGTTTTCTCCATTGCTGGGCTTATTTGAGGGTTTACTCTTGGATTGGAGGTTTATTCCGTTTCATCCTTCCCCTTCCTCATTTTTGGTAAGTTTTTTTTTTTCTTCGTCTAGCAGTGGGTTTGTGATGGTACTCTGTTTTTATCCAGGGTTTTGTTCTTGTTGTTTTTGGTTGTTTGCCTAATGATTTCATATCCTTCTCTTGCTCAAGGATTCATGGTGTTTTTCTTGTAATCTGCATTGGGGAGGGTTTTATTTGTGCCGGTTATATGTTTCAACATTGACAATTTTTTAGGGCTTTTTAGGTCTCATATTGGGATTTTCTTGTTGTTACATTATTTATCCATATGTGATTGTGAGATTGATTCATGTGTTTAGTCCAAGGGTTTGCTCCATATTGTGCGACTGACTTATGCTCATTGCTCATCTAGCTCTGTTTTGTTCTTCTGATTGTTTTTTTTTTTTGCCTGGGTTTTCATTATCTCTCTAATTGGCTATTGTTGTGTTTTTCTACTGCTGCACTACTGGTTTTTTTGTTGGCCTGATAACCTTATGTTTGGTTTATGATCTTTGTGATTTGTTTGCTTTGATTTGCTCCATATTTTGCTCATATCATATACTTATTGTTCTACCATGCTTTTTGGACTAATGGCCTAATGTTTTTCTGTCTGTGTTCCTTGTTTTGGCATTGGGGTTTTGGGGTTGCTGGTTTTGGTTTTGGTTATTTTGGTACTGGTTTCTTTGATTCATGTCCAGTGTATTATGGGTTTTTGTTCATCATGGCAGAGTCTTCTAAGCGTCGAAAGACGACTGTTTCTCGCCCTACTTACAACACTGTCAAATTTGAATCAAAAGAAAAGGCAAAATTGTTTCGCGAATCCTTTGCCTCTCGCAAAGTTCACCTAGAGCACAATGTGTTACCTAATGCTTTTGATGTCCTTCCCATTCGTTCTTTGTTTGATCCTTTAGGTGGTGATCAAGTTCTCCATTTTTCCGGTCCACAAAATCTCAGTCTCATCCGAGAGTTTTATTGCAACATCTATTCTATTAATAGAGAAGCTTGTATCTTTCAGACTTGGGTTAGGAAGAAGCTGCTTACTATTACTGGGGATTTGTTTCGGGAGTTTCTTGGTCTTCTTGCTATTGATGATTGTCATTTCCCTTTTCTTACCCGATCTGGTGTCAATTTTGATATGGTTGCTTCTGAGTTGTGTGGTGTTTCTAGGACATGGATCGCCGGGGCTCTCATTCAGCAGAATGAGTTACTTCCTCGGTTCCGTCTTCTCAATATCATTGTGTGTGCCAATATTTTTGTCACCACTCATTCCTCTCATATTACTCAGGACCAGGGTTATGTTTTATATTGTATTCATCATCGCCTTCCCATTGATCTTCCCGAGATGATTATCTCAAAAATGATTGGAGTTTTTGAGGGCCGAAAATCCTTGGGGCTTCCTTATGGGTGTTTTCTTCACCGTTTTCTCGCTTCACTTAATGTTCCTATTCTTGAAGATGATGAGTTTGCACATCCTGTGAAACCCATTACCAAACTCACAGTCTCACAGAGTCAGGCTCATGTGAGGGGGAGTGGATCCGGGGTTGGGGGTTCTCATGCAGATGGTCCAGGTGTTGCAGGTGATGATGATCCTCTTGCCGAGGAGGAGGAGGAGGTTGAGGCTGCCCATGCAGGACCAGCAGCAGGTACTCATGACTTGGATCCGGCTCTTGCTCATCGTCTTGATCTTATTGATGCCTGCCTTGACGAGCAGAGTGCTATGCTGACACAGATTCTTTCTCTTCTTCAGTTGCAGCATCCTCCACCAGCTTCACAGTGTTTGGTTTCTTGGTTTGTTTTTTTTTACAGTTCCTCTTATACTGTTTATATTGCTTTTGTCTCTCTCCCGGCCAAAAAGGGGGAGATGGTTTTGATATATTGGATGGTTTTGGATATATTGGCATATATTGATATTGGTGGATATTGGCTATATTGATTTGGATATAGGATATATTGGATATTGGATGGTTTTGGATATATTGGCATATATTGATATTGGTGGATATTGGCTATATTGATTTGGATATATCAATGGCTTAGTAGTTTTATTTACAGCTCAATGGAATAGTAATTTTTTCATTTATGATCTATATACAATCTTGATATTTTTTGGTGCATAATCAATCTTTTCAGAGTTCTGGTGTGCAGATTGGATGGTTCTCAAGTTTAGATTCTTTGATATCTTTTCATCAAGTTATAATATATTAGATCATTGGATGAGTTGAAATTATTGGATGAATTGTAATTATTTGTACATTCTTTGAGTTGTAATGTGGTCAGGAAATTGTTTAGAAAGTTTTGTCCGGGTATTGACAAAGAGGGAGATTGTTAGGTCCTATCTTGTCAAAATCCCGTGAACAAAACTCAGTGATTGAGTTGTAAAATTTTTGTGGTTTTTTCATCCTCGCTCGAGCGAAGATGTCCTCGCTCGAGCGAAGGACTGCGTCTAGTATAAAACCTGAAGGTGATGAATGTGCGCTCGAGCATGGAATTGGTGGATCGAGCGAAGGTCAATGCTCGCTCGAGCGAAGATGAAGGTGGCTCGAGCGACGAATTGCTTCCATACAAAAACCTGAAAGTATTGTTTCCTTGCTCGAGCGAAGAGTGCGTGGCTCGAGCGAAGGCACTAGTAGAAATCACGCGAGATAAGCTTCTCGCTCGAGCGAGAGGAGCCTCGCTCGAGCGAGCTTCAGAATCCGGAAATTTTCAAGTGATTGGTTTCTTTTAGGATTGGGATTCTTTTTGGTTTTCTATAAGTAGATGGTTTTCTCCTAAAACTAAACTACCCTTTTTTCTAGATTAGATTCAAGAATTCTAGAGTTTTGTTTTGAAGTGTTCTTCTGAAAGTTTGATAAGTTTTCTTTGATGTTCTTGAGAGAGTTCTAAAACTCATGAGCTAAGATTCATACATCAAAGAGTTTGATACTACATATTCAAGAGTGTTTCCTTCGGTGGAATCCGAAGATCAACACGTAAAGTTTCAAAAGGTGTTTGATTCTTTACGTAGTCGTTAATTCGACAAGTGAAGTTGTGGTGTGGAATCAACTTCAGAATCAGTTCCGTGACGAAGGCGTGGTGAAAGAGTTCTGAAGATTGAGACAAATTGACTGGGTTGGGTAATTTGTATGGTTTCTTTGTAATCTTGTAGTCCTTCTATAGTGGATTGATTAGTGGCGGTTCGCCCGTGGTTTTTGATTACAATTGAAGGTTCTTCAATTGTAGTTTTTCCGCGTAAAAAATCGTTTGTGTTGATTTATTATTTATTCCTAAAAACAAACAAACTAAAATCACTCTCGTAAGTGCTTGATGATTTTAGATTGAGTGTTTTTGGAATTTTTGGGATTTGGAATATTTTAATCTTTATCTAATCACGAATCACATAGGATTTTCAAACAACTATCGATAACTTGTCGCAGCCGCTCTTCCTCCTTACTGGTTTCTCCCTCACCTCTTTTTCCATTGGCGAACCCCTCTCCGTGTCCTTTTACACTTCCCCCATCTTTCTTCGTTACCATTGTTGACTGAACCTCCATCTTTCTTCGTTACCATTGTTGACTGAACCTCCATCATCATTGTTGTCTATTAGATTTGGACCAGATCTAAACCAAAAATGATCATCGAAGTACAATCATCTCTCTACGTTTATCTCCCTCCTTCAATCTCTCACTTTTTTTTTTCTTTTTCTCTGCTACATACTTCTCTTCCTTTTTTTTTTTAATGGAGAAATTTTCAAGTTCTGAATAAATATTTTTTTAATTTTAGTTTTGGGCTGTGAAAACTGAAAAATTTTGCAGTTTTGAAGTGTGTTTTTGATTTTCTCTATTACTTTAGTCCTTTTTTTAAAAAAAATCTTTTTTTTTGAAATTGGAATTAGTTTCAACAAATATTAACTATTTAAGACCAATTAAGAAAAAATAGTCTCATTTTCATAATGCTTTCTCTATATATGACTCTAGCCTCTTTTTTTTTTTTTTCCTTTTCCTTTTACTAAAACCAAAAAAAAAAAAGAAAAGCAAATATTAATGAACTAAAAAGCCACAAACCCTTAAAAACTACTATTTCCACGACGTGAAATAGTATTTTGATCAATTGCAAATGAGCAACTGATAATTTTGTAGCTTTGAAACTACAATTTTGAAATTGCAAATTTATACAATTTTATAAGTAACAAATTCAAACTCTAAATTTTTAAAATTTTGTGAATTTAAAATTATGTACTCTATATGATAAAAAGTTTTCTTCGTGTTTCATGGTGTGGAGAGGATGTGATCAAATTTTGCTATGTTTTCACTCTAATTTTTCTTTTTATGCTTTTTTTCCAGCAATGTTATGGACATTTTGGTGAGCCTCTGATGTTCTTGACATTTGGTGACGATCTTGACATTCTGGTAACTTCTAGTGATGTTCGGAACATTCCGGTGATTCTCTAACAACTTTTCATGATATTTTGAATATTTTAACAAGTCTCTGGTGACTGTCTGACGGAAGATCGACAGTTGTCCAGTTGTGGTGGATATGGCAACGACAGTGACAGTGGAATATAAGAGTATTTTGGCCTTTAAATTGTATTTTATTTTTTAAAAAAGGATTTTGTAGTAACAATTTAAAATGAATAAGACTTTTTGATGTACAAAAAAATCAAGAGGACTTGTTGGTGAACTTAGCTCCCTAGCTCAACTTTTCATTCAGTTCCTCCTAATTCTTTTGACGTCTTCATAAGGGTTATGCTAGTTGTTAAGATATAATTAATAATATTTTATTTCATTAAAAAAAAATTTGTAATTTGTTAAATTGTAAACAATAGACCAAAAATCAATATAAAATTATTAAACAAGTGTAATTTAAATAATAGGTTAAAAATAGAAAGTTACTAAACCCTAGACAAATTAATATAACAAGAGTAGGGTTTTGTTAATAAGTGTCCTTGAGGGACTTAATAAGATTTTTAAAATACTTGTACATGATACATGAGAGTGCATAAAACATGAAATGTACAACCTATTTAAACATTATTAATCCAGGTCATTAGAGCACTCGTTAACCAAACTCAATATTAAATACACATTAACAAGTTAAAAATTAAACTAACAATAAACTAATACAACATTAAATACATTTTAACACAAAATAAACGGTTGAAAATGTATAGGTTTTAACACAAAAATAAACGGTTGAAAATGTTTAGACTTAAACCTTGTGCTGAAATCATGGATGATTTAGAAAGGTGCCAAATTCTCTTCCCTTATTTGTTTGTTTCATGAAAAATAATTTTGTAAATAGGTGAACTAAATTCAATTGAAAAAGTAAGATGAATCTCATTTAATGAAGTGGATCCTACTTGATGACTCCACTTTAATAATGAATAAAGAGTTGGAGATTTTGTTGTGTAAACAAAATGTAATTTATAATTAATTTAAAAGTTGTGAGAATTATAATTTTAAGTAGAATTAATACACTTCTTGAGTAAAGAATCTATTATTTTATGTTTTAGACAAGTGACATCAGTGTGAACAACAATTATTTTCATGAATAAGTGGTGATTTTGATTTTCTCATAATTGAACTCTTTATTCTCTGTCCCCTTGTATCTATTTCATGAAGAAAAAAAAAACAAAAACAAAAACAAAAAAAAACATCTGATTGCTTAAGTGAAGAAAATTCCATTGAAAAGTAATATGAATCTCTTTTAATACATTGGATCCCATTTCATCGAGTGAAAATTCAATGTAACGGTAATATTAATGACGTGTTTTTATTAATAAACAATAAAACTAGATGATGTGGAGAGTCAACTCTATTTTTCAGATATAACTAAAATTGCCACATATACATGAAACGTAAAAGATAAGAAATAATTGGATAGTAGTACCAATGATATAGTCCCACCGTGGTATTAAAAGTTTTCCTACATCATGACTCCACTCGATTAAAGAGTTCGACAACTTGTGATTAACCAAAAGTGTTGAATAGTGTGAATGGTGATAAGTACTAAATACTAATGTTCTGTTTGCTTGGGTAAAAAATATTTTTTGTATTTTCTGGTATTTGATAGAATGAAAAATGAAAGTTAATGAAAAATATTTTTCATGCCAACGGAAAATAAATTTATGGAAATAAAATATTTTTAAAAGGCAAAAAACGTTTCCTAAACTACAATCTTACCAATGTCACTACATTGCCACTGACACCACCAAGCCACTACCTTCATCCCACCACCACCACCATCATTTATGGAAATAAAATATTTTTTAGAAAAAAAAAATCATTAGAAAATATTTTTTGTTAAACAAATGAAGCGTAACTACTTGATTACTTATTTTTAGTATTTCAAAATTCTGCTGCATCTATTTATAATTGAAGTGCCGCATTTCTTTGTATTGTAATGTAACTCGTTTCAAATCATAGTGAACTAACTGTAGACATAACTTTATTCTAGGTTAGAAAAAAAAAAATAAGACCCAAAATAATTTCATAGTTGCACTCACTATGAATGATAAGTTATGTGTCAACTTTTAATTTGTTTCAAATTTAATCATATAAGGTCCAGCTCCCTTGGCATCTTATTGCAGTTAAATTTAATTTTAATTTTGTTTGTGTTTTATGTGTCACCAATCATGTATATATTTTAGGGACTGGCTTCTCTCCAGTCTTTCATCAGATTGGAGAGGTGTTGTCCAGCCCAGTGGGCCTATTTTTGGATTCCATTTTAATAATTCGGATCATTCACATTTTAAGATTCGTCGAGTATATCATCTTTGCAAAAAATCAAGTCGATCGGATAACAACAATCACATGTTCAAATCCATTTTGTATAAAAAAAATAGATTGTGATAAAATAAACGGCTCATATAAAATTGATCTGAACACATAGTTTCTGTTATCCGATCGACTTGATTTTTTACAGAGATGATGTACTATGGTTTGGATTATCAAAACGGGATCCAAAAACTAACCCAATGAGCCGGACTAGACGATCTAATTTGGATTCAGACCGAAGACAGTCCAGGACCTATATTTGATTTTAATTTTATGTTTTGTTATATCATTGTGTTTTGTACTGTTTGGAGAAGGAATTTACTATTTGAGACCAATCACAAGATAAGTTTTATTCACATATTTTATCTGGACAAAACTATGGTAGCGTTTGGTAGAGTTTTCTAAATATGATTTGATAATAGAATTGTATTTTGAGTTTGTGAGTTTTAGAATTATGATTTGAGTGTGCAAAATTTGTTTGGTAAATACGTTTTGAAAATAGTTTTAAACTCTGATACAAAAACTTACAACTCATAACCAAACACACAACTCAAAAATCTATTAAAAGTGTAACGCTCCAACCTTTCACATGTCATCGATATTGTCTGCTTTGGGCCACGCCCGCACGGATTTGTTTTTACCGGTGGGTCACCCATCCTAGAACTACTCTAGTCTAAGCACGCTTAATTGGGGAGTTCTGCTAGGGATTTTGCTACCCTGGAAAAGGCCTCGATACTATATAAGGGTCTAGATTTTTATTTTTATAGCCTAGGAACTCCCCTTTCATTCTCGATATGGGACACCGAGACTTTACAATCCACCTCCTGCAGAGTCACGATACAATTTGTAATGCCCCAATCCATCACATATCATTGAGGCCTCCCAGGTGGTGAAATCCCTAGCAGAACTCCACAGTTAAGCGTGCTTAGGCTAAAGTAGTTCTAGGATGGGTGACCCACTAGGAAGAACAAATCCGTGCAGGCGTGGCCTAAAGCGGACAATATCGATGACATGTGAAGGGTTGGGGCGTTACAAATGGTATCAGAGCCGACTCTTTAGAGTATCGAGCCCTAGCGCCTCTCTGCATGTGGTCGGGCTTAGCCATCGACCAGAACGCAAATTGAGCGGGTGGATTGTAAGGTCTTGGTGTCCCATATTGGGAATGAAAGGGGAGTTCCTAGGCTATAAAAATAAAAATCTAGACCTTTATATAGCATCGAGGCCTTTTCCCGGGGTGGTGAAATCCCTAGCAGAACTCCCCAGTTAAGCGTGCTTAGGCTAAAGTAATTCTATGATGGGTGATCCACTGGGAAGAACAAATCCGTGCGGGCGTGGCCCAAAGCGGACAATATCGATGACATGTAAAGGGTTGGGGCGTTACAAATGGTATTAGAGTTAACTCTCTAGAATACCGAGTGTGGGCTCTTGGCGTTTCTTGAGTAATATTTCGATAAAAAAAGGCATAACATTGTCATAAAAATACATAATTATGTCATCAATTGTTTTAATACACAATAATTTCACTTTAGAAATTGAGCTATAGATAGGAAGCAGTGGTTGGGGTAACTACAAAAGTGAGAGGGGAAATAAGTAATGGTTGGTGAAGGGAAAAGAGATTTTTGGCCATAACTCCTTCATAGATCCCGTTTTTCTTGAAAATGACAAACTTTAATTTTTTGGCTCATAAACTCCTCCAAAATAAAGAAATCCTGTAAGAAGGATAAAAATTTTCATATTTATATTTTGTGTGACAAATTTACCCCTTCACACACACATACACACAAGTGCGTGCGCGCGCGCGCGCATACACACACACACACTCTCTCTCTCTCACACAAAGCTCTCTCCACCACCATCTCCACTAGCACTGCTACCACGACCACCAATGTTTCCACCACCTCCACCGTCTCCACTACTACTGTCTCAACCACCAATGTCGTTTGTCATCGTCACCACCACCACCACCGTCTCAACTATCGGTGCCATTCGATGTTACTATACCACCAGCAACCACCATCATCATCCTTCACCTCCAAGACCTCAGATCTGAGAACTATCATCTCAGATCTATATTCTCTCTCTCTCTTCCTCTTTCTCTCCGTATGATACTCTATTTTTCAAGCAGTAAATTTTACTTTGGTTTGAACCAGATCTGAGGCAATATATGTACTCTATCTATCTCTCTACTCTTTCTCTCTATATGTATATATTTTTTATTTTAGTGTTTTTTTTTTTGTCATTATCAGTTTGAATATTGATTTTGAGATCTCAAACGAAAATGTTATTTTAGTAAGTTCAATAATGAAAGGAAAATTTTACTGTTAACATTATTCATTTAATGTTCTAACTAATTTCTCATTTAATATCTATATGAATCATGGTAATAATTATAGTATGGTGGTTACTGATATCAATTGTAAAAATTCACTATTTATATGTTTAAAGTAAACAGTAAAATTTACTTTCCAAATTAACAGAGTAACATTTTACTGTCTGAAAGAATAAAATTTTACTATCACCGAAAATCTTGCCAGAAAATTTTCGCCGACTGGCAATGGTCGTCGAAAAATTGTCACCGTCTAGGGTGATCAATGGTGGTCAGTGATGACAAACAATGGTCGGTGGTGGTTATGGTAATGTAAGAAAACGATAGAAGTTGAGGGCATTATTGTCATATTTTTTAAATATTTTAAATTTTGTCCTTATTGAATTAAATGTTTTTACCTTGTTTTTTTGGCAATAAAGTTTGAAACTGATGAGCTTATTACCAAAAACCCCAAAGAAAAAAGATAAGAAATGAGCAAAAGTTAACGGTATCTACGAAAAAGTAAACAGAAGGGATGTATTTGTATATTGGCAAATAAAGTAAAGGAGATCAGTGTAATTTTCAAAATCACAGGAGAGGTAAGTGTTATTTATCCCAAAAAAACTATATATATGTTATAATAGTAAATAAACTAACAACAATTAATTCAGTTGAATTAGTTAAAATTTGTCAATTTTAAAAATAAGACTAGTTTTCAAACTTCTTTAGAATTGAAAACTGGATCAACAATTCCAATAGTTCAATCATTTTGAAAATAAAAACCTCAAATTAAAATTAAAAAAAAAAAAAAAACCAAAAACGAAACCAAAATCGAATTAGTTTGATTTACCGATTTTGTTTTAACACCCCTATAATTGAAGGCATTAATTGGAAGGAACCATGACACAGAACCAAGTTATTTCAGCATCAAGAATTTCAATTTATAGCCCAAGTATGTGGGTCCTATAGGTACCAATGTACAATTGATTAATTCAGGCAAAGTTAATGGGATCTGTGACATCTCTTCACCTTTATAACAGATCGATGTTGAGATACAGAGCATTTAGCTCCATAAACAATTACTTAGCCATTCATAATTATCCAACACATGACAGCTGTTTGCGTCATTGACTAGGATTAGGAATCAATTCAGAATTCTCAGTAAATTATTTTATGTTAATATTCTTTTCATATATATATATATATATATATATTTTTTTTTTGTTATCACGTGCACTGTATCATTACTGATATTAATTTCATAATGGGAATTTTTGTAATAAATTATTACTAATGTTGAAAGATCATGTAACATTATTATATGATGTTCTTAATAAATGAGTAATCATGCAAAACACATTAAGGCCATGTTTATTTGTTGGATTAACTCGGGTAGTTTTATAAGGACGATAAAGTTAAGGAACTTGGTAGTAAAATAGTATTAGATTGCAGTTGTAAAATAGGAATTCGTACGGTAAACACTTATTTACAAGATGTCTATTCAATGTACTTTATTATACATTTTCTTGGTATATAGTACATATTTTTGAGGTAAATATTATGTAATTTCATAGTAGAGCTATGATAATTTTTAGTCAGAAATGATATTACGCATTTTGTGATAATGTTACCCTTTTTTCTTATTTATAACAAAACTGAATTTTTACGGTGCCAAACTAACCAAACCCACCCCCATCCTTTGACCTACTGGGTTTTTTAAAAGGTTTTAAGCATGATATCTTGGGCTGGATGTAAAGATATGCAATAACTCTCTGCAGCAAAACTCAGGTTGTGGATCTTCTTTTCTGGGCTTCCTTTTTGTTTTCTTCCCTAGATGGAGGGGCACTTCTCATGTCCCACTGACTTAACACCACCGTTATTACAGAAGCTCTCTCCAATCACCACTCTTAGGGGTCGCTTGGCAATGACATTTTTAGTTGGTTTTTTGGTTTTTTTAAACTTTTTTAGCCTGAAACTTTTTTGTTTATTTGGTTTTCTTGTTTGGCTTTTTTGGCTTTTGAATGACATTTTTTTTTTTTTTTTTTTGTCTTTTTGTGATTTTTGTCCTTCTGTGATTTTTTAACTTTTTTTTATCATTTTGTGATTTTTTAGCCCCAAGAGGGAAACGAAACGAGCACTTAGTTTCCACCACGTCAATACTGCCTCCATGAATTTATCTCAATATGCCCAAAGTTTTGGCATTTTGTTTGGACAAGGGGTTCCCAAAAGTGTACTTGCATTCACTTCCACACAAATTTTTGCAAGGCTGATTTTATTGGTGGTTACTATCTGCTCAAGATCAAGAGGGGCCTTTAGGTTTTTAGGTTTGAACTAATAACCTGCATCAATTCTACCTTCTCTGTCTGTGTCAGCAAACTAATCCATGTATGATCTGTGACATCTGTTGAATTTTATTTGCAGCAAACTGATCCATCTGTTGATTAGTAACAGAACACGTGTATTCTTCTTATCAAGCTCTCTACACAATTGGACTTCATTTGTGTTTATTTCAATTTATTATGCAATTGGATGGATCTAATGGCTTTTTAATAGGTTTAAGTAGTCAGGTAATTTTAAAGTTTCTCAAATTACAGGGCATGGGATGTAGGGTACACCCGGGAATATGGGCTAGAGAATAATTTTTGGCCTTCAACTAGTGTTTAAAAGGCCTAAAATATTATCATCAGTAGTAGTTTCAAAGTAACCTATTTGTGAGGGTGCCTCTATTTACACACCACATCTGGTCTCAAGGCACACCATTTCTCAGTTCACATCTTTAATAATTTGAAAAAACATATAGCTTGTTTGGTTCTAATTTTCAGAAAATTCTATTTTTTTATTTTTCGTATTTTAACGTTTTCAATGAATTTTTTTTAATGTTTTAGCAATTTTTTTAAAAAAAATTTTAGATACACCTAACATAAATACACTTAAAAAGTACAATATTTGTGAAAAATATTTTTTAAAATTAAAAAATATACAAAAATACGAAAATTGTATTGAATTTTTTTTTGTTTGTATTTTTTAAATATTTTTTTCATAAATATTATACTTTTTAAGTATATTTATATTAGGTGTGTCTAAAAATTTTAAAAAAAATTGTTTAAAACATTAAAAAAATTCATTGAAAATATAAAATACAGAAAACAAAAGGATAAAATTTTCTGAAAAACTATTTTATGAAAATCAGAACCAAACAAACTGTATGTTTTTTGAAATTATTAAAAGTGTAAACTAAATAATGGTGTGCCTTAAGACCAAATATGGTGTGTAAATAGAGTCACCCTATTTGTGAGACACAAAAGACAAAATTGGTGTCTCAATTCATAACATTGGAAACTGTTTTCCTGAGCTCCTCTCTAGCAACGGAAGTCGAGAGAAATTGGGAGGAAAGGGCAGGATCAAATAGGGAAACCCTAATGCTCCATTTGGTTCATAGGAATGAAATGGAATGGAATGATGATTCCTTAAGCTCACACCTATGGAATGATCATTCCTTTACAATGGTGAATGACGACTCCAATTGCAATGCATTTTTCTTTATTTTTTTAGTCAACCAAACACAGGAATAGATATTTTAATGAAATGACCATTCCATTCCAATGAACCAAACACTACCTAAAGAGAGAACCTAAAGAAATAAGCTCTCAACTTTTTCATTTTTTTCAGCTCCACAACCACACTACTTATTCCAAATTCTCGTGAGAAAGACACTAATGAGATTTTTCTCAGCTTCAAAAAAAATATACTAATATAAAAAAGATTTTTCTCAAACGAAATTCTTGTTTCACTCATGGAAAAATCTTAAAATTTCTGAGATATTGATTTGTGATTATATATCAATTTTAAACAGTAAATAAAAATCATAATCAAACAATCAAAGGCAAATCAACACAACGATTTTACGTGAAAAAACTACAATTGGAGCACTTCCAATTGTGATAAAAAACCATGGGTAAAACCCACAAAATAATCCACTAAGAAGATAAAAAAAAATTATACAAGTATACCCTCAATTACCTAGCGAATCCATGCCCGAATTGAACCGACCCCTATGTGTCTCTTCCACCACCGTCTTCACCTCGGAATTGCCTTACCCAACGTTGAATCCACAACACCGATGTCGAATGCACGACGATAAGCCACTCCAAAATCCACCAAAGCTTCAAGTTCAAGTTCCACGGAATCCACCGAAGAACAACTATTTCTTTTTTTGAATAAACGAAAACAAACAAACCCGTACTTTATAGAAAACAGAATTGCGAAGACCGCTCAAGCGTAATTTTCACCGCTTGAGCGGTGTGACTAAAGGCGGTGCGAAATATATAGGCTGACCACTCAAGTGGTAAAAACTTTTTTCCAGAAGTTTAGGCACTTTGCAAAAATACTAGATGATCTGTTTCTCTACTCGAGCGCACAAATGCCTGCTCGAGCGGTCAAATAACTTGAACTACATTTTTTCTTTTTGCTTTAGGGGTGCTACCCCTTGACCCCACCGTGGCACTGCCCCGGACCCGCTATGGAGTGCTGCCTCCTGGACACCCATGAGCTAACTAGGCAGCTCGATCCTTGACATAGTCAGCGAAGTGGCAAACATGAAAGAATTAAGATCACAAACTCCTCTGCAAAGCACAATTTGAGTTGGATTCGCATCTAAAAACTCATAACCTTACTAAAATAAAAGATTGAATAAAATTACAACTGAAAGTAGTTTTATCATACGGGATTACCAATTACAAAAACCTAACAACTTATAAGTTGGCCATACTAACAAAATTTGAAATAAGATTTTCATTACAGTTAGAACAAAAAAAAAAAATGGTCATAATTTTGAAAAATCAACTTCTGAGAAACTATATTTGTTCTGAAAAAACAAATAAAAAAATATGTTGTCAATATAAATTTTAAGCTGAATAGGGTGGACGAAGAAAGTTAGTTTAGAATTCACATCAGATATATAGACTTAATGATCCTCAGAAGGAAATGTGTGACATATTTTAACTTTCCTCATCAACTAAAATCAGGGAAATTTGGTTTCAAACGTAAAGAAGTTCAACATGTTACAGAAGAAAACCAAAGATATGGTGTTTACCATTATTCAAATATCAAAGCACACTATTTTGTAGAATCTAACCCTTGGTTCTCAGTGGTCAAAGTGATTGGCACACAAAATAGAACCAGTAAATACAACCATTACTACGAAACACAGTGTTTGGTAGTAACATAGTACTATAATACATATGACACACTAACAAACTTCAATAGCCATTCGTAAAAGATAAATCTTCTAATCACTTTACAAAGACAAGTACAGACAAGTTCAACCTGATATCCGCTTCTGAGCCATTTTCAATTAAATTACAATTATGTCATTAACTTTAGACAATAGATGGTGCCTTTGAAGAAGACAAAAAAGGTAAAATATGTGTCTTTATATTTTTCCATCAATAATGAACTAAATTAAATCGTATTATCAATTTTCAAAATCTAGTCAGAACAACTGCTGTTATGTAAACTTGTTTAAAATGTTAAAAGTTTCAGGTCAGAAGAAAAAGAAACCCTTATTTAATCAGGTCAGAATTTCCAAGCACATACAAGACAATTCTTTAGGAACAAACCCCAAGTATTAGCAGTTGAAGCAAGATTTTCTAAAAGTATCTAACAACAAATGCAATTGTCAACCATCAGTCTCTATAAAGTGCAAATGATACCAAAGAAATATGATACCTTAGGGAGACTCCTAGGAAAGGCCTCCAGAGGTTCCTCTTATACAATATTGTTTCAAATTTGTTGTTAGATTATGAAGTTGGAACCATAAAAGCCACTGCCTACCTATCAATCCTTCCATACATGACCAGCTAAAGCAATCATAAAAATAAAAATCTAGAAATAGAACTGAAAATAACAGTCCTAACTATCAATTCTTTGTTTCACAGTATTGAAACAAAAATAGAACTGAATTGCAAGCAAATAAGTTAAAGACACTATGATAGTAACAAATATTTTAAATGACTATCCAATACAATACATGGCGCTTGCAAAACCTAGAAACAAAATAGAAAAAACACAAATTAATCGAAAAGGGGCAAAAATTGAATGTAGAAAATAACTTAAAAAGAGGACATGATCATCCTCCACAAGAGTAATGAAGAAACAAGCACACTAGAAAGAAGGCAAGACCAAGACAGGAGGACAAGTATAACTAAGGTATTCCCCTTTGTAGTTGAGTGGTTTCTTGCTTCCATCTTCCAAGTTGTAAATACCCATGTCCTTGCCACCTCCTGGGCTGTTAACTTCATATGTGTACATTTTGAAAAATCTTAAAATCCCCGAGATGTTGATTTGTGATTAGGTATCAATTTTAAATAGTATCGACACAATGATTTAACATGGAAAAATTACAATTGAAGCGCCTCTAATTGTGATTTAAAAAAATCACGGGCAAAAGTTACAAAACAATCCATTAAGAAGACAAAAATGAATTACATAAGTGTACCTTCAATTACTTAGCGAATCCACACCTGAATTGAACCGAACCCCTATGTGCCTCTTCTACCACCTCCTTCACCTCGGAATTGTCTTGCCCAACGTTAAATCCACAACGCCGATGTCGAATCCATGACGATGAACCACTCCAGAATCTACCAAAGCTTCAAGCCCAAGTTCCATCGAATCCACTGAAGAACAACTCTCTCTTTTGTAAATAAATGAAAACAAATAAACCTTTGATGATGTTAATATGAAGTTCACCGATCCATTGATCACTCTTAAATCATCAAGGAAAGACTCAGAAAGCACACTTCAATATAAAACACTTTGTATTTTGTTCCTCTCTGAAAATCTGGACGTTCAAACCCTAAAAACAGCGAATAATGCACTTTATAGAAAATAGGATCGCGTAGATCGCATGAGTGCACATTTCACCGCTCGAGTGGTGTGACTAAAGATGGTGCGAAACATATAGCTGTGGGCTCGCCTTTTTCCACGCCCCGTATTTCGGAAAGGTTTGAAAAGAAGGCCTCACAGTTCGGACTCTCGTAGTTCTAAATCTAGTCTCACAAGTGCAATGTGAAACTGATAAACACCAAAGAGTCCAAATCCGGCAAACCTTTTTGAAAAATCGATTTTAAATCAAATAATGGCAAAATTGGACTGCTTTGCCAGATACAGAGTTACCACCTAAATATTTTATTTTTGGAAAAATTTAAGAAACCCTGACTTATGCTAAAGGCCACGTGTCTGTCATCACCAAAGTTGCCTCAGCTTAGGAACTTAGGTACAAGAGGGGAAAGTCATGAAATGAGCACCCCCGCTAGCTCGATCAAAGATCAGCCTCTACTAATCATGATATAATTTTTAAGTACATTATGTGCTCTTGTTCTGATTATTGAACTAGTTTTACTATGTGATGTGCACAAGCAAGTATAGACTAGTTTGCTCAATTTGGAACAATTCAACTCACGTTTATTTTTGCAAAAATAGTTTAAATTTGCCACCCTCAAGTGGGCTTTAAGATTATGGATTTGCCACCAAACATAATGGGCTTAAAACATGATTTGTCACTCAACAAAGTGGGCTTAAAACGCGTAATCATTGAATTGTTCTAATTCAAACAACACGCCTTCATCCATAGACATTCAAGCAATTAAGCATTTAAGCACATAACCTCATGGTAAGCATGCTTATCATGGCAACATGGCAATCACACTCATGGAAGTATGCTAAAGCACAAAAACTCACTGAGTATTCCAAGCCAAAACAAAAACTAATTAAAAAGATGCATGATCCTAACTATACAAGATGCCTAATGCAACACATGCAAAAATACAATCAATAGGCTCGGCTACTAATATGGCATATGAATCGATTTGAACAACATGCGATTAAACATGTATTCAAATAAGAATTAAAAGTGTAATGCAGTTTGAATGATGCGCCGAGCCTTGGTGTATCCAAGACAAATGAATGGATGCAAACATGCAAGCATAAGGTATGCTAATCGAAAATGTCCCTAATCTAACCATCAAAAGTGATTAAATAAATGGGAGAAAGATGTGAGGTTAGAAAACATACACACACGCACGCACACTTATTACAACATTACGCACTCGCGAAAGAGGGTCTGAATGAATAAGAGCTAATTAGCTACGCTAATTAAGCTAATTAATTATTACAACACAAAATTTAACTAACTATTCTAAGCTAATTAAATATTAAAAATCGAATTAATTAGCTAAATACTAAGCTAATTAAGTACAAAGCAACTAAGCTAATTAATTACAACATAAATTAACTAACTAATCTACTTAATAATTACAACGTTTGCATGAATTAGCTACCACTAATTAACTAATCAAAGCAACTAAAAGGCCTTGCGAAGTGAGGATGCATGCATGCTCAGTTTCTCCATTCGAAAAAACCACCGCCTTGTCACTGAACGCCTCTGTTTGCACATTTGAACACCAACAGTGCTGCTAACTCCTAGAATGCCTCTGCTCCACCTTACCAACATACTGTGCAAATTTCATTGATGGCCGGTTGGCTACCAATGATGGCTGTCGGCGAGCATTGGTGGTCGGTCAGCTACTTTTGGTGGCCGTTGGCCACTGCTGCCCTGAACTTCCTCTTGTTGCAATAGAGAGCAAACAGAGGCAAAGTAGTGTATTCTCACAGGTTTGTGTGTACTGTTTACACCCCTTGTCATCAAACAAGCTCAAAGGAGTGAAACTCTTGGCTCCCAAACCACCAATCAAGCAGTTTCCATGCATGATGTCCAAAGAACCAAGTTTATACAAGTTTAATTAATGCAAAACAAGACCAAAAAGACCACCACCCTATCATGCATGATCAAGGGTGATGGTGACCAAAGAAAGTGGCGCATTTCATCACTTTTGAGTATGAAATATCCCATTTTTCTTAAGTTTAAATTAACGTCCGATTTGAACACATGCAATGCAACACGAAAGATACTTATCTTGCTTCTTTTACTTGTTCATTTTGTTTACTCATTTTACATTATCGATTTATTCTTTAATCGATTAAGTTCCAAAGTGAGTGTCCTCTAATGGGAAGATGGCTCAAACAACGAGTTGTTTTGGGTATGAAAGAGGCATTACACTGTTGGTAATGAACCCCATAAGGAATTAAACTATTAGGTGCAACACCTTCATTTCACACTTAGGCAAACAAGGGGTTTAAAACCACTTTCAAAGCAAACAAAAGAGTGAAGAATTGAGGGAGGTTGCAGAGATTAAAGTGCTGAAATTAAGTGCAAAACAACACTAAAACATGTTATTAACTCAAAACAATGATGATTAAAGCATTAAAACATCAAGCTAATGAAAGAATTAACACTATAACTATGCAATAAAAGCCTTAACTGAACTAACCAACCCAAAACAGAGCCAAAACAGGTTATTTTAGAGGCAAAAATATGCTGGACTTAAGCTAAATTAAGCTAGAAAAACATGCTAACATATGAAGTTAACTAGGCATGCAAACAAGACACAAGGAGGAGAGGCTAACCCCTCCAATTTTGGACTTCAAAACAAGGTTTTTACTATTGAAAAACCTCTGAAATTCAGTGGTTAAAAGGCCCAAAAAAGTTGGTTTGAAAGTGATGAAAAGATGGTATAAGAGCTTAACAAACAAAAGAGCAAGAAGGGTGGACCACCCCCTAACTCAAAGAGACCTCAAACCAACACTTTTAAGTCACAAAAATAGAGTTTTTGACATTTCAAAATTAGCCCAAAAAAAGTTTGAAAAGATGACAAAACAAGTATTGAAAACAAGCTTAAATAACAAATGTTATACTTCTTGAAGCTAAGGCACAAAATAGGCAACAAACCAAGCTCAAACCTCATTCTAGAGCTCAAACAAGGCTCCAAGTAATCTCAGCCCAAAGGTAAGAGTATTTGGTTAAGGGTTAATATGCAAAATTTAAGAGAAACTAAGCAAATGTGTGCAAAATAACAAGAGAAAGAGAGAGGATTCTAGAGAGAGAGAGAGAGATATTTTTGTTCAAAAAGTGCTAACCTTTAAAAATGGGGAAGGACACCCCATATATATAGCAACAGTTGGCACAGCTGTCAACAAATATCTGGAAAAAGAGACCAATGGCCGTCGGCCACCACTGATAGCTGACCAGCTACTACTAGTGGCTGTCAGCCTGGTAACCGACAAAAACAAGCCCTGGCCGATAGCCTAGGGGGCTGGTCGACAGGTCACCCACTCCTCTAGACTAGAAGCAACAAGCTCTTGGTCTAAAAACATGCACAAAATAGATGAAGTTTAGAGGCTAAAAAACAAGGCGTTCTGCTGAGGACTTCGGGCGCTCAAAACGAACACAAACAAGGACAATCATCGAGTGCACAAACGATACGTCCAAGTCTTGAGGACAGTAAAAAATGGAGTGTCTACAGTTGCCTCTCTTTGACAAAACTCAGAAGCCATGAAATGACGGGAGTGAATGTCAAAACCCAGAGACGATCCATTTGTTACAATGCCAAAGACTTGGACAAACAAACAAGCAAGACAAAGACGGTTGCGCCCGCAGGTTGCCTACGTATCCCTTTGCAAGGAATCAAACCAGCGTAGTTTTGGAGCAAGATACAAATGATATGCAGGATGCAAAAACATAACTTATGATCATACAATGAGGTTGTAATGAAACATCTAGATGCAAATGTTATGCAAAGAAATGGTACATTTAAACAAATTGAAGTAAGGTATATCAACCTCTAACATGAAAAGAAATAATCAAACATGCCACGTGTGAGAATCATGAGCCAAACCACATTTCATGCAGAAAGGATGTAAGAAAATTATGCAAACTTAACTACGCATCACGTAGGAAAGGCAAAGAATAACACAGCGGTCGGGCGCACCCGAGGTGTCAAACAAGATCGTAACGCGTTGCATGAGGAATGAGAGAAGGGATGGTGTGAACACCGAGACGCAGCCAACTGTTCTTAACCAAAGAGAGCGGTGATAAACATTGGAATGCATCCAAATGTTTGTAACCAAAATAGGGGGTGGTGATAAACATTGAAACACAACTAAATGTTTTTAATCAAAGCAGGGAGTGGTGATAAACATCGGAACACATCTAAATGTTTTTAACCAAAACAGGGGGTGGTGATAAACATCGGAACACATCCAAATGTTTTTAACCAAAACAGGGGTAAATTGAAGGACAAGAATGATCTCACCTGGAACTCCTCTAAATGAACCGTACATACAATATCGTGCCTGCATAAAAAAAAAACACAACAAACATAACATAGTAAGAGTGCATGTTCTATGCACAATACAAAGCATGTTTTATGCAAATGTAGTGACAGCATGTTCTATGCGAGATGAATTGGAAGCATGTCCTATGCATGTTTTACACACGAAAAAGTAGAAGCATGTTCTATGCAATAATGGAGAAGAGTATGTTCTATGTAGCAAATAGAGAAATGCATATTCTATGCAGTGGCAAAAGCGTGCTTGATAAAACCAACTCAACAACTCTTGATTTACCTCTCAGAAGAGTTGCAATATGTTCAAAAAGGATACACCTCATTGATGTGGGTTAGCGATGAACCATTGTGCACCGAAGACACGGTTTGGAGCTTCCGCAACGACAATTTGAACTCAAAAGTGAACTTTTCTTGCACTTCGCGAAAACAGAAGACACAAAACAGCATCTAGACCTAATGTAGGAGCACTGGGAACCTGTCGGCCATAAGGGAGGTCGTCGGCCACCCGTCGGCCACACCTGAAGGTTGTCGGCCACTGATGGCAATTCAGGGCCATTTGGGTCTTTTTGCCTTGGGTCTTTATATTTACACTCCCAAACTTCAATTCCTCACTCCTCCCTAGCTGAAATTCATCACTCTCTCACTGTAGACCTTTCTTTTCTCTAGATCCAAGCTTTATACGTGTTTTCCAATGCCTCGCGCGAAGTTGATTTGCTAAAACCTCTTGATTTCCTTTGTTTTGAACTAAATGAAATTTGATTTCAGTACTTTTTCCTTCATTTTCACCACTTGAGGCTTGTTTCCCTCGAGTTTCTCTTGGGTTTGGTGCCTTTTCTTGGGCTTTAACTTGTTCTCCCATTTTCTCTTTCTTAGGGTTGACTTTTGTTGACTTTTGACATTTTCCACCCATTTTCCCCATTTTCGCCCACTTTCTCATCTTCTTTCTAGATGGCGGATGACATACCACATGACGGAGCTTCCCTGGAGATGGAGGCGGATCCTGAGCCTATACCACTACCACCTAGGGTTCGACCCTTTGACCCAGAGACATATCATCTTGAGACATATGTACTACCGCTCGACACCATCCTTCATTTCAAAGGGTTTGCACGAGGCGTGCCTGACGATCTCTTGCTACGAGAGCCGGAGTCTCATTTATCTTATGGCGCCACCAAGGTATACACTATGTTCTTACATTTTCTTCAATGTAACTTGCATTTCTTGCATAAATCATGCTCATGCATTGTAGTTCTTACACTACCTTTTATCTGCTCGTCTCAAATACATTCTTGCATTGTATTTCTTACACTGCCTTTCATCTGTTCATTTTGATTACAAGAGGACTCACACTCTATCAGAGGATACGAAGCCACATCCGCGAGAGAGTGGTACATGGAGCTCCTTGTCGGCATCCGCCAGATTATTGATGAGGCCGGCTTTGGCTTGCTCTGCATTGGGCTATCGCGTCTCATAGCGAGTAGGCCCTTACTTGGTGCACTAGTAGAGAGGTGGTGGGATACCACCAACTTTTTCCACTTCTCTACCATGTGGGAGATGATGACTCCCTATGACTTCGCCATGCTCACTGGCATAGAGGTAGGGGGTCGTCCGATCCCTTATGATGCAGACATGGGCGAGTGGGAGGCCGTCTAGATCTACCTGTTGGGGGCTCGTCTGCATATCTTCCAGTCGAGGATGGTGCGATATACTTGGTTCTCAGAGCATTTTAGAGGGACAGGCCCAGAGACCCTAGAGGATATCAAGCAGTACGCCCGAGGCTTCTTGATGTTCCTTTTCGGCACCACTTTGTTCGCAGACCGGGCGAACACTGTTGGGCTATATCTCTTGAGTGCCTTGGTGGACTTGTCTCAAGTCCAGCTTGACGACTAGAGGGACGCTGGCCTAGCCACCTTATACAAATACATGAGCTCGACATCCCGTAGGAGCGAGAACAGAGTCGGTGGCTACTGGAGAGCTTGGGAGGTATGCTTTACTTTTCTGCTTTGCATTTCTTGCCATGCTTTCTGCTTTGCACTTCCTGTATACTGCGCACACATAGTCTGATCTTTGCTTTGCATTTGTACTTTCTGTACGCTGTACTACACGTTCTGCTTTCTGCATTTTCTCTGTATTTTGCATTCTCTGCACATTGCACATATATTTTGCTTTCTACATTGCCTGTGTTTATCTGTTATATACTCACTGTTACCCTTTTGCTTTTTTTTTTTGTAGCTGTGGGTATATGCATATTTTCCCACCCTTGCCCCAGAGCCAAAGGTAGAGATGCCTCCTATTGTACCTTACTCTCATCGATATGATGAAAGGTGCGTGAGGAGGACCAGTGAGACCTTTCCATTCTTCCGCTGGTACTTTAACACTATGACCGCGACAGAGGTAACTCAAAACTCATGGTTATTGCTACTTTACTTCAGCTTTGCTTCATATCGCATATCTAATGGCAACTAAAAATCTGTGCATTCTCTGTTTGTAGATCTCGCGGCATCCTTGGGCGATGATGCTTGAGGGTGTCAGGGACCAGTTTGCTGGCGCTCGGGGGCTTCCTGTTATCGGCTTGTACTTGAGGGCCCGGTCTACCAAGCTTGGTTCTTAGGCAAGTGCTTCATACGTCAGACGTTGGGTTTACTGTAGCAGGTAGTTCCCATACTACCTCCGTCATCTATGCGAGCCACAGAGAGCCTCTCCCCCCAAGAGGTGATTGATTTTACTCGAGACGTGGACGCCGACTACTTTCTCGGAGAGGGGGACTATGCGACATTTGTCTAGACACATCTCATGCCTCCCTTGATGGGTACTCGTGCTCATACAGAGAGGGCAGCAAACGTCCCTTCGATGAAAACAGGGCTCGAGCATCGACGGGTAGGGCCAGAGGGGTGCCCTCCGAGCTTCCGACCGAGTTAACATGTTGGCAGTACACCAGAGAGGCTTACCGGATTCCAATTGAGCCTCCGGCGGCTGGTCATAAATATGCCAGAGCTCTTGACTCACCTTCAGTACGTACCACAGTTTTCATTTTTCATTCTCTCTCAGATATTCATTCATTCCGGACATTGATCATTTCTAATACATTTGTAGGCACCCACAGGGTACACCGAGGGATTGCTCGAACTGGTCACTTCATTTGAGGGGATAATATTGAGGAGAGAGGCATTGCTCAGTCTTCACGGCATTCGGGTATTCATTCCAAGCATCAAATTTCCCATGACATACGGACATTGACATTTCAACTGAAAACTTCCTATATTTGCACTGATATACTACATCTGTAGACCACATCTGACACCCTGCATTCACACTGTCTCTGACTTTTGCATTGCATCTGATACTCATGCTATAACTAATATGAACTGTCATTTTCAGGTTTCATCCGTACCGATAGGACCAAGAGCACCGTAGAGTACCTCCCGCAATGAGAGAGAGAGAGACAGCTCACACGACGCGGGGGGGACATCGTGGTTGAGACCGGAGGAGCCCTTTATAGCCCACTCTGAGCGATGATGACGTTGAGACTAGCCAGACCGAGGAGGCTGTGGGTCAGCACGCCGAGTCATCCGAGAGTGGAGACAATGACGCTGGTTCGAGTTTTGTTAGTGGAGATGATGCTGACTCAGGCTCTGAGGCAAAGAGCGTTGATGACTTTGGTTCAGACTGTGGTTCAGAGGGAGGTACAGACAGCGGCGCTGACGGAGACAACTCTGAGACTCTACCCAGGAAGAGGACGAAGAGGACCTCTCGAGCTTGAGATAGCTGGCGTTGATTTTTTGTGTTTTTATTTAGTTTCTTTTTGCTAGTATTGTTAGCACTTTGTACAGCTTTAGACAGGTTTTATTTTGCTTTAAAACTTGTACTCTTTTGTAAAAAGTAACCATGATCGAAATGAAAATAGCTTTTTGATGGAAAAGTGTTGTATTTTGCATTCTTAACACCACATAATATTGCATAGCATAAAAACAAGATTGATCTTGATTGAAAATTGCACATTGTATTGGCACTTTCTTAATCAGGTAATGAACCGACCAACACTTAACAAACAAAGCAAGACAAATCGACAAACAACTAACAATAATAACTTGATAAACAACACAACAACTCTACAATTAAAAACAAAACAAATACAACTTGATAAGCAACACAACAACGTGACAAACAACACAAATACAACTTGATAAGCACAACATGACAAATACAACTCAAATGAACATGCTGAAGTCCAAAGGGATTGAAAACAAGACCTTGGAATGTGCAAAAATTAGAACAAAGCACAGGTTCTTAGCACTCTCAACATACAGGTGGATAACAAGATAGACCAAGAGGCCATTGGCCACACATAGAGACTGTCGGCCACCAGTGGTGGCCGGTCGGCTACAAAAGTGGCTTGTCGGCCATCATCACTGGCCAGTCGACCATCAATATGTGGGACCTCCAGATTGTTGCCACTTGTCTTCCACTCAGTTCCTTATCTTTTACAAAAGCTGGGACTTCATAGTTTCTTCATTCCAACTCTGTTTTTACCACAAATTGAGCCATTCTTTGCTGAAAAACTCTTAAATTGGATTGTAACTTTGGATGGCTCAGAAAAGGTGAATTTTTGGGATTTCAAGATAAATGCCATATTCCCGTTAAGTCATTCTCCATTGTATTTTCCATTCCTCCACGCTACGGCTAGGTGTTGGAACCCGATCACACATGTTTTCAGATTTGAGGGGCAAGAGATATGCCCTACAATTGAAGAATTCCATGTTTTGATGGAATCCCTACGTGACGAGGAAATCTTACCTCAGTCCCATTTTAGCCACATCCAAGCTCTAAGATGGATATGTGGGCTCACCTCACACGAGGCTCGATCCTTGGTCCATAACGAAGAGCTGGATATTCCCAATCTCATTTATCGATTTTCTGACGCCGGTGACCGCGACGACCGTCTTTGGCAGAGTTTTCGATAGCATGCCCTTTGTTTGTGTATGTTGGCTCATTTTCTTCTTGCCCCAAGTTTTGAAGGGTCTAGCATTCGCTTGATTGAAGTAGCTCAAGGCTTGAAAGAGGGCAAGAGTTACATTGGCTTAGCATTGGCCGAGACTTTGATGGGCTTGGATGCCTTCTATTGGCGGGAGACGACCAAATTCGCAGAAAGTCCACTATTTCTTCAGGTAATGTTTCCTACCCTGTCTCATATGTGCTTCTCACATCACTTGGCACTTAGGCTCTGTTTTTCTCTCAAAACCCTTTCTCACTTTTTCTCTCCACATGCACCTCTCTATTCTTTAATCTCTCTTATATTTCATCCCTTCCCAGATATGACTCATGGAAAGGTTGAAGGTAGTGGACTCTTGCCCTGCATATTCAGCACGAGGCTATTTCTTTCGCCAACGGCTAGTTGATTTCCCAAATAAAGGGTGATGGTGCCATTGGATGTGCAACAGGTCTGCTGCTGACATTGTTTGGCACTGCCCCTGGTTTGATCTATCCGAGATGAGCTACAGTATATCTCGATAGCCTAGCATTCAACTGATTGGCTTGACACACTGTATATTTTACTTCCCATTAAGGTTCAGGCATCAGTTTAAACACGACCAGACTTGCCTAGAAGAGGGGGTAGAGTACCCGGCTTCATTTCCAATCTGAGGTTCACAATTAGCTCGATATCCCACTGCTTAGAGGACGAGAGAACTTTTGACTCTTGCCTTTAGTTTCAACTGCACCTTATCTGGAAAATGCATAGCTTGGCTCGAAAAAAGGCGCAAACTGGGCCTACTTTAGCATCTAAAGCTTCCACAAACTCTAGGAGGAGATATAGGAACACCTGACTCATCTATGCCCCAAGTTTATTGCTTTGATCTGTACTTTCAAGTTTTCCTTTTGAATGTAATAAAAAACAACTTTGACTTGCATCGAGAGATAGAGAACTTTGTATTGAAATCAATGAATTTAAAGTTGTGGGCGTTGAAAATTTTCCTTTTGGTCTAAAAATGGTCCAAGTTGTAAAAAGATTAATTTGAACAAAATCAACTTTTACTAAAACTTTTCAAAATCATTTTCGATAAGAATCACAACTTGACACACTTGGAATCTATCCTCGAGATGTACAACCCCGAATCCAGAAATGGAAAATTGCCCCTAGACTGAATAACACTGCTCAACATTGTAATCAGCTCTTCTCTCAGGATAAGGATCACAACCGATCTTTCAGATAATGAGTGGACAAAGATACCTTGATCGAACACATGGACACAGTTGATTTGGAGATGTTTACGGCCGGACTTCAGAATAAAGTTGCTTACGTATCTTGAAGATGGGAATCAGGCCTTATGTAGTTCAGTTTGGGTTCACTCGGGTATTGACACTTTCTTTTTGCGCTCTAACTTTTGCCAAGGCCGCCCTTTCTGGGTTTTCAACCTTGAGAGCTCAGTTTTTCTTTTTTCAAATTTTTTGTGCTCTAACTTTTGCCTAGGTCGTCCTTCCAAGTTTTTGGCCTAGCGAGCCACTCAAGGATAGTATTTCTTCAACTTGTCCATGTTGATTGGTTGGGAAAATTCTAGGCCATCTAGGTCCATAAGAATAACGGCTCCACCCAACCAAATAGAATTAATGATGTAAGGACCAGTCCAATTGGGTTTGAACTTGCCCCTAGGGTCATGGATGGGAGCTCGGTTGTCCTTCAGCTTCAAATCCCATTCCTTAAGATTCCGAGACTTAACTTTCTTGTTAAAATCCCTGGCAATCCTACGTTGATATCCTTGAACATTGTATAGTGCCTTCAGCCTCCTATTGTCAAACAACATTAGTTCTTCGAACTTGCTCTGCTGCCAATCCGCTTCTGCTATCTGGCACTCAGCCATAACCAGCAGCGATGGAACCTCTATTTCGATTGGCAGAACAACTTCCATCCCATAAACCAGAGAATACAAAGTTGCCCCAGTAGATGTCCAAATTGAGGTCCTGTAGCCCCAGAGAGCGAATGGCAATTTTTCTGGCTAGTCCCTGTAAGTCTCAACCATTTTTTGCAAAATGTGCTTGATGTTCTTGTTGGCGGCCTCAACAGCTCCGTTGGTTTGCAGCCTATATGTGGATGACTTATGAAAAGCCACATTGTATTTCTCCAACAAGTCGATCACTTCTCTCTTGAAATGGGAGCCATTGTCTGAAATGATCTCATTCGAGACTCAATAATGGCAAATAATGTTATTCCTAATGACAGCACTGCATGCGACGCTCACAGCACTGCATAGGATTGGGCTTCGACCCACTTTGTAAGATAGTCTATTGCCACCAAGATATACTCATGCCCATTCGAGCATTTCGGCATAACTGCCCCAATAACATCAATTCCCTAGACTGAAAAAAGCCATGGTGAAGTCATATTGTACAGCTTCGACGGTGGGATATTCATACAATTTGCATGAATCTGGCATTTATGGCATCGCCGAATAAAACCAATACAATCCTCCTCCATGGTTGACCAGTAGTAGCCCTGCATGAGAATCTTTCGGGTTAGCATTACTCTACTCATGTGTGCTCCACACTCTTCCCCATGGATGGCCTCCATTAGGCGTTTTGACTCTTTTGCATCAACACACAGCTTGTACATTCCCAGATGAACATGTTTGTACAACTTAACCCCGCAGATGATAAACTGAGCAACCATTCGCCATATTGCCCTTTTATTTTTGGCATTTGCCCCTAGTGGATAAGCTTCCTTTTCCAAGAAGTTCTAGATATCATAATACCAAGGGTTTTGATTATGTACTTCATCTATTACAGCGATAAGCTCGTATGCCGGCGCATATCTCTGTTCAATGATGATTGGATGCATCCGGACTTCAAATGGGATGTCTATCATGGAAGATAGAGTTGATAAAGCATCAACAAACTTGTTGTTCTCTCTTAGTAGATGTGTGAAGGTTAGCTTCTCAAACCCAAGAATCAAAACGTCTAAGGTTTGTTGGTAGATCTTCATATTTTCTTCTTTGACTTTCCAGTCACCGTTTGCTTGAGACACAACCAGGTTCGAGTCTCCAATGACGTCCAACCTTCTTACCCCTAGTTCTAGGGTGGCTTCCAAACCAGTGATACACGCTTTGTATTCTGCCTCGCTATTAGATACTTTGAACCGGAGTTTGAAGGCTAAAGATATGTGGGAATTGTCTGGTGCTATCAGCAACACCTCTATCTCATAACCATACTGGTTAGACGCTCTGTCAAAGTACATTGTCCAGTTTTCCCTCTTAACCTGCAGAATGGCTTCATCTGGGAATAGGTATTCTACCACTTTATCCCCTTCCACTGGGTGATCTGCTAGGAACTCAGCTATCATTCTCCCCTTGACAGACTTGCGAGTGACATATTTCAAATCAAATTCGGGAAGAAGAAGCAACCAACGGGCTAACCTACTCGTAAGTGCTGGTTTCTCGAAGAGATATTTGATGGGATCTAATCTCGAAACCAGAATTACAGAGTGAGCTAACAGGTAGTGCTTCAACTTCCTGGTAGCTTATACCAAGGCTAAGCAAGCCTTTTCCAGTGGCGTGTAGCGGGTCTCATATTCCAACATCTTCTTGCTCAGGTAATAGATGGCTTACTCCACTCTATCCTTAGATTCCTGCGCAAACATGCAACCCGTAGTTGTGTCGGTGACTGACAGGTACAGAATCAACAGCTTCCTTAGTTCTGGTGGTGACAATACAGGTGGATTCTAAAGGTATTGCATGATCTGCTCAAAAGCAAACTGACATCGATCATCCCAATGGAATTTCTTTCCTTTCTTCAGGAGACCAAATAGTGGTTCACAAATCAAGGTTAATTTTGAAATAAATAGTCTTATGAATTGCACTTTACCCAGAAAGCCTCGCACCTCGTTTTCAGTCCTTGGTGGTGGCATTTCTAGTATGGCCTTGATTTTGGAAGGATCAACCTCGATGCCTCTCTGTGTGATTAAAAAATCTAGCATTTTCCCTACGATTACGCCAAAAGTGCACTTCTGTGGATTTAGCCTCAACTGATATTCTCTAATCCGTTGAAAGAATTTCTTTAAGGCGGTGTAGTGGCCCTCTATTTCCTTAGATTTGACAATCATGTCATCCGCATACATCTCGACCTCTTTCTAGATCATATCATGTAGAATTGTGGTTACAGCCTGTTGATAGGTGGCCCCAGCATTCTTTAACCCAAATGGCATCACCTTGTAGCAATAGGTTCTCCACGGTATGGTGAAGGTAGTCTTCTCTCTGTTCTCGGGTGCCATCAAGATCTGGTTATACCTCGGAAATCCATCCATGAAGGAGAGTAGTGCATGGCCTGTGGTGAAGTCCACCAATTCATCGATGTGCGGCAGAGGAAAGTCGTCCTTCGGACTAGCTCTGTTCAGATCTCTGAAGTCCACACATACCCGAATTCTGCGATCTTTTTTCGACACCGGAACAATATTGGCCAACCAAGTTGGATATTCAGATACTAGCAAAAACCCTACGTCTATCTGCTTGGTGACCTCCTCTTTAATCTTCAAAGCCCAATCTGGACATATTCTCTACAGCTTCTGTTTGACGGGTCAGGCCTTGGGGTCAAAAGGGATCCGATGCTGTACAATCTTAGGATTGATTCCAGGCATGTCTTTGTAGGACCATGCGAAAACATCTTTGAAATCTTTTAATAAAGCAACTAAGCGCTCGCATTTTTCCGAAGACAACGTGGACCCGATCTAGACCAGATGCGGATCTTTCTTAGTACCCACATTAATTGGAATGATTTCATCAACGAGGGGTTTTACAAACCTCTTCTCTTCTCGATCAACCAAATGTTTTAAAACCAGAGGAATTCCTTCCTTATTATTTTTATCAAAATTTTGAAAGTCATGATTAATGCAATATACAAGTGGCATAGAGAAGTACTCATAAATTGCAGTGGTATTCACATTCAAAAGATCCAGCTCATCCAATTCCTCGGTTACAACTGACTCAAAAGAAAAGAAAAAAGACGACTTGGACAAAACTACGACATTCAGGTTATCAACCCTAAGAATACCGGACTCCGACTCACAAGAACTGGAATCTGATTCCAACTCCACAGATTCTGTGGAATCAGATTCTAGCTCACTACCTGACTCAGAACTACTGGACAGAAAACCCTCATCTAGCTGCCAAATGAGAGAGGGTGCGTTAGATGCATCCAGAATACCACCGGAAGGGTCGATACCTGATTGGTTTCCGATCATGGAAACGGTTAGGTCATCCCCCAAGCTCTCTAGATCAATTGGAGGATCCGAAATGAGACATGCTAGTTCTGCTCCTATCTCAAGTTCACTGCTGTTGGACTCACCCTTTATACTCTGTTCAGCCTCAACAGTTAATTCAGTCTGTTCCTCTGTGGCTTCACCCTCTTGTAGCTGTAAGTCGAAGAAAATCTCGAAGCTAGGTAGACGCCATTTCTCGGAGTTCAACCATGGTTCAAGAAAGCCACAAAATGGGAAGTCTTCCCCCTCCCAGATAAAGGGGCCGTTCAAAGTTCCCTGAATTGGCCTATGCACAAGCTCATAGTGCTTCCCACTTTGCTTTGCTTTGGCTCTTCTTGCTATTTCCTTCCCTTTTCTTACCTAGTCCTCTTTGGTAAGCGTGTAGCCGAGAATAAAGGCATGTGGGTTATGTGGCACTTCGGCTAGTGCAGTAACGCCCTTCCGGCCGCTCCTTTCTAATCCCATCCCGGTTATATGTTGTAGCTTGTTTATGAGGTAGACCGATTGAGCACTGACATATAAGCCCTTATCAACAGCCAATATACTCTGCACTACCCGAGCCTCAGCCAAGGTAAACCCAGACAGGAAAACATCCTTATCGGCGTGTACAATCTCCAGTACTAGTGTAGTGACCTTAGGCGGAGGATGTATAGATGAATTCCCGAAAACAATGGATACCCCATTTCTAAAAAGGTACTTCAGTATTTGATGCAAGGTGGAAGAGACAGCTTTTACTTGGTGCAGCCAGAGTCGCCCAAGTAACAAGTTGAAAGTAGCTGGAACATCTAGGATGTGAAACTTAATATCCTGTTGGGCCGACCCAACTTGTACTCTGACTCGCACTATTCCCATCACTTCTCTGCTCTTGTTGTTGTACGCCCGGATCACCTGGGTCGTAGGTACAAAGTCCGCTGGCTTCAAGCCAATAGCATAGGCTGTGCGCGACGGACAAACATTGATTGCAGACCCAGTGTAAACCAATACAACTGGCACCCACTTCTCTCTACATTCAACGGAGATGTATAAGGGTTTGTTATGCGTAGAGCCCTCGGACGGCAATTCCTTATCCGAGAAGGTCAAAGTCGGCAAAGCACCTCCCGGGAAGACAAGTCCCACTAATTGTTCTGGAATTGTGTCAATAGATAGCTTGGTCTTATCCATTGCTGACAGGACAGCTTGCCGGTGCATGTACGAAGGCATAAACAACCACCAGATAGATATGTCTACTTGAATCTTCTTTAACTGTTTCAGCACAGCCTCTTCCTCTAACAGTTTTTCCCTCTGTTTTTCAGCTTCTTTATCTTTGCCGGATGCTTTGGGTTGGTCTAAGTGCGGGGGCTTGAAATACCGCCCGCTTCTAGTCATATGATCCATCTCCTCCAAATACCAAGTGTCGTCTGGCAGGTCTTGGCCCCAATCCTCGTTAGTGTGGGCAAGATGCAGATCATCATCCTCCTACTATACTCCTCCGGCAACCGACAGGCAGTTGTCCGATTCCGTTGTAATTACTCTTACATCACAGTCATCCCCCGCAGGGTGTTTGGCTTTTCCAGCTTTCTGACTATTCTCATCATTTTCCTGTTCAAACCGCTTCAGTGCGGCTTCTTGCTCTGTATCAGCAGTACTAACAATGCTCAATTCCTAAGCCACTTGTTTCAAACTGGCATCTTCCGGCAGCTTACCCTTTCTATCGGCTATTCTAGCCTTTGCAGCGGTTCCTGCTTCCTGCTTTTCTAGCTTCGGTTCAAGTTTCTTATCTATATCTGGTTCATCACTGAGCCACCTCAAATTGTCTGTCGATCCGTTCAGATCGAACCAGTCAATCTATACATTCCCCGGATGTTGTTCATTGTAGAACTGCAGATTGTCCAAGTCTTCTTCTAATTTTGCTAGATCATCCAGACCTTGGCTCGGGCCTTCCTCCTGGACTACACTGACCTCCATTCCTGTTGGCAACTCTATGTCTGGTCTGGCCTGATTGGTTGGGACAACGTAGCGGTACGGGTTGTATTCCTCCTTAGATAAGTCCACGAAGCCCTCAAGTACTGAACTGACATTCCCATGATCTTTCAAGGCTAACCTGCCTTCCTCTACCATCGTTACCACCACAGGTTCGGGGTTGGAATGTAGACACATTCATCATGCACAAATTCGTGCTTTTTGGGATGAACAACGCCGGCTTGGGTAGATGGAAAGGGGTGATATATATACTGGGATCGTAAGAGACGGCCAGTGTTTGTATAAGGTTCACATGTTGGGGTAGAGGGATCTGGTTATGTGGTGGGAGGGGATTTTTAGTGTTAGGCTTTCGAGGGGGCGCTATCACCTTATTGTTAATGAGATCTTGAATCTTATAATGCAATCTGAAACCTAGATTAGTGTCGTGACCATGTTGTTGGTGAAAAGCACAGTATTTGGCCGGGTTGTGTTTCAGGGGAAGAAGATCGGGTAGGGGGCGAGGCTCTAGTGGCTGAAGGTGCCCTTTTTTGATCAAGACCACTAAGGCTTTGGATAAGGACATGTTTAGTGGGATGAAAATCCTTTGGCCTCGGGGTTGGTGGCTTGAGGTTTGTAAGGTTGTATTGGATGTATTGGGAAAGGCGTTGGCAGTTTTAGGTGTGGTGGTGACCATACCCATATCGAAAGGCCTTGCAATTGCACTACCACTCGTAGTAGCATTGAAACTACGTGTAAAAGGCCTCTTGGGCTGCTCCTTCTCGTCATTTATCAAACCCTGTCTCATCGCATCCTCAATGTGAACTCGTATCTCATGGAGATCAGCGAATGTGAATAAGGGCAAGACAACCATTTTCTGCAGTAATTTCTCCTACAGGTTCCGGACTATCATTCTGATTTGATCATTTTCAGATGCCCGTGTCGTCATTATTGATGCCTTTGCCCTCCACCTTGTTACAAAATCTGAGAAGCCCTCCTTTAGTTCCTGACGAGTTGCTTCGAGATCACGAGTTGTGGCCTCGATTTGGGTATTGTAGGAGTATTGTGCTACAAAGGCGTCAGCCATCTCATCTTAGCTCCGTTTCACAGAGTCTTCCAACTTGGCGTACCAAATGGCCACTATACCTGACAGGGTCCAGCCAAAGAGTGAGACCTTCTGAAGTCTAGATAGGCCCATAGGCCGCAATATATCTAAGAAGAGCCATAAGTGGACCATAGGATCCCCTAAACCATCAAACCGGCCTATATGCAGCATCTTGAATCTGTCCGGCAAGGTCACTGCTGCATTAGTATAACCATCCTCTATATCCGGGATTGTATTCATACCCTACGCTTGTTTGAAGAGCTTTTCTAGCTTGTTGACTTTCAGAGTAGTAGGGTTGACCTCAAACTCAAAGAGGGCCTCTGTTTGGTATGCCGGTGCTTTAGAGGTCTGGGATGGAATCGAATCCACTGGGATGTTTGCATTTTAATAGACATTAGTTGTAGGAGCAGTAGCTTCGGGTACTGGAAGGTTTGCAGGAAGTGGGTGGGATGCAGAGGCCGCTGCCTGTTGCAGCTGTTGTTGCTGCAGCCTAGCGATCAACTCAACCTGCTGGGCTGCAATTTCCACTTGGTAGGCGGTGACTTTCGCTTGGCGGGCAACATCTAGCTACATAGCCTCAATAGTTTGCTGGAGTTATTGAAGCATATCTTTCATGTTGGCTGGAGGACTTTGAACTACCGGAATTGGTGAGTACTCTCTGTCTGGAGTGAAAGTAGATGATTGGGCCTAACTGGGCACAGACGAGGTAAACGATGACTGCTGAATTGGCGAGTTCTATCGAATTCTTCTCCGTATAGTAATTGGCGGGAGTGAAACAAACACTGGCTGTCTCCTGACTAGATCCTCAGATCTACAAATCCTTCTAACTCGGGTCCAGAGTGCTTAGGGGGTAACAGAATCGTCTAAAGCAATGGTGAAAGACTACCTTGCAAAAAGAAAATAAAGCAAAAAAAAACAAAAATCAGAAACTGCACAGCACCTTGGCTCAGACAGAAACAACACGCAGTTGCAATCATAAGCTGGACAACTGTACTCAAACACTAATTTCTGCCCTAAAATTGATACCCAGGCTTGTAACTGATACATACATTCCTGTAGAGGTTCACTCTAAAAGCACGTATCAAGCAAGTGAGAGCCAAAAACACCCCTATGATGGGGTAGGGTTACCTTGTCTTAATTTTGTCAGGAGCTAGGGGTTCACTACGCAAACAAGCAGTTTCAAACAATTCCCGCATTCGGGTGAGCAACATGTCCTAGTTTGGAACAGTCTCTATGGCTTCCAATATGCAACTAGGTCGATTGGTCAAAAATGGTACCTCAGTAAGACTACCTAATATACCTCTCACACCTAATACTGAGAAGTGAAAAAAGGATCAAACGATACAGCGGTAGTCCAGATCCAAGGGTTGTGTTCTCATCATGGCAAAGCTCGCAACCGGTTAGCCTTTTGGCAAGCTTTTCCAAGCAAGCCTCCGGCAAACTGCTCAGGAATAGCAGATGGAAAACACTGTGACTTAGGCGCACCAATGCAAATTCAATGCAAAGAAATACATAAGTGTAAATAAAACAACATATCATGAGTTCGAGGCAAGTTCTCTAAATCCCTAGCAGAGTCACCAGAAACTGTGGGCTCGCCTTTTTCCGTACCCCGCCTTTTGAAAAGGTTCGAAAAGAAAGCCTCACAGTTCGGACTCTCGCAGTTCTGAATCAAGTCTCACAAGTGCAATGTGAAACTAATAAACATCAAAGAGTCCAAATCCGACAAACTTTTTTGAAAAATCGATTTTAAATCAAATAATGCCAAAATTGGAGTACTTTGCCAGATACAGAGTTGCCACCTAAATATTTTATTTTTGAGAAAAATTATGAAACCCTGACTCATGCCAAAGGCCACGTGTCCGTCATCACCAAAGTTGCCTTGGCTCAGGAACTTAGGTACGAGAGGAGAAGGTCATGAAATGAGCACCCCCGCTCACCCGATCAAAGATCGGCCTCTACTAATCATGATATGATTTTTAAGTATATTATGTGCTCTTGTTCTGATTATTGAACTAGCTTTACTATGTGACATGCACAAGCAAGTATAGACTAGTTTGCTCAATTTGGAACAATTCAATTCATGTTTGTTTTTGCGAAAATTGTTTGAATTTGCCACCCTCAAGAGGGCTTTAAGATTGCGGATTTGCCACCAAACATAGTGGGCTTAAAACATGATTTGCCACTCAACAAGCGCAATCATTGAATTGTTCCAATTCAAACAACAAGCCTTCATCCACAGGCATTCAAGCAGTTAAGCATTTAAGCACATAACCTCATGGCAAGTATGCTTATCATGGTAACATGGCAATCACACTCATGCAAGTATGCTAAAGCCCAAAAACTCACTGAGTATTCCATGCCAAAATAAAAACTAGTTAGAAAGATGCATGATCCTAACTATACAAGATGCCTAATGCAACACATGCAAAAATACAATTAATAGGCTCGGCTAATATGGCATATGAATCGATTTGAACAACATGCGATTAAACACATATTCAAATAAGAATTGAAAGTGCAATGCAGTTTGAATGATGTGCCGAGCCTCGGTGTATGTAAGACAAATGAATGGATGCAAACATGCAAGCATAAGGTATGCTAATCGAAAATGTCCCTAATCTAACCATCAAAAGTGATTAAATAAAAGGGAGAAAGAAGTGAGGTTGGAAAACATACACACACGCACGCACACTTATTACAACATTACGCCCTCGCGAAGGAGGGTTCGAATGAATAAGAGCTAATTAGCTATGCTAATTACGCTAACTAATTATTACAACACAAAATTTAACTAACTATTTTAAGCTAATTAAATATTACAAATCGAATTAATTAGCTAAATACTAAGCTAATTAAGTACAAAACAACTAAGCTAATTAATTACAACATAAATTAACTAACTAATCTACTTAATAATTACAATGTTTGCATAAATTAACTACCACTAATTAACTAATCAAAGCAACTAAAAGGCCTTGGGAAGTGAAAGATGCATGCATGCTTGGTTTTTCCACTCGAAAAAGCCACCGCCTTGCCACTGAATGCCTCTGTTTGCACATTTGAACACCAACAGTGCTGTTAACTCCCAGAAGGCCTTTGCTCCACCTTACCAACATACTGTGCAAATTTCATTGATGGCCAGTCGGCTACCAATGGTGGCCGTCGGCTACCATTGGTCATCGGTCGGCTACTTTTGGTGGCCGTCGGCCACTATTGATGGCCGGTCGGCCATTGCTACCCTGAACTTCCTCTTGCTGCAACAGAGAGCAAACAGAGGCAAAGCAGTGTATTTTTACAGGTTTATGTATACTGTTTACACCCCTTATCATTAAATAAGCTCAAATGAGTGAAACTCTTGGCTCTCAAACCACCAATCAAGCAATTTCCATGCATGATGGCCAAAGAACCAAGTTTGTACAAGTTTAATTAATGCAAAGCAAGACCAAAAAGACCACCACCCTATCTTGCATGATCAAGGGTGATGGTGACCAAGGAAAGTGGCGCATTTCATCACTTTTGAGTATGAAATGTCCCATTTTCCTTATGTTCAAATTAACGTCCAATTCGAACATATGCAATGCAACACGAAAGATGCTTATCTTGCTTCTTTTACTTGTTTATTTTGTTTACTTATTTTATATTACCGATTAATTCTTTAATTGATTAAGTCCAAAAGTGAGTGTCCTCTAATGGAAAGATGGCTCAAACAACAAGTTGCTTTGGGCATGAAAGAGACATTACACTGTTGGTGATGAACCCTCCTAAGGGATTAAACCATTAGGTGCAACACCCCCATTTCGCACTTAGGCAAACAAGGGGTTTAAAACCACTTTCAAAGCAAACAAAAGAGTGAAGATTGAGGGAGGTTGTAGAGATTAAAGTGTTGAAATTAAGTGCAAAACAATACTAAAACATGCTATTAACTCAAAGCAATGATGATTAAAGCATTAAAACATCAAGCTAGTGAAAGAATTAACACTACAACTATGCAATAAAAGCCTCAATTGAACTAACCAACCCAAAACAGAGCCAAAACAGGTTATTTTAGAGGCAAAAACATGTTGGACTTAAGCTAAATTAAGCTAGAAAAACATGCTAACATATGAAGTTAACTAGGCATGCAAACAAGACACAAGGATGAGAGGCTAAACCCTCCAATTTTGGACTTCAAAATAAGATTTTTACCACTGAAAAACCTCTGAAATTCAATGGTTAAAAGGCCCAAAAACGTTGGTTTGAAAGTAATGAAAAAATGGTACAAGAGCTTAACAAACAAAGGAGCAAGAAGGGTGGACCACCCCCTAACTCAAAGAGACTTCAAACCAACACTTTTAAGTCACAAAAACAAAGTTTTTGACATTTCAAAATTAGCCCAATATTTTTTTGAAAAGATGACAAAACAAGTATTGAAAACAAGCTTTAATAACAAGTGTTATACTTCTTGAAGTTAAGGCACAAAATAGGCAACAAACCAAGGTCAAACCTCCTTCTAGAGCTCAAACAAGGCTCCAAGTAATCTCAGCCCAAAGGTGAGAGTATTTGGTTAAGGGTTAATATGCAAAAGCTAGGAGAAACTAAGCAAATGTGTGCAAAATAACAAGAGAAAGAGAGAGGATTCTAGAGAGAGAGAGAAAGACATTTTTGTTCTAAAAATGCTAACCTTTAAAAATGGAGAAGGACACCCCCTATATATAGAAAAACAAGTCTTGAGCTTGTGAACATCTCACCATACACGTGTATGAATATGCAGCTCAGTGAGCAACAGCTGGCACAACTATCAACAAATATCTGGAAAAAGAGACCAATGGCCGTCGGCCACCACTGGTAGCTGACAAAAACAAGCCCTGGCCGACAGCCTAGGGGGCTGGTCGACAAGTCACCCACTTTTTCAGACTAGAGGCAACAAGCTCTTGGTCCAAAAACATGCACAAAACAGATAAGGTTTAGAAGCTCAAAGATAAGGCGTTCCGTCGAGGACTTCAGGTGCTCAAAACGAACACAAACAAGGACAATCATCTTGTGCACAAACGATGACCTCCAAGTCTTGAGGACAGTAAAAAATAGGGTGTCTACATTCAGCTAACCGCTCGAGTGGTAGAATTTTCTTCCCAGAAGTTCAAGTGCTCTGCAAAAATACTGGATGATCTGTTTCTTCGCTTGAGCACACAAATGACTGCTCGAGCGGTCAAATAACTTTGACTACATTTTTTCTTTTTACTTCGGGGGCGCTGTCCCTTAACCCTGCCATAGCTCAGCTCAATTCTCGACATATTCAGTGAAGTGGCAAACATGAAAGAATTCAGATCACAAACTCCTTTGCAAGACACAATTTGGGTTAGATTCCTATCTAAAAACTCATAGCCTCACTGAAAGAAAAGATTTCATAAAATTACAACTGAAAAGAGTTTTGTCAAACTGAATTGCCAATAACAAAAAATTAACACATTTCTATATAATTGTCAGTATAATATATACAATTAGGCTTGATTGCTGGAAAAAAACCTAGAGGCATCAACAGAGATGGAAGCACTATGACCCAAGAACAATGCTTTTCCCTCCAAGTTCTTAATCTCTTGCCATCTCTCCTTCTTGCTCAATTCAACCTCGTACACTTTAAAGGAAATGGTTTCATAAGTTGGGATTGGGTTGCTACCTGGATATATTACAAGTCGAGCAACCACCAATAATTCTCCGTCTGATTATTTAATGTATAAAATTGGCCCTTGTAATAAATAACATCATCGTATAGGGCATCGCGTGTTTCTATTACAGTTCAAGAATTCTCTTCGTCGGTCTCCAAAATTGAGGTGCTTCGCACCTCTGTGAATAACCATGACTACGTAGTTTGAAGTAAGAGAAGGAGATGCAGATAAGACTGCCTTGTATACAAAATTCATAGGATCTATTGGATAATGATGAAAATATTTGAAGGTAGTTTGATGGGGAAGCCCAATTTGACGCTGTGAGAATGGATGCAACAATCCCATCTCACCGTCTTTTGTTACGGTTACAAACCATCCCAATGTTTCCAAACAACGTTTACCTTTAGCTTCCGTCAGAGGGACTTTGTGAAACATGCCTTTTGATAGATTGAAAAATTCATGCATATTAATGTTGTTAGTTATCGTCATCATCACCGTATATTTTTTTTTTGCCAGAGAGCATGAGCTAAGGATGTTGAGGGGAGGATGTGTGGAAATTTTGCTTGATGGAAACAGATCACCATGCAGTGCATGCACCACCAAAAGCAACAAAATCTTCAAAGGAATCTACTCGATTTACAATCTGAATTAAAACATTTGGTACAAGTTTTGCCCAATTTGCCATTTATTGGAATATCTTCCAACAACAACTCAGACCTTCAAACCTAACCTTGGAATAACAATGAACCTAACCTAACAAGAGAAAGCTACAAGATGGAGAAGAATCAACACGATTTTAGGGTTGGATTCTTATTAACCACCTCACCTGGTTGAAACAGCAACTCAACTACATAGCACAGTTCTAGGGAATAAATCACGACATATGTTTTTTTTAAAGATTACGAGGGTGTTTGAGAAGGAGAGATTATTTGATAAAAGCATAAACTTTTTTGGGTAAATATGTAATTTACCTTGAGAATGGCGGTTAATTAACAAAAGTTTCTATTTTCATACATCACTTCCTTGAGAAATTCTATTTCCACACACATAGTTAGCTCATGGCACACACTTAATGAAATATTAATTTAATGACAATTATATCATAAATAAAAATAACCATAATAGACATCCAGCAACATCCATAATATTATATGAAAAAAATTTTTGTACACATCTTTTAAGAAAAAAAAAAAAAAAACTCAATATACACTTTTTGAGTTTTTTTTTTTTTTTTTTTTTTTTAAAAAAAAGGGTAAACCCTAGTTTTTCCATTGTTGTCACATTGTTGAGAGAGATTGCATTTTTTTTTTTTGGCGGATTCAATTGAAATTAATTAAGAAGATTGAAGAAGTGAGTTAAGGATTGTTAACCAATGAAGCACACCCCTCAAAAAAACAGTGAAGTGCTTTGCTCTTTGCTGTTAGAGAGTGAATGAGACGATGATATGATACATACAACACGAATGATTCACACTCATTGATTCCTTGAAATAAACCCTCAATTAATTCTCCAATCAATGGTAAGTGTGAAGAAACCAAACTAAATAAGTACTCAAAAAAAAAAAAAAAAAAAAAAAATTCAAGCTAAGATTGAGCACTCCCATGGCGTTTTCTTTACTTATATCCATCTAGGGTTTTGGGTTTGGTCAATTCCTTACATTTGTTTAATGTCTACTCAGGTCAATTTATTTTATTTTCTTTATTTTATTTTTTCTCTTTGCATATCTCTTTGGTTTATGATTGAAGAACTGGGTTGAGAACCTAAAATTAACTAAAAAGATTGAAGAATTGGGTTGAGGGAATTTTTTTTTTTTTTTTTTTTTTTTTTGACGAGGGAGGTCTTCAATAGAGCAAAGTTCTTCATGGTGGATCTTTACTTTGACTGTTGTAGCACTGTGGGTTTACAAATTTCCGAACTGTAGCAGTAGCAGTGCATGGGAAAAGAAGAACAAGGTTGTGGAATGATGGTTAAAGGGGTGTGTTTACAATAGTATGAATGAAGGGTATAATTGATACATTTAGTGTGTGGATTGAGAAAACTAATTAATAATTAAATTATAAAATGTGTGTATTGAGAAATAACGTGGATTGAGATAATTAAGTGTGTAAAAATAAAATTTCCCTGCTTTCTTGTGTGCTGCTAATAACCCTCACTCAATTTTTTAGGATGGATACGTTTTTGGACAGCTTCAACAAATTTTAAATTTTGTAAAAAATTCTTTAGACACCCAACTTAATACAAAAAATAACCCCACATCCTAACCCATTATTAGTTGCTCTAGTCGCTACTTCTAATATCTCTCTACCCTCCCGCCTCACCTTCTTCGCCATTTCCTACCTTTTGGCATCATTCTTTAGCCCTTCCAGCCACCTTCTATCCCATCCCATCTCTATCCTATGACACCATCTTCTTACACAAAGAGAGAGAGAGAGAGAGAGAAAGAGAATTGTGAGGTGAGAGATATAGAACCCTCGAAGGTAAGGGGAATGGAAGGGTCGCAATGAAGAAGGCTTGTAAGGGGTGTAGCGCGGGTGGATTTAAGCGAAGCTAAAAAGGATTTGGGGTGGGAAAAGTTGTGAAGGGGCAAGAGGCTTATGAGGTTGGAGTGGTAGGCTGGGTTGATATAGTGGATGGTAGGGACATGATTAGAGATGAAAGTAAAATTGAAATTTTATTATAAGATAAAATTGTAATAAATTCATACTTTTTTTTAATAGTGAGGGGTACCAAGGAATTTTTGGGATGCTATTAGCAATTTACACGTCATCTTTAATTTGGAAATTATTTTTCAAGTAAAATTACATGATTTAAAATTCAATTTTTGAACCAAAAATAATAATTTGAAAGTTGATTTTATTTAAAAATTGATATTCAAATTAAAAATAATGTGTGAAATAACATAAAATGATATGTGAAGTAGAATCAGCTCTCCTCCATAATTCATCTCTTCATACTCGCTCATAACTTTCTTGTGGGCTTTAACTCGGGTAGAGACAGATGATCTGAACCGTCTACTTATTAGATTTCACAATAAAAGTTATTCATGTAAAAAATTAGTTTTATTAGACAACTAAAAACACGACAAAAAATCGTATTTTATTATATAAAATGAATGGTTTAAATTTATATTTATATTTTCCCTTCATTTTATAAAATAAATTGTGATTTATTCTTATATTTATAGATATCTGATAAAATTGATTTTTTACATAAATAACTTTTATTACGAGGCCTTTGGATTTTTTGCTTTAAAATTCAGCATGCATTTGTCGCATGACCTGAGCCTCTCCCCCTATTTGAGCAAGGCTGGAAGGAATTAGTAGAATTTGGCTTAGCGGTAGTGCAAACAGGGTGAATTCTCTAATTAGGCAAAAATTGATACCAACTTTTCAAAATTTGATAATTTCAGCTCCATTAAACACTACAAGAGTTTTTTTTTGTTTTTGGCCTTACACCCAACATCTCTAGTTTTGGATCCAACTAACACTCCATTTGCATTGTAAGATAAGGCGAGGTGAGAATAAATGTTTGTGGTTTTTTACCTAGGTGAGAAAAGAAAAGAAATAATTATGGTTTCTTACCATTATGTTTGAATAAATAAAAGCAAAGAAAATGTAGTTTCTCACCTATTTTGTTTGGATAGAGTAAATATGAGAAAAGAAAGAAAAGTGTTGTATTTTATTTTATCAAAATAACATTCCATATTAATAAGCTATATTTTTTTAAACTATATACTGATAATTTTAAACTATTAACATGTGATCAATCTTTAATGGTCATTTCATTGAAAGGTATTATTAAATTTATAACTTTAATCTATTAATAGTGTGTATTGATAGTGTGTATTAAGAGTATTAGTAATGTGCAAGTAGAATCACCCTAAACTTAATTCTTTTATCACTAAATCTCACGAAAAAAACAAAATATAAATTTGATGAGAATATTTCTTCACCATCTCCTCATTTTACCTGCTGATTTGGATATGATTTGTAATGAATTGTGTTGGATTCATGTGATTTTTTTGTTGGTGTTTGTGAAGATAGGGTTTTGATTGGAGGTTGGACTGAGGAATGGCGAATCGGGTGAAGAAAGATGATAAAAACGAGAGAATTATACGGAATCTTCTCGAACTTCCTGATAACCGCCGATGTATTAACTGTAACAGCTTGGTATGATACTTGATAACTTTATTTTGCTTTTGATAGTTGGTTTTTTTTTTTTTTTTTTTTTTATTTAATTTCAATCCGATTACCTGACAAACCATTGATCATTTGAATTTCTATATTCCTTTGTTGTTAAAATTAGTAAAAAATAAAATGTCAAATTTAGTTTTTGCATCATAATTGTTGCTTTTCCGTTTAAACTGAGAAGCAGAATGCTTTTTTTTTTTTTTTTTTTTTCTTTTTTCTTCTTCTTCTTATTCTTCTTTTATTACCTTTTGATTTTTACAAAGAACTCATAATGATTTACTTGTTAGTATAATTTTTGTTAGGCTTAGGTGGTGTTTGGTTTTCATTTTTGGCTAAATAATCACAAAAGGACCAAAAAAAAGATCAAAAAATCACAAAAAGACAAAAAAAAATCCACCATTCTAAAGCTAAAAAACCAAAAAAGCCAATCAAGAATACCAAACGAACAAAAAAATCTCAGGCTAAAAAAGTCAAAAAGCCAACTAAAAAAATTATTGTCAAACGAAGGCTTAGATTGACAGAGGCTTAACAAAAATTTCACTAAATAACGCAATGATCAAACAATTGTGTTGAGATTCTATGCCTTGAAAGTTCAAGAACTTTCTTTGAATAAAAAAATGCTCGAAAAACAAACAAAAGAAAAAAAAAGAGAAAAGAAAAAGAAGATGATGAAGTAAAACGATTGAACAAACAATTAAATTACTAACCACCACTCAACCACCCATATAACTTCCAAGAACTTCCATCTCCATCTGAGGCTACCACTTGTCATCCATCCCTTAATTTGCAAAACTTCCATTACAACTTCTCCTAACTTGTCCTAAACTCCAAAGAATTAAAGGAATATAAAGGTATCGTTTCGTAACATTTATGTTTTTAATTTTCTGTTTATATTTACAAAAAATTTTAAAAATTCAAATAAAAACTTGTTTGGTAAAATTTTTGATTTATAAATCAGTAGTCTCAGTTTATAAATTTGGCCAAAAAATGAAAACACAAAAGATATGTTTCCATTTTGAGTTTTCAGTTTCTTTTTTTTTTTTTTTTTTACCACCCAACACTAGCCATTAGCCACCACCCACCACCATTTTCCAACACCGTCTTCTGCCACCACCACACACCACCCACCCCCCCACCACCACCTGCCACCACCACCCACCTGTCACCACCCACTACTCGACACCACCATCCACCACCTACCCACTGCCATCTACTCCACTACCACCCACCCTCACCACTACCTACCACCCACCCTATCCACCCGCCACCACCCACTACTCGCCACTACCATCCACCATTCGCCACCACCACCGCCATCTACTTGCCATTACCCACCGCCACCATCATCTACCACCAATCACCTACCACCACCACCCACCACTACCATCACCCACCACCCACCCGCCACCACCCATTCGCTACCACTTACCACTGCCACACACCCACCCATCTACCATCACCACCACCCACCACCCGCCACCACCCATCCACCATCACCACCACCACCCATCTGCCACCACCACCATCCGCCACCCACTTGCCACCCGCCACCACCGCCATCGCCACCACTCACCACCCGCTACCACCCACCACCACCACCATCACACCCACCCACCCACCACCACCACCACGCTCCGCCACCACCACCCGCCACCCACCCACCCACCCACCACCACCCATCACCACTTTCTACTACCGTCTTCCGCCGCCACTTGCCACCACTTGCCATTTCTCACTCTTTTTTATATTTTTAAAATTTTTTAAACATTTTGCCAATTAACAAACGCGTTTGTAGTTTATGTTTTTCTAAAAATAAATAAAAAACAAACAAAAATCAGTTTATAAAATTTTTGTAAATATAAACTGAAAACGTAAACGTTACCAAACATACCCATAATTGTTGTCTGGCACAACAACAACAATGATTATAAATAGCCATAATTGACAGAAAAATTATTTATGGTGCAAACAACTGTAAAAGTTGTTGATTGACAGTCTGTTTGCAATTTCTATCATAATTGTAGAAATGAGGGCCTTCCTTTAAAAGATACTTGAAGAAAGCATATTTATCTTTGAATGTTCTCCATCATCCTCGAGCTTTGTCGACGGTCAATACAATCCTTGTTAACTTATGGAAATTGGTGATAACATTTTGCCAATTTATTTTTGCCCGAGCAGGTTTAGAAAAAAACTTTAGATTCTAAGATTTCAAAATGTCTCTTCTACATCGTTGTTCCATTCTATACACACTCTAGTCTCATTTCGTTGTTCATTACAAAAAAAAAAAACAAAATAACAGACTGAGGAAAAGGAAGAAGAGAGAAAAGGGAGGGAGATAGGGAGAGAGTGTTTTGGAAAGATAGGATAGAGGGCGATGCACCAATAAATAAAAAGAGAGAGTGAATGACTGAGAGAATTAAATATGAGAGAGAGAGAAAGAGAGAGAGAGAGAGATGATGAAATATATGGATAAATTTCTTTTCCCTTGATTTGATACAAGTTTGATGAAGGGATTGAATCTCATTTTTACCAAAATTTTCTTCAAATTTAAATTTGATGAACGATTTGGTGAAGGATTGGAGATGGTCTTGCTAGGCCTCGTTTGGAAACTTGGCTATTTTAGTTGACTTTTTGGCTATTTTATGAGATAAAAAAAGTTGTGTTTGAGATGATTTGTGAATTTTTTTGTACTTGAATAGATGGTTGTGAGAGAAAAAGTGATTAATTAATGTGTAAGATGCGACATTTTGTCTTATTGGTTATTTTAGCATTTTTTTATGTGTATTTTATTAGCTATTTTAGCCAAAATCCAAGTTGCCAAACACCGCCCTAGTATTTAGTATTTCTCTAAATTTTGTCAGAGAATTTGATATGCTCAAATCCAAAAATCTAAGGGGAAATTATGTTGCACGATAATAACACATAATGCCTAGGCAAACTACTCTTTTCTTTGAAAAATGCTATAGAGCACTTCTCTCTCTCTCTCTCTCTCTCTCTCTCTTCCGCACACTACTCTTCTTTTGTCTATCTATCTGTCTATCTCTTTCTCTCTCTCATCTTTAATTCTCTCAATCATTCACCATCTGTTTTGTCTTTCCTAAACAGTCTCTCACACTCTCTCTTTCTCCATTTCCTTAGTTTGTTATTTTGCTTTTTTCGTAGTGAACAACGAGATAAGGCTTAGCAACAATGAAATAAGATTGGAGCGAGTAGAATGGAACAATGATGTAGAAGAGGCATTTTTAGAAATCTTAGAATCTGAAGTTTTTTCTAAACCTACTCGGGGCAAAAGATATTGTACATTTGTTAACACGATAATCCAAAAAAAATTACACCAAACAATGCACAACCAATGCTTCACAATTACAAAAAAAAAAAAAAAAAAAAAAAATCAAATTAAAATTGAATACCAAACAATGCATGCCAGCCAGTGCTCTATAATCTATAAAAAAAACTAAAATTGAAATGTACCCCAACCAATACTTTGTAATTTAAAAAATAATAATTTTAAACACCAAGCAATGCACACTTCCTAGTGATATTGTCACAACTCACATTGTAATAGTTCTTTGCAAATTATAAACCCAAAACTACATGAGAAAAAATATAGGGAAAAAAAAAATTTTAACTTGCCTACAAGGTCACATGAGATTTTAAAAAATGTATTCCCAGCACAATCTACACCACATGGAAATAAGAAGAAATCAAGTACAACAACTTACTAATGGTGCAGAGAGACCATATATATTTTGTTCAAACCTTATGTAACACAACAGATATATAAAATCATGGAAACACCTATGTAAGGACTAAATACTACTGTAAATGTTTTGTAAGGTACATCTCTTTTCTAATCACTGATAAATGTGAACTCATACAGGAAAAGATTTCAACTGTTGAAGCAATTATGGATTTAACAATTATAATAGACCTCATTAGTCAGACAATAAGGTATAATAGACCCTCAAAATTTATTATATATCTATATATAAATCAAATAATAATAAAATTCCTTCCACAACATGAGGAGTTTATTCCCAAAACCAACCAACAATACAAAGTTAATGAAATAAAGAACATCTGTAGTGTCCTGGTGGTGTGAAATCAATTAGCTTCTACACTTTTTAGTGTTTAAATAAACATCTAAAAATTTTTCATATACAAAATTGTAGAAAGCCTACTGTTTTAAGCATTCCCTTTAAGTGAATAAATCTTCCCTCTGTAGAGATGAACCTTGAGAGCAATCTCAAAATGCAAAGCTCAAAAAATACTGTTTTTCCACTTCCAGTTGGTGCTGAAATGACCATATTTACAGCGGATTGGAAACAGGCAGAAAAGCATTCACTCTGCAATGAGTTAAAGTACCTATACAACAAATACAAATGCATAAACAATACCAATTACACCATGTATAGCAACAGAACAATATTTTAGGCATTGCGGGTCAATTCCCTAAAGAAAATTTAGCATCATACATTGTTTGGGAGGCACGGTGTAAAGAAAATTTAGTATATGCTCGTACCTAAAGGTATGGTGTAAAGAAAACAAGTGGGAAAAAGGATACAAATGGGAAAAAGATTAAAAAAAAAAAAAAAGGTTTGGAAGGCATCTATTGCCACTAGTGGCGACATCATTAGTAGGGAATGAAGGGGATGTGGAGGAGGCACATGTGAGGCGAACAGAGTCGGTGATGGCTTAGGGTGAACAGCAGTGTTGTAGGTGTAGGGAAAGAAGAGAAAGAGTCAATAGAAGATAGAAAAGGTATGGTGAGAAAGAAGAGAGAAATGGAAATAGTGAGAGGAAAAAATCTCAACGCTTCACTTTTTAGTTGGGATTATCTAAACCATTCTAACCAAATATAAGAGAGAGATATTTTCAAAATTTGCTATAACTATAAACTGAACTAACTACACAAAAATCACCTAAATGAACATCTATAAATCTAGAAACAATGAATCAAATGTGAAAGTTAAAAAAACGAACTCATCAATAATGAAAATTCAGTGTTTGATTTTTCCTTGGACTTGCAGTACCTTATTCCCAAATCACAATAATATGTTTGAATATAGATATTAGACTTTTCTCAAGTGTACAAAGGTTCTAGAGTTCCAAATAGGAGACGTTGCACATGATAATACATATGTAAGCAAATGATCCTTCTAATTGAATCTTTTTATCAAGCATTACATATGCAACCAGTTGTGGCTAATACAAAACACAAGGAAGGCCAACTTAATAAATAAAAATAGTAATAAAAAAAAAACAAACACATGGAAGAAGAAATTATTTGAAAACCAACAATGAACAACAATGTGCTGCCAAATAAACCTTGAAGTTTGAATCATATTTAAAATTTTTGAATGAAAAATGAAGAAACTTACGCACTTTAAAACACCATTGCACTGATGGAACACATACTTGGGTGTCCTAGTGGCATAAGTCTGTCTGATAAACCATCATCAGGAGAAGTGTTTTGGGCCCAAGCTTAGTGTCTCCCTGTATTCCAGTCAGTCAACTTCCTGTCACGACCCAAACTCGCCCCTATGGGTTTAGCACTGTAACCGGCCAGTAATCCGAGATTACCGAAGGTCTATTTAACAGTAAAACAGAGTACAAGGGCTGGCGGAAGCCAAAACAGTAATTTAAACAATGTCCAATGAGCTGTGACAGTCTGTATGCAAAAAGACTTTTCAAAACATATGTTCAATCAGTGCAAAACAGTATGTACAACATTTACAATCATTCAGGACAGGGACTTAATACCTATTAAAACAGTACAGTAGCAGTCTATACAGTATATACAAAACAAAACAGAAGGGGGAAACTAAAACACCCCAAAGCCGTAGCTTGAACGGGCTCAGAACCTCACAGTGAGGCACAGTGGTTGGCTTTGACAAAAAGGAGTCTAACCCACGCTACTAGCTCCGGTCTGGTGCTTGAACACCTACATATATATATGAGTAGTGAGCTAAAGCCCAGTGAATAACATAATACGTAAAGAGGTTAAGAATGAATGTCCTTTCAGTATTGAAAATAGTCAATTGATTCAGTATATCAGTCATTCAGTCATAACCATCATATGTGGTACTTCCATTAGCATAGTAGTACAATAAACAGTAGGTCTTAAAAGACCGAGCAGTCAATGATGGCCATCATAACAGTAAATAGAAGTTCCGAGATAGGCGGCGAGATCTCTACAAGATAGCGATACTTGATAAGATGGTTGTTATGGATGCCACTGTCTGATTGAGAATAGAGGACATACATTCATTCAGTTAACAGTATCAATTCAGAAGCTGTACAGTTTAACCATTTAGAAGATATTCATATTTGAACATATCTTTACACAGTTGTTATTCACAGAGTTTTGGGCTACAGTTAAGCTAGAGCGCGTCCTCAGATGCCAACCCTACACAGTTACAGAGTGAACACACACTAAGCTGCACAGTTGGGAAAATAGTAACTTAATCCCTAATTTGCCTCAGTGTGGTTCTACATCATTATCCTTATTAAGATGCTTTAAACTAGGCCTAGGAATGCCTAGGATAGAATGAGGATGCAAAGATACACTTTAAAAGCATTTTCGTAAAACGAGGGTCGACTTTCGGCGTAGGTTACTCGCTTGGCGGACATGCAGAACAAAGGTTTCCGCCGAGCTGCATCGCAAAAGGTCCAAAAGTGTTGGATAGGTGAAATTCACTCTCGATTGGGCGCTCGACACCCGCTTGAGCGTAAGACACAATGTCACGCTCGAGCGTCAATTATTCCGCTCGAGCGGACTTCAAAATAGTGCAAAGTGCTGAGAGCATGGTTTTCACGCTCGAGCACCAGTCACCCCGCTCGAGCGTGAGTTCAAAATCTGGAATTCCCAGATTTGAACCTTAAGCTCAAAATCCAGTTTCAATGTACCAAATTCGATTCCTTTGGGCCCATTTCCTGGAAAATACTTGTAAATACATAGTATGACATGATTCAAAGCTCAATTGTAAAATCAAAGCCCCAAAGGAAGATCAATTCAACACGATTTTCAAACCAAATTCATGGACAAGACTTCAATAGGACATGCATGCATTTATACAACTCTCAAGCATCAAATACTTGCTCTAAGAGCCAATTCTTACAAAAACATGATGATTTCATGAACCTTAGCTAGAACTTGGACATGCACATGCATATAACAGTTTTCCATGAAATCAACTCAAAAATTCAACAATATAAACATGCATGCATGGAATGAGCTTCAATTCCACAAGTTAAGCTAATTCATGACCTTAAACTCTAGACTTCCATAAACCATGCAACATATAACTTGAATACATGAACAAGAAGGTATAAATTCTACCTTAAGTCTTCAATTTCAAGAAGGGAGCTCAAATATGCAATGAATTCCTCAAATCTACCAAGTTTCCAAGCCAATTCTCAAGAATTCAAGATTTCTCCTAGCTCTCTCTCTCTCTCTAGCCGGTTTTGAGCTCTCAAAATAAGGCTGAGGGAAATGTTTTGGTCAAGTGTGTATGAAGATCAAAATGTTTGGATAGTAGGCCACTAGTGTGGCAAAATGGTAATTTAAGCCAACAATGCAATTTAGCTTATTTTAATCTAATTTAATCATACTAAATCACATTTCAGATAAATATGCCATAAAATCTTATAAATTCTAATGATCATAAAACATCAATCGATTTCAGATTCGGCCGCCGATAAGGCCTTCAATTTGCAGTTTAAACATAAAACATAAACAGATAATTAAACAGTCAAACAGATAGACATGCATTTAAACTAGTACATTCAATCAGTTAGTTCAGTATTTCAGTCGATTCAATTATTTATCATAATCAGTCTCAGTTTAGCAGTAATCAGTGGTTAACCAGTAATCAATGGTGAGGGTTATTACAGTCTCCCCTCCTTATAAAGAGTTTGGTCCTCCAAACTCGAATTACCTTCGTTCTGGAAGAAAACAGGATTTAGTGGAAATAGTTTAGGATATCTTTTAGCCATGTCATCTTCCCTTTCCTAAGTGGCGTACACGCCACCATGGCTTTGCCAGTCAACTTTCACTAACGGGATCTCTTTGTTTCTCTACTTCTTGATTCGTCTGTTTACAATCTGAACAGGCCGTTCCTCGTAAGTGTAGTCATCACTCAGCACTACACGGGTAGGCTCAATCACATGGAAAGGATCCCGAAGGTAGTCCCTCAACATAGAAATGTGGAACACGTTATGCATATGCTCCATTTTAGGAGGAAGCGCTACTTGATACGCCACCGGATTGATTTTCTCGATAATCTCATACGGTTCGACATATCTCGGCGCTAGCTTGCCTTTGACTCCAAAACGAGTCTGGCCTTTCATCGGTGTCACTTTCACAAAAACGTGATCACCTACTTCATACTCTCTGTCTCGTCTTCTGACATCCGCATAACTTTTCTGTCGGCTCTGCGCGGTTTTCAGTCTTTGTTGTATCAGTTTTACTTTCTCAGTCGTTTCATATACAATCTCGGGCCCAAGCAAAGGTCCATCTTCAACTTCTGCCCAGCAAATCGGAGACCTACATTTTCTGCCATACAATGCCTCAAAAGGTGCCATACCAATACTTGAATGATAACTGTTGTTGTAGGCGAATTCAGTTAAAGGTAAATGGCTTTCCCAATTTCCTTGGAAATCAAGGACACACATTCTCAGTAAATCCTCTAGAGTCTAGATGGTTCTTTCTGACTGGCCATCTGTCTGAGGATGATAGGCACTACTCAGTCTCAGTTCAGTACCCAATGCAGTCTGTAAGCTTTGCCAAAATCTCGATGTACACTTCGAGTCCCTATCAGAAACAATAGACACAGGCACTCCATGCAATTTAACAATCTCATCAATATAGATTACAGCCAATTTGTCTGCATTATAAATTGTTTTGACAGGTAAGAAGTGAGCAGATTTAGTCAGTCTATCAACAATAACCCAAATTGAATCCATACCTTTACTGGAGCGAGGTAACCCAACAATGAAATCCATGGTGATATGTTCCCATTTCCACTCCGGTATCGGTAAGGGCTGCAACAAGCCTGCGGGTTGTTGATGTTCGGCTTTAACTTGTTGGCAATGAAGACATTTTGACACAAAATCAGCAATTTCTTTCTTCATTCTCGGCCACCAGAAATTCAGTTTCAGGTCTTGGTACATTTTTGTGTTTCCTGGATGGATAGACAGTTTCGAATTGTGGCCCTCTTGCAGAATTCTTTTTTTCAGTTCAGAATCATTCGGTACACACAATCTTCCTTGGAATTTCAATACATTATTTTCAAATTTGAAGTCCGGTTTCGGTTTAGATTCCCGTTCTTCGATGATCTTCTTCAAGAAGTCATCCTATTGCTGTTTCTCTTTAATCTCATCAATTAATGCCGGTTGAGCAGAAATAGTAGCTATTGTTCCACCTTATTCTCGCAAAACAATTTCAATTTCAGATTTTTCAAGGTCACAAAGCAACTCTTTCTGTCCAGTGAGCAAACAGGCTAGGTTCCCAATCGATTTTCGACTCAATACATCGGCAACGGTGTTGGCTTTTTCCGGATGGTACAAAATCTGTAGGTCATAGTCTTTAATCAATTCTAGCCATCTCCGTTATCTCATGTTCAGTTCTTTCTATGTGAAGAAATATTTCAAACTCTTATGGTCGATATATACTTCACATGTCGCTCCATAAAGGTAGTGACGCCAGATTTTCAATGCGAATACTACTGCAGTAAGTTCCAAGTCATGGGTCGGGTACTTCTTTTCATGTGGTCTCAGTTGTCGGGAAGCATAGGTAATAACTCTCCCATTCTGCATTAAAACACATCCCAAACCCTTATGAGAAGCATCACCAAAAATGGTAAAACCATCCGTACCTGAAGGTAGGGTAAGAACCGATGCAGTCACAAGTCGAGTTTTCAACTCTTGGAATGCTGATTCCTTTTGGTCAGTCCAGTCAAATGATATCTCTTTCTGAGTCAACTGTGTTAGTGGTAGGGCAATTTTGGAGAAGTCTTCGACAAATCTTCTGTAATACCCAGCTAATCCCAAAAAGCTTCGGACTTCTGTAACATTTGTTAGTCTAGGCCAATTTACCACTGCTTCAACTTTCTGTGGATCAACTGAAATTTCATCCTTGCTAATAACATGTCCCAAAAACATAACATGATCAAACAAAAATTCACATTTAGACAGTTTAACAAAAAGTTTCTGTTCTCTTAGGGTCTGTAGGGCAAGTCTTAGATAATGTTCATGTTCTTCTCTACTCTTGGAATAAATCAGAATGTCATCTATGAATACAACAATAAAGTCATCGAGGAATGGTTTAAAGATTCTGTTCATGAGGTCCATAAATGTAGCAGGTGCATTGGTAACTCCAAAAGGCATAACTAAAAATTTATAGTGTCCATACCTCGTTCAAAAAGCAGTTTTATCAATATCCTCTAGTTTAACTTTCAGCTGATGATATCCGGATCTAAGATCAATCTTAGAAAATACTTGAGCACCCTGTAACTGGTCAAATAAGACATCAATACGCGGCAATGGATATTTATTTTTCACAGTTACCTTGTTTAGTTCACGGTAGTCGATACAAAGTCTCAGTGAGCCGTCTTTGTTTTTCACAAATAAGACAGGTACGCCCCACGGTGAAGTACTAGGCCTGATGAACTTTTTGTCTAACAGTTCTTGCAGCTGAACTTTCAGTTCTTTCAATTCGGTAGGTGCCATTCGGTATGGAGCTTTAGATACTGGCTGTGTACCCGGAATTACATCAACGGTGAACTCAATCTCCCTATCAATCAAATCCCCTGGCAGATCATCTGAAAAAATATCTAGGAATTCTCTGATTACAGGAATACTGTTCACATTAGTTTTATCATCAGTAGGTACAGTCAATACATAACACAGATACCCTTTACACCCATTCTTAATCAATTTACAGGCTTTTATGGATGAAATCAAATACGGGGGAGGTACTACTCCAATCCCATTAAACACAAATTCGAGTAAACCAGGTGGACGGAAAATCACTTGTTTAGTTACACAGTCAATAGTAGCATAATATTTTTGTAACCAGTCCATCCCCAATATTACATCAAAATGGTCAATATTCAGTGGCAGTAAGTCAATATACAGATGCATATCCCCAACAATAATTTCATATGCAGGGTACATATAAGCACAAGTCATAGATCTCCCGACAGGTGAAGATACAGCTAACAAGAAATTCATGGGTTCCAATGGTTTATTCAATTTTCGCCAAAAAAGTATGCGATACATATGAATGTGTAAACCCCGAATCAATCAGAACATAAGCATTTTGAGTACAAATAGAGAGAATACCTGACACAATGGTCTCGGTATTCTGCACGTCACCTAGGACCAGTGCGAACACTCGGCCCTGCCTCATAGGCTCTTTCCCGGTAGCCTTGGGGTTAGGTTTTGGTGCGACAGTTGATGCTGCTGTGCTAGGTGCAGCTTTATTATTGGCTTGCGGAGCAGATGGGCAGTCTTTGACCATGTGGCCCACCTTGCCACACCTATAACAAGCTCCAGAAATTTTATAACAAACTCCCTTATGGTTCTTACCACATTTAGAACAGGGCGGTATGGAATGGTTCCCTTGACTAGAAGTAGTTGTTGACCCCGTATTTTGCTTTTTGTTCAACGGGTTGTTTTTACCTTTCTTGAATTTAAAACCCTACCTTTTACCACGCCATTCAGACGCTGGTGTTTCAATTTGTTTCAGTGCCTCGATGTTCGAATCAGCCATTAATGCTCGGTCAAGAACATTTACATAGTTCGGTAGCTTTAAAACATTTATTCTGTCAAGTATTACAACATTAAGGCCGCCTTCAAATTTCCTGGCATTCTTGTAGTTAGTGTCCACCATATGTGGTACATATCTAGCAAGTTCGGTGAACTTTGTTTCATACTCGGCTACCGACATGGTGCCTTGTCTCAGCTGTTCAAACTCAGTCACTTTTCTGTCCCTAACACACTGAGGGAAATACTTTTCGAAGAAGGCTCCTTTGAATTGAGCCCAAGTCATAACGGTATTGGTGTCACGGACTAGCATCCACCACCTTCTCGCCTCTTCTTGCAAGGTAAAGGTAGCCAACAATACTTTATATGCCTTAGAGCATAGGAACACTTCGAATAACTTTTCTATTTCAAGAACCCAGGCTTCAGCTTTTAGTGGTTCAAGGCCTTCTTGAAAGGATGGCGGTTTCATTTTGCTGAACTTCTGGGTGAAAGCAATTATATCCCTATCATTAACATTAGGTTCCGGCTGTACCGGAGGAGGAGGTGGGGGCAGTTGGTTCTGTTGTTGCTGTTGCCTTAAGGCTTCAGTTAATAGTTCAATAGTTCTTTCAAGTCTTGCCATTCTGGCCTCGGATGATTCAGTTTCATTAGCAGTGCTTGCATTATCCATTTCACTATATGCAACATAGTAATAATAAACATAAAAAGTTGCATACTTTAAACATTTAAACATAAGCAGTTATATGTTTAAACACAATGACACATATTCATGTCATGTCCACACACACTTTTCATGCTCATGTGATGCCCTAATTGCTTTTCTATGACACCCTATGGCTCATTTGGACATGTGTGTGCGGTATAACTCGTGGTTAAGTATCGCTCTGATACCACTATGTCACGACCCAAACCCGTCCCCTATGGGTTTAGCACCGTAACCGGCCAGTAATTCGAGATTACCGAAGGTCTACTTAACAAACGAGAAAAGCAGTCGGGTGGCGGAAGCCAAAACAGTAATTTAAACAATGTCCAATGAGCTGTGACGGTCTGTATGCAAAAAGACTTTTCAAAACATATGTACAATCAGTGCAAAACAGTATGTACAACATTTACAATTATTCAGGACAGGGACTTAATCCCTATTAAAACGATGCAAAGAGCGTCTATACGATCTATACAAAAGCGAATGATGGGAAACTAAAACACCCCAAAGGCGTAGCTTGAACGGGCTCGGAACCTCACAGTGAGGCACAGTGGTTGGCTTTGACAAAAGGGAGTCTAACCCACGCTCTTAGCTCCGGTCTGGTGCCTAAACACCTACATATATATATATATATAAGTAGTGAGCTAAAGCCCAGTGAATAGCATAATACGTAAAGAGGTTAAGAATGAATGTCCTTTCAGTATTGAAAATAGTCAATTGATTCAGTATATCAGTCATTCAGTCATAACCGTCATATGTGGTACTTCAATTAGCATAGCGATAAGATAGCGATGGGTCTTAAAAGACCGAGCGTCAATGATGGCCATCATAACAAGATGTAAGTTCCGAGATAAGGCTGACAAAGATCTCTTCAACGAGTAGTAACAAGATAATGAGTTGCTATGGATGCCTGTCTGATTCGAGAATAGAGGACATACATTCATTCAATTAACAGTATCAATTCAGAAGCAGTACAATTTAACCATTCAGAAGATATTCATATTTGAACATATCTTTACACAGTTGTTATTCACAGAGTTCTGGGCTACAGTTAAGCTAGAGCGCATCCTCAGATGCCAACCCTACACAGTTACAGAGTGAACACACACTAAGCTACACAATTGGGAAAATAGTAACTTAATCCCTTATTTGCCTTAGTGTGGTCCTACATCACTATCCTCATTAAGATGTTTTAAACTAGGCCTAGGAATGCCTAGGATGGAATGAGGATGCAAAGATGCACTTTAAAAGCATTTTTAGAATTTTCAGAAAATAGGGGTCCCGCTCGAGCGTAGGTTACTCCGCTCGAGCAGACATGCAGACAAAGGTTTCCACTCGAGCGTATACTTACCCACTCGAGCGTATTGCAAAACAGTCAAAAGTGCTGGATAGGTGAAATTCACGCTCGATTGGGCGCTCGACAACCGCTCGAGCATAAGACACAATGTCACGCTCGAGCGTCAATTATTCCGCTCGAGCAGACTTCAAAACAATGCAAAGTGCTGGGAGCACGATTTTCACGCTCGAGTGCCAGTCACCCCGCTCGAGCGTGAGTTCAAAATCTGGAATTCCCAGATTTGAACCTCAATCTCAAAATCCAGTTTCAATGTACCAAATTCGATTCCTTTGGGCCCATTTCCTGGAAAACACTTGTAAATACATAGTATGACATGATTCAAAGCTCAATTGTAAAATCAAAGCCCCAAAGGAAGATCAATTCAACATGATTTTCAAACCAAATTCATGAACAAGACTTCAATTGGACATGCATGCATTTATACAACTCTCAAGCATCAAATACTTGCTCTAAGAGCCAATTCTTACAAAAACATGATGATTTCATGAACCTTAGCTAGAACTTGGACATGCACATGCATATAACAATTTTCCATGAAATCAACTCAAAATTCAACAATATAAACATGCATGCATAGAATGAGCTTCAATTCCACAAGTTAAGCTAATTCATGACCTTAAACTCTAGACTTCCATAAACCATGCAACATATAACTTGAATACATGAACAAGAAGGTATAAATTCTACCTTAAGTCTTCAATTTCAAGAAGGGAGCTCAAATATGCAATGAATTCCTCAAATCTACCAAGTTTCCAGGCCAATTCTCAAGAATTCAAGATTTCTCCTAGCGCTCTCTCTCTCTCTCTCTCTCTCTCTCTCTCTCTCTCTCTAGCTGGTTTTGAGCTCTCAAAATAAGGCTGAGGGAAATGTTTTGGTCAAGTGTGTATGAAGATCAAAATGTTTAGATAGTAGGCCACTAGTGTGGCAAAATGGTAATTTAAGCCAACAATGCAATTTAGCTTATTTTAATCTAATTTAATCATACTAAATCACATTTCAGATAAATATGCCATAAAATCTTATAAATTCTAATGATCATAAAACATCAATCGATTTCATATTCGACCGCCGATAAGGCCTTCAATTTGCAGTTTAAACATAAAACATAAACAGATAATTAAACAGTCAAACAGATAGATATGCATTTAAACTAGTACATTCAATCAGTTAGTTCAGTATTTCAGTCGATTCAATTATTTATCATAATCAGTCTCAGTTTAGCAGTAATCAGTGGTTAACCAGTAATCAGTGGTGAGGGTTATTACACTTCCTATCAGCGCTGTAGTTTTGATTTCGAACATAATTCTTCATTTAGTTATTTAAAAAATAAAAAAGTGCTACAATTGGTCTACCTTTCCATCATAATGTGTAAATCAAAGAGCTAGGAAACAAAATTAATGTAACAGAGACAGAAACGGGAGGGGAAAAGGAAAAATAAAGAATAATCAGTATCTGGAGTTGTAGACATGTTTGAATTTCTACATATTTTTAATAGAATAGAGAACAAAAGGGCAACTTTAAAATTATAAATTTCACAGAGGGCAACAAAAGCTGAAAGAGAAAGAAGGAGAGGAGTGAAACAACAAAATCTGAGAGAAATAACTTACCGGAGTAAGGTCTGATGGGGGAAAGAAGGAAACAACAAAAGCTGAGAGAGAGAAAAGAGAGAGAGAGTTTTAAATTTGAAATCAAGAAACCTACGCACTTTAAAATACCATTGCACTGATGAAATCAAGAAACTTGTTAATCACTTGAAGATACAAAGCAAGCAAGAGAGATGTGATATAGGATTTATGGATACAATCATGGAACTAATTTTCTTAAATCAACCTAATGAAAAGTGCAATAAAATAGAAGCACAAATGACAATTCAATTAAAGAAGAATGCATGGATAGTTTATTTATTTAAGCTTTAAATTTTGGTTCTCCCATGACTAAAAGGATATATTATATTAGAAGTCCTATTAAAATTAAGTTGCCAAACTATAAAACAATATGTGCAACATATGGGTTGTGTTGAGCCATGATACCACTATCAATCATCCCATAAAAACAAATTGTATTAATGATTGGGATCCATTCCACTAATGTAAAGATGATGATAAGATAAACAAATTTACTTATCACACTATTACTCGTTTGTAAATGGGCATTGGACATTAAAAAAAAAAAAAATTTAATATAACGGTGATATCATATTAAAAAAAATTGATCATATCATTAAATTTTTATTTTGTGGATGATGCAACCATTTTATTGTTCTTGGTTACATTGTTTTATCAAGAGTTATGCCTCATTTGGGAATTCAAACTCAAATTTGGAGGAATTGTTAAATACTCTGTTATCCTCAAATGCTGTACAATTCTATGAACCAAACATCTTTGAGGAAAACAAAAAAGAATAATGAAATTGTGAGTTAACATAGCTGAAAAAAACAAAGGAATTGGTGACTTGTTTCCTTTCTCTTTGAGTTGATTTTTTGCTAGATGTGCTGTTTCACATTTTTACATCTGATAAAATCATTACAAAATCTAAATCTTTAATATCAAACACAGAAACTAACAATTTTTATACTGGAATGCAATATTTCAAATAAGATAAATTAGAAATCAAGAAATTTATTGAAATCAATGTATCAAATCCAAAAACTGAGAGCGAAGACTCACTGTCTCGAGGATAAGAACCGAACCGAAACTTCGCTGATACAATGATGCTTCCTCGACAATGTTGAAATTTCCTGTTAAAAAAAATAATAAAAATTGTCGAAATTTTGGAGGGAGGGTAACACCATAATAATTGAATCTCATTCTCCAAGCCAAGTCTGGCAATGGTGAGGAAGATCGAAGGTGCTGTGATTGTGTGAAACCACATTTATAAATTGAAGGCACTTTATGGGTACTTTTTTTTGGGAAAAAATTCGTACACACAATAACATGAATATAAACAACAACAACAATAACATCCAATCGAATATAATCGAATTTTACAATGAACTAAAAAAAAACCCCTAAAATTAACCAAACAGCATCAGAAATCGCAATTATTCATATGTAGATACAATTAAAAAACAGACATAGCCCATTAGAAAGAGAAAGAGAGAGGCAGGACACGATGAACTCAAAAAAAAAAAAACCTAAAATTAACCAAACAGTATTAGAAATTGCAATAATAAAAAAAAACACACAGCCCAACAGAGAGAGAAGGGGAGAAGTAAAAACCGAGGACTACCTTGCGAGCCGAGTTCGAGAGGCAGAAATCGAGGACTGGAGATTTCCTCACTATCAAGTGAACATCTTCATTTGCTCTATGGCCAGATCTGCATGTCAAGTTTATGTTTAAAAGATGACTATCCAGTCTTCAATCATTAATTAAGAAAAATAAATAAACGAAGATTGAGCACATTGATATATTTCTAGTATAGCCATCATCAAAGTATCCAATTCAAGTTAAAACCAAAATCAAAATTCATTATAATCATAAGTATTTTGAAGTTCACCATTTATCATTTAGAAAGTCCAAACATAAATTTATGCCACAAAACAAAAACAAAAAAACAAAACAAAACAAATTTATACTATCTATTAAGTAAATCAACAACCAACATAAACAACAACCAACAAAACCAACTTTAATCTTCAGTTGCTTTCCTAAAACTATATGTTAGTATTTTAAATAACAAATTTTAATTGATCTCCAAGTGAGTTACTCGAAGCTTTCCCTGGTCTTAAGTTTACAATCTCTTTTTCTAATGGATTTTCACCACCATATATGCACCATAAATACTATAATTTACATCTAGTGCAGTGTAACAAATCCCATATTTCTCATATTCAAATGCGGACCCGCTGTAGATTTCCTCACTGTCAAGTGAACATCTTCATTTGCATTATGGCCAGGTCTGCGTGTCAAGTTTATGTTTCAAAGATCACTATTTAGTCTTCAATCATTAATTCAAAAAAATAAATGAATGAAGATAGAGCACATTGATACATTTCTAGTATAGCCATCAACATATCCAATTCAAAAAATTAAATCTATTCAAGGTTGAAGAATATATGCCACTATCAAAAGAAGCAAATAATACACTATCAACAATCCCTTGGTGTAATACCCTGCATGTTACCAAGCTGTGGGAGATGAATTGGGCCTCTATCTGAAGTTTGTCCCAGTGAAGGAAGTGTAGGTAATACTCTAGGAGCTATAGAAGGCAAGGAATTGTAAGTCAACTGGTAAAAAATTGTGACAGGGTGCTTTTGTGGGAGAAAATTGAAAGGATGTATCATTGCCGAAATGTTTAAGTTTGACATCAGAACTTAATTACAAAATTAGCATGCAAAACAATACAGTAGATACTTAAAAAATCAAAAGAAAGAGAAAGGGTATGCAGTCACTATCCCAAATTCGCATGTGCTTCCTTTTGTGTAGGTTCAAACAGACACATACAATATACAACTCAAAATGTTCACTGTGATCTGATTCCCAATCCATAGTTGTAGCATACATTGTGTTGAGTCTGTATTGGATGTTTAAAACTTATTTAAAAATATAGTAATAATACTGTACAAAAGTATGAGTTAGTGATTTGTTTGATAATATAAATATTTTTCGTATTTATAATTAGTTACTTATAGATTGAAAAATAAAAAAATAAAAAAAAGTATGAATAAAGCTGTGGTCTATTTCAAAGTATTGAAAAATTTTACTTGAAGCTTTCCCTGAACACATTCTGTTTGAGCATGAAGTGGGTTTTGCACTAACAGCGGGGGCGGTGGTGTTGCAACCATATAGACAAACTAGACATAGCCATAAACTGATCTACTGGAATGCAATAAACTGATCTACGAAATTAGAAATCAAGAAATTTATTGAAATTAATTAAAAGAAGTAATGAACTGATCTACGAAAGGAAAGCGAAGACTCACTGTCATTAGGGTAAAAACAAACACAAAGAGAGAAGGGGAGAGGCAGAAATCAAACCTTGCGAGTGCGAGTTCGTAGGAATTGGAAAAGATTGATTGGAAAAAAACCAAACTTGGATCATCATCCGTATATCATCACCAACCTGAAAAAGCGAAACAAAGAGAAAAAAGATTCATCAAATACCAGTTTCATTTCAGATACATAAAAATAAAAAGTAAAAAATAAAAAGGTGTTATTTTTTAATAGATAAAGGGAAAGGAGATGTAATGAATCTTTGAACCCAATTTCCCATCTCTCTAAACACTCACTCCCACACCCCTAAGAAAAACCACCATTCTCCAAGTTTGGTTGAGCCTGATTCTCTTGCTGCTGCTAATAGTTCAGAGGCCTCCTAAAGAGCATAATGTGTGGCTCTGGTCGATGGATTGCGTAGTGGACCCATCCTCGGCTCTTCTGCACCCCAATCGCACGCCACTCGTTTTGATACACAAAATCAAATATATGATACCATCAAATTGTTTAATATTGAAATTTGCATAAAAAGTGCTCTAAAAATTATCAAAAGTGTTTCGGAATTAGTGAAAAGTGTTTCGTTTTCTTTAAACTGATAAACTAATCAAATTTTCTCATAAACTGATAAAATTTTCTCATAAACTGATCTACTGGAATGTGAAATTTAAAAAATGTGAAATTTAAATAAAACCAAAATCAAGTAATTTGATTTATTTATTTATTTCTATTCCACTCCATTTTCTTTAAGCCCTAATTACTTACTTCAGAGAGAAGGCGATTCTTAGGAAGAAGTTTGGGCACTTCAGGAGGTAGAACAACATGTCTGCAAAATCAACAAATCAATAACCAAAGAAGCGAATGCGTGTTCAGAGAGAAACCAAAGAAAAATGTGAAGCCCATTTGCACTCCATTTCCAAATCTTTTGTTTTTTTTTCCATCAATCCGATGTGGCAGCGCCGACGCCAGCGAGGCGAGAACTACTGTGGCATGGGCTATGTGATCGGAACGCCAGATCTGGACTACTCATCGGCGTCTCGACCTCCTTCTGAATCTCTACAAGATCGATTAGATCAAGCCCTAGATTGAATTCAGCAATGCTATCTGATCTCAGATCGTTTGTGAAGCACAGTAGAGAAAGAGAGAGAGAGAGAGAGAGAGAGAGAGATAGAGAGAGAGAGGGAGAGGGAGTTGAGGATAACGTTTGGGTAGAGGCAGGCGTGTTTGGTAGGTGTGGGAGAGAGAGAGAGAGAGAGTGTGTGTGTGTGTGTGTGTGTGTGTGTGTGTGTGTGTGTGTTTGGGCGGGAATCAAACACATCTCAACCATTGATATTTATTAGGATTGATCTAAACCCTTGATTCAAAATGTATCTCTCATATATTTTAAGACATTTTCAAAAAGCCTCTTGCCTTATTATATAGATATAATATTACATATTATATAATATTTTTAGATTACATAATGTAAATATTTAGAATTGTACTCAAATAAATAGGATTTAGAGAAATCATCAAATTTCGATCCCCCATCTATGTGAGAAGCAATAAATATTTATTTACTAGCTATGAAATGCGGACACGGATATAGATACGAACACGGTCATAGTACATAGTGATTTCAATAAAATGAGGACACGGACACGGATACGACAGGAGAGGCAACAAATTTTTATTTCTATTTTTATATATATTTGTAATGTAGATTAATATTATGTTACCAAACAATCAAAATTAATAAAAACTAACATTAATTCGATATAAATAAAAACTAACATTAATTCTATATATATATATACAAAAACCACTAATTGGAAAAAAAAATATTCATCACAAATACAAAAATAGAGAGGAAAACAAAAATAAAGAGAGAAATGTGTAGTATATTTATAGACTTTAATTCCTTAAAAAGTCTAACACATCTGTACTTCTATACTATATATTAAGCAAAAGAGAGTTTTTAACCCCAAGATTTGTGGGAGCTTCAATATCTCAATCTGAATTTTTTTAATTTTTAATTTTTTATTAAAAAAAAACTCAGCATTTATTGATTTGGTCAAAATCCCCTATCAGCATTTATTAAATTTTTTCAATCCACATGTCTTTCCATATGCTTGCATTTATTGATTTGGTCAAAATTCCCTGATCAGCATTTAAAATCCTCTCATACAAATAATTATAGATACAATCCGTGTATAGTTACTGTAGTACCATTTTTAACTTTTCCTATACACTATAGTTAGTGATAAGATTATTAAATTATTTTTATAAAAAAAATCTTAAAATACATAATTTGTATATTAAAAAAAATCTAAAACAAATATAAATATCTATAATTATCCCGTGTATAGCACAGATGATAGGCTAGTATGTGTAATCAGAAAACAAATTTAAAAAAGAAAAAGAAAAAGAAAAGAGAGTTTTAGAAGAGAGGCGAGAGAGTGAAGGCAAGGCGAGAGGTGAGAGAGAGGAAAGAGAAACTTTGTTCTTTGAGAGGCGAGAGAGACAATTGAAGCTGCTGATTTCTTTTCTTTTTCTTTTTGTTGTCCTGATTTCGGGCAAAAGCAAAGGTTGGAATTATGCTTGTCTTTTTTTATTTTCTTAATTTTACACTTTGACCCCAAAAGACATTTACAAAAATTTAAAAAGAAAATCTGCCGTGTCCCATGCAAAAATATGATACAATTAAAGTGACTTGTCATGTGGCGTGTCCTGTACATGTCCCCATGCCCGACGTCGCTACAACACCTATTTTGAAGTGTCCGTGCTTCACAGTTTACTCGCTAATGTGAGCTTCTTTTCCTTTAAACATTATATAAGCAAAGGATCAAAGTGTCTAAATTGGGTATGGTTGTTGGACATATATGTCACATGCTTACCCCTGTCATAGTCAGTAGATATGGATGCTGTTAGAGAAATAGAAGAGCGAAGAGTCCATGTAACACTACCGTTAATTGATCTTTTTTTTTGCAAATAGCACTCGGTAGTTTCTTGAAGAGACATAAATATGTAGATTAAATGTCTCCTCCTAAGAAGCACATCCACTTCCACATACACAAACACAGAAACAAACACAGGCTTGTTGACATGACAATTTTTTTTAAAAAAATGCAGGACATGACACATAAGGAATACGTGCAAAATATGTATTTTTATATTCTTTTTATAGGTCATATGAAATTTCATTCAAATAAATTTAAAAAAATGCAATATAAGACTAATTTCTAAAATCCAGATGAGGGATTATTAGTTATAAATGTACATTTTTTTTCTTTTATGATTGGATCTTAAGTAATTTCCTTCAATTTTGTAATGCGTTTCATGTGTATCTAAATGATGGACATGTTTGTTATGTTCTTATAGAATATAAATTAGGGTAATGTTATAGTGTGCAACTTACACCTTACACCTTTTTGTGTTCACTTACACCTTACACTTACACCTTTTTTACCTTGCACTTACACCTTTTGTGTAAGTGGCACATGGTGTGCAACTTATACATTTCATTTATACCTTCCACTTACACTTACACCTTACACTTACACATTTTGTGTTAGTGGCACATGGTGTGCAACCCACTTACACCTTTTGTAGGTTGCACACCTAAGAAAACTCCTATAAATTAATGCAGGTACTTTATCTCCAAAAATCTTGTTTCAAAACTTTTTAATGCTTGTGCAACTTTGGTCATTGATAAATTAAGGCATTTATGTACATAAGAGCATCTCTAATGGTAAGTTATTTGAGCTACCATTGCTAAAATTTGACAAGAGTTCTCAAAAATGTTGCTCCAATGGACTGCTATAACCCTCGTCAAATTTGGCAAATGCCATTTCATCTCTCAAATTTGGCAACAAGTTTGGCAATTGCCAAACTTGCCACATCATCCAAATAAACAGAATTTGGCTCCAAAATTCTCATGAAAGAAATAAACACAATGAAACAATAATATTCCAGAGATGGAACAATAATATAAAAAAATAAATAAACACAATGGAACAAAAAATATTTAATTTTTTAATTTTTTTTTTCATTTTTTATATTTGTCTAGTCAGGTATAATGAAAAAATATATATAAAAAATTACAAACAGTTAAAAAAAGGTCACAAAAAAAAAAAATCACTAAAAATTTATATCTAAACAATACCTACAAATTTAAAGAGAAAGTTGGTTGAGATTTGCCAAAATAGCACGTGTACCATTGGAGCACCATTGCTATAATTTGACAAATTACTACTATTCATTGCTAAATTATAACAATAGCAATGGTATTATAGCAAATACCACTGGAAATGCTCTAAGTGATGGACATGTTTGTTATGTTCTTATAGAATATAAATTAAGGAGTTTTCTTAGGTGTGCAACCCACAAAAGGTGTAAGTGGGTTGCACACCATGTGCCACTTACACAAAAGGTCTAAGTGTAAGTGTAAAGTGTAAGTGTAAGGTGTAAATGTAAGGTGTAAGGTGTAAATGAGTTGCACACCATGTGCCACTTACACAAAAGGTGTAAGGTGTAAGATATAAAAGGTGTAAGTATAAGGTGTAAGTGTAAAGAATAAGGTGTAAGGTGTAAGTTGCACACCATAACCAAACCCATAATAAATTAATGCAGATACTTTATTTCCAAAAACCTCATTCCAAAACTTTTTAATACTTGTGCAATTTTGGCCATCGATAAATCAAGGCATTTATGTACATTTTGTGTATACTTGTGTGCAATTTCCTGCTTGGTTGTTGCTTGTTTGGGGATTGTGTATTGCTTTTGCTAATTTTTGGTTGTTGCTTGGTCTAGTATGGTGTACGCTATTATGATTACTGGTCACTGGTCAGTCAAATGCTGAATTATTGATTCAAAACTAATTTCAGTTGGGAGTTCACTCACAGAGTAAAGTCACTCTCCATGGCTAAATTTACTTCGCAAGTAGTGCCCTTCAAGGAGGGGGAAATACGGTATGAATACGGAATTTGATGAAGATCTGTTTAATATATATCATTTGTCAATTGATAAAAACCTTCTTGATTTATCATAAGAAACTCAATTCTGTTTCATAAAATACGATTAATTATATTAGTTACATTTATTTTGGGGAAAGAATCTTTTTAAATTTAAAACTGATTGAATTTACCTTAGCTAGCTATGTCCCGAAAAAAGATTTAATGTATTAGCAATTTAATCAAGAGGCATTGACCCATAAATTCTAAAATCAGAACTTATAAACCAACTAGTCCCACAATTACTTTAATGAATACATAAGTCTTTGTTTATGTAAATTGACATATTTTTTACTGTTTTTATGATATGGTCATTTTGAAAATTCTCTACTTAATGTTAGTATGTCATATTTCAAAAAAGTAAACTAAAGGATTTTTGTAGTCATGTTGCTGGTTTGGACAAATCTCATTTCATATTCAATTCATCTAAATTTGAATATTCCCTCTTTAATTTTAGTTGTTTATGTCACATTTCAAAAAAATACACTAAAAGATTTTTTGTAGTGACATTGTTAATTTGGACAAACCACATTCCACATTCAATCCACTCAAAATGTAGCATGCCCATTATAGAAATCAACTCTTATGCTACATCTCAGAAGTCACATTCAAAAAAAAAAAAAAAAAAACTAACAATCAAGAAGGGCAAAAAGGTCTTAACGTGACACAATAATCTATTAGATTGGATCTCATAGAAAATGTATTCAATTGATCAGAACTTACCAATTTATTAATAAAAAGGAACTTCATAGTATACAAAATTTTGAAGTGAGATTTTCAAGTAAATTTCCCTTTAATGAATTAAAAATGATTAGTTAATAAGTTGAATTATGCAAGTTTGATTAGCAATTTTGTAGTTAAAAATACAAAAAGAATGATATTTAAATATACAGTTTGTTCACTTTTTATTTAGTACTTCAACTTGAATTATTTTAGTTTTATTTTATTTTATTGTAAACTTTTTTATATATTTAAATAAATTTTAATAATTATATGTATGATCAAAATTTCAATACATAGTCTTTTTATCATAATTTTTTTTTTTTAATTAATGTACGAGGAGTCCTCTATTAAGAGTTCGCTTTCAGCCCTCAAAATGTCAAAGCTAGTCCTAAAGTTAAGTATTTTATAAATTAAAATTAAGAAAACTCAATTTAATTATGTTAAAACTGTAAAATTTATTATATAAAATATTAAATATAAGGAAAATGTCGAGTTTTCATATAATTTTATTTTTGAATGCAGAAATAATTTTTAAAATATGCTGCTTGAGACGGCGTTGCTTGAGTCGGCGTTCCGAAATAACCATGTTCCAGATTACAACCAACCTTAACCATTCTGCGAACCCAAAACTCCAGACTGTGATTAAGCAATTGAAGACATGTTCAAGCTTCAAACACATCGAATCAGCGTATGCCTTCATGTTCAAGACCAACGCAAACGACGACTGTTTCTTCATGAACCAATTCGTCACCGCTTGTTCGACCTTTTGTCGAATCGATTATGCACTTCTTGCCATTACCCAGATGAAAAAACCCAATGTGTTTGTGTATAATGCAATGATAAGAGGCTTTGTTCACTGTTCTTCTCCGATTCAAGCTCTACAACTTTACTTGGAGATGTTGAGAGCCCACATTTGTCCCACTAGTTATACATTTTCGTCGATAGTTAAAGGTTGTGCATTAATATCAGCTTTTCAATTTGGAGAATCTATTCATGGGCAGATTTTGAAAAATGGTTTTGCTTCACATTTGTTTGTTCAAACTGCTTTGGTTGATTTTTATTCAAATTTGTGTAAAATGGTTGAAGCGAGACGGGTGTTCGATGAAATGCCTGAAAGAGACGTTTTTGCATGGACTACGATGGTTTCGGCTCATGCTCGAGTTGGGGATTTGGGTTCTGCTCGATGGTTATTTGATGAAATGCCTGAAAGGAACTGCGCTTCGTGGAATACAATGATTGATGGGTATGTGAGAGTGAGGGATGTAGAATCTGCGAAGTTATTGTTCAATGAGATGCCCAAAAGGGATTTAATTTCTTGGACAACGATGATCAATTGTTATTCGCAGAGTAAGCAGTATATTGAAGCATTGGCCATTTTTAATGAGATGAAGAGCCATGGGATCAGCCCTGATGAAGTGACCATGGCTACTGTTATCTCGGCTTGTGCCCATATTGGTGCTCTGGACTTGGGAAAGGAAATTCATCTTTATGTAATGCAAAATGAGTTTGATCTCGATGTTTACCTTGGGTCTGCGTTAGTCGATATGTATGCAAAGTGTGGCAGCTTGGATAGATCCCTTTTGGTGTTCTTCAAGTTGCGGGAAAAAAATCTTTTCTGTTGGAATTCAATAATTGAAGGGCTTGCTGTACATGGTTATGCAGAAGAAGCATTGGCAATGTTTAGTAGGATGGAGAGGGAGAAGATAAAGCCGAATGGTGTTACTTTTATTAGTGTTCTTAGTGCTTGTACTCATGCAGGACTAGTTGAAGAGGGCCGTAGGAATTTCCTAAACATGACACATGATTTTTCCATTCCTCCTGAAATGCAACACTACGGGTGCATGGTTGATCTATTGTGTAAGGCTGGTTTGATCAAAGATGCGTTGGAATTGATACAGAGCATGCGAATTGTGCCAAACTCTGTTATTTGGGGTGCTTTACTAAGCGGGTGTAGGCTTTACAAGAACTTGGAGATTGCTCAAGTTGCTGTCAATAAGTTGATGGTTTTGGAGCCAAACAATAGTGGGTATTACACCCTTATGGTTAACATGTACGCTGAATCAAATCGATGGAATGAGGTTGCTAAGATTAGATCAACCATGAAGGTACAAGGTGTAGAAAAAACATCTCCTGGATCCAGTTGGATTGAAATGGATAGCAAGATTCATCTGTTTGCAGCTTCTGATAAATCTCACCCATATTTGGCCAAAATATATGTGGTGCTAGGTGAACTAGACGGGCATCTGAAGCTAGCTGGCTATCAACCTGAGGTTGGGTTTATGTAGTGGTTTGTTTTGAACAATGAAAATGTCATTTGAAGACATTGTGTTTGTGAAGCAGATACAATAGTGGGTTTACACCCTTCTGGTTAACATGTACGCTGAATCAAATCGATGGAATATTTGTGTATGAATATTTGTTCTGGATATACTATTTTCTTCTAGTGAAAATGGCCTGATGGTATGTTATGTTGCAGAAATGTATAATAATTTGGGAGCTCAGCCTGTGTTGTCAGGACCACCTCCAAACCCACAGCCAAATCCATTTGGGAATGCATTTGTTGGAGCTGGTTCAGGACTCATAAGAGGTGGACTAGGTGCTTATGGAGAGAAAATTTTAGGATCAAGCTCCGAGTATGTGCAAAGCAATGTAAGTTGTATGATAAGACTGAATTTTGAACTCCTATTATAGTTAGGTTGTGAAAGAAAGGATGATGATGTTGAATTAATAACAATCTCTAGTTATGTGATGGATTGGAAGGTATTATTCAGGGGCTATTTCCTGCATTTTTTAGGACCCCTTAATTGATATATTTGGTTTCAAAAGTTAATGGATCTATGTCGCTTTTTGACGCGTCTAGGGAGGGGTTTTTAGGGGAAGCCCTATGGCCTGAAATCCATTTTGTCAAATAAGGCGATGACCTTCTTCAGCAAATGTCTTTGCGTGATAGGCATTTGAGCTTCTGCTTGGTTGCCACTTCAATTTTAGGGAAGGTAGATTTGTTGTGGAATTGAATTTATCCATTTTTTTCCACACGTGTAACACACAACCGAAGAAAAACATAGTGAGGTTTTCCGTCAAATTTGAGTGTTTTTTTTATGTGATTTTCATCTTATATTTACATAAGAGCTTAATATTTTTACGTGCGATTTCCATTTTTTGCTCTTAAAATCCATTCATTTTTTCTAAAAGTAGCACATAGCATTGCCGTTTCTGTAGCCATTTTGTTAACTTATTTCTGAGAACAAATTATGCTTCAACAGGTGCATTCAAATGTATTCTAAAATGCCTTCATTTTACCAATTTTATTTGTTCTGAAGGATGACATTTGTATATGAATGCTGAGGAAAACGCAATTAACTCAAGTCCTATCTAATGTAAAATCTAGGGAAAAATTGAACTTCTACTGGACATTTTATTTCCCATGGTTAGTATTTTCAAAGAAATGAAGTCCTTCACCCCTCCACCGGCAAATGTGTTATTTATAGTAGAATAGAAAAGCTTATTTTTAGAATGAGTTCAGCAACATGTTCTTAAAGGGTATTGCATAGTGCGACATATGCACATCTACTGGTTGTTCTATAATTGGATAAAAGCACTGTCATAATGATTTTGACATTCTAGGTACCAGTTTTTTTGTGTTCTGTGGTCATTAATAATTTTGATATTTAATTTTGACGTTTGTTTATTCACAAATTCAATATTTTCTTTAATGGACAGATAACTAGGTACTTCTCTGATCCCCAATACTATTTTCAAGTTAATGACCATTACGTAAGGAACAAATTGAAGGTTGTTCTCCTTCCATTTCTGCACAGGGTAACTACTAATTCCACTATTTTCTTAACCTCTAGTTGGTCAATTATTTCTTCGACAGCTGTTACCATTTTCTTATTCTCCAATCCTTTAGGGCCATTGGACAAGGATAACAGAGCATGTGGGGGGAAGCCTTTCCTATAAGCCACCAATTTATGATATAAATGCTCCAGACACATTCCATTCATGGTGTTTGGTACCTATGTTATTCTTGCTGGCTTCTCGTTGGGTCTCCATGAAAAGTAAGTAGTTGCATCACTGTAAGTTGGCCATTTTTTTAAAAATAACAGCGCCCCCCCACCCCCCATTTGCCTTGTTTACATCCAAATTGAGCTTTGGTTGGCTCCATACATTATGCCCTATTTTGTAGCATTTGCAAAGGGTTTGTTGTTTTTACCTAGCAAAATGAAGCAAGTTGACCTTTGTTCTTAGAATAGTAAGGTTTGTTTGGCTCCCTATTACAGTCCTACCACAGTGCTGTATGCAAGAATAGAAGGGCATGGATGGCATCTAAGTGAAAAGCTAGAGGAGGGAATCACTATGGCAGTAGTTCAACAAATAGTGTCCCCCCCCCCCCCCCCCCCCAACACACACACACAAAAAAAAAAGAGTATGCTTTCTGTAAATGATGATTCTCCCACTTGCCATAAACTGGGAATTGCGCCTATAGTGTTAGGTGACCTCATACCTGTTACAAAGTATGGTGATTTTTTTTGTTAATTCAATGATGACAGTGTTTGGCCTTCTTGCTTTTGAACTTGAGTCTTCTGTCATGTGATCTGGAATTAAATGATATTATTTTGTTCTACGTTATCTCTCTCTCTCTCTCTCTCTCTCTCTCAGGTGTGGTGTTTATGATATACATCTTCATTTTGTTGGCAGGTTTAGCCCAGAAGCTCTGAATTGGCTGTGTTCATTAAAGGGTTGGTGGGGTGGTTCTTGCAAGTTTCCCTGTTGAAAATGTCATTGTTTTCATTTGGTAGTGGGGAGGCGCCCCTGCTGGACATAGTGGCATATGCCGGGTATACTTTCACAGGTATGTGTCTGGCTGTCTTGGGAAGAATCATGTGGAGCTACTCATACTACTTTTTGATGCCATGAGCGTGCTTGTGCATGGGAATCCTCTTGGTAAAGACAATGAAGAGAGTTCTTTTTGCAGAGGTGAGGACTTATGGCTCGAGAAGGCGTCATTACCTCCTGCTTTCCATTGCTTTGGCTCAGTTCCCACTTTTCATTTGGCTTGGCAACATTAGTGTTAATTGGCTTTTCTAAAGTCCTACTCTCTGGCTATGGTGTTGTGAGCAAACAATTTTGTGTCTGTAAGTGTCTACGGAGTGTTTTTTACAGGCATTTTTGTTTTGTAATTTTGGTTGCTCTCTTGAGTTGGTCCATTTTGATTTCTTATTCAATTTATTCACGTGAATGGCTGGATTTAACAACCAAGTAATATTGTTCTTAGAAGCTGAAAACATCCTAAAACTACCTCGGCCAAGCTGAATTTGCCCGGTTTGCCTTGTTGGTGTATGTTGCCTTGTTTATTTTTTTTTTCAATTAATATTTGTTTAAAAAAACTTTTTAGTGGGCTTTTAGACTATAGATTCTTAAAATAAATAAAAATAAAATGAATGTTTAGTAAATTTTTTTTTGAATAATTGGGGAATTTTCTTGATTATATTCAATAAAATATCTAATTACGGAATTTCAAAACTATGCATTCCCACTAATTCCTCAAATACTAGAGGGGTCAAACTCAATCTGAACTTGGGAACCCATCTAATTATGCTCACTTGATATCTGTCCAATTTGTAAATGAATTTAAATGGGTTGCATTTTGTGAATCTAAATATTAAAAGGATTGGATATGGATATATGGATATTCATTTATTGGTACCAACACATCTCTATGGATATTCATTTATATGGATATTCAATGATACGAATCAATTTGGCAATTGGGTTGAAAGTTAAAAAGTTAACTTTTTGAATTTTTTAAGTCACATTGTGTGTTTATTTTTTACACGTTTTTTTTTTGAAAAAAAAAAGTCAAAAAATTAGTTTTTAACTTACTTTTTAAAATAGAGTAGTACTATTAGCATTTCATGAATTATTTTAGACCCTCTATTTCTTTGAACCCTCACTTATAAATTTTGAAACTCTTAAAAAAAAATTTCTTCCTCCCAAATAATAACAAAATTGTCCTTGTGAAAATATTCTAACCATTGAATGCACACTCCTTATACTCCAAAAAAACCCCACTTCTAAAAAGCCCCTAACAAAGCCCACGAAGAAGAAGAAGATGCAATGTGATTACTATCTCTGCTGTTTCCTCCACCATTGTCACAGTTGGTATGCTCTCTCTCTCTCTCTCTCTATATATATATATATATACACATAATTTCTTAGTTTTCTCATAATAATTTCTTTTCTTACAGAAAAAAATTATAATAATTGTAGACACCTCCATTTTTTATTACCCTCAAGACTTGGATGCTTTGTCTTGTGCACTCGATGATGAAGTTGCGCTGTGTGTGATTCGAAGTCTCAACGAAGGAATGTAAGCTTGTGCTCCAAGACCAATCCTAAACCTTTCATATTTATACTGTGTTTACCCTCGAAATTCATTTTTTTGAACAATGTGTCCCCCTACATTGAGTTTAAAACAGTGGAACAGGAGAACATATTGGGAGCTAGTTGTACCACATTAGGAGCCAACCGGCTCTCGATAACGAGAAACACTATTCTGGGAGGGAATGGGCTAGCTGCCATTTTTGGAGATATTTTCGGCCTTTTTAGCTCAAATTCTATAAGTACGAGCTCTTGACTCTGTTTTGGGGGTTAAACAATTTCTAAAGAGCCTATACACACAAGAGAGAGCTCCTTCTTTCTATACAAGTTACCTTTGAGCAAACCTATCTCTCTTGACTAACATCCATACACCATATACCACCTTAGATCATAACCTTAGAGCCTTGGTTGAGGCTTGTACATCACAATTCAATCTTGAAAGTGTGCTTGAACCAAGTTTGTGTTACAAACAAGAGCTTGCTTTCTTTGAGAGGTATAACTTGCCACCTTCTCTCTTACTTATTTTTCTATCTCTTGTTAGCTACTTCTTGTGTTCTTGTGCTGTCTTGAGTCCTTTTCAAGTGTTTAAACTTGGGTTTGGATAGCTACCAAAGGGTAGAAAAGGTTAACACCTTTTCTTGCACCTTATTTCATAGCTCAAGCCCTTGCTTTTACACTCTTTATTTAATTCTCAAACTGACTTTTAGAGGTTAAAAAGGGTTGGAAAACATGGTTTAAGGTTTCAAAAAGTGGAGGGGTTGGCCACCTCTCCTTGTCTTTGTTTACTAGTTTGTATCTCCTTGCTTTTGTCTACCTTTTTGTGTACTTTTAATACACTTTTAGCCATTGTTTTTTTTATACTTTGAGGCTATTTAGGGCTGTCTTAATTTAGTAAATTAGTTATGCTTTGAATATTTTCTTGTTGTATTGTAAGTCCTCATATCTTACTTGTTGTGTTATATTGTCCATGGCTCTTCTTTGCTTGGTTTTCATGTCAAGAGTTTCATTTTAATAATCAATCTTGCAATCTTGTTTGCAACCTTCCCCCTTTCTTCTTTTCTTCTCTTGTTTGAGAGTTATTTCAACCGATCGATGGTTATTCAAAATATAATCTAGAGACCTATGCTCAATGGCTTAATCTCTACGGAGGTTCATCGTCAAAGGCATGGTCTCTCTTTCATATTTAGGAGTACCTCTCGCTTGACGTTCTTCTCATTTAGCAGACTTAATCATCACTATGGACAAATGGATTAAAGAATGGACAAGACTAATGAAATTGGCTTAAAATTGGATCAACCAACATAAAGAAAATGAATAAGGTTGCCTAGGTTCGGCCGAATGTTATGCCGAGTCCATTGTGTCAAGGGTCGTCGTACGTTAATTCATGATGTTTTGATAAACCTTGAAGCGTCTCTACCTCTCTTTTTGAGCTCACTTCATGATAGGAATGAGGGGTGGTCATTGTTCTTTGCATTCATTAATTTTTGTCCAAAATCATGTTCGAAATCATTAAGCGATCAACTTGCTCATTGATGGTTTTGGAAATGACTTCATTCTTCTATTGAGGATTTCTATGATAGAGAAGAGCAGAGAGGACAAACAGGGTCTAAAAAGGCTCTGTCTGTACTGTTTTCACCTCAGAGCACAAAACCTTTTTTTGGCATAAAATTTAGTGCCGGTCGGCACTTTTTGGGTCCAGTCGGCTCCCAATGTTTGGTAAACAGAGTGTTTTGCAGAAAACAAAAAGCAGTGATTGAAGGTGAAACAAAGCAAGTCTGGGCAGACAGAGTAGTTTCTGGACGCTATGCATACGATCCTTGTGCATCCTTGTTTAGATCAATGTTGTCAATTAATGTTCCCATTATTGCTGTAATTCATTAATCATCATTATAGCTGGCATTGTGTATGTGCAAGTGTCATAATTAGTTAACTCAGCTAGTTAGTTATATTATTCATCTTGGTTGTAATGACTTGGATATAGTTGATAACTTAGATATCTAGTTAGTAGTTAGCTAGTTTTAATTCATTTATTCGAATTTGTAATAATTAGTTTAATTCGGGGCACTCGGATATTTATTTGCACCCTCTTGCATGAGGACAAATATGTAATAATGTTGTATGTCTTCCAACTCCCATTTCTTTCTCCCTTTTATTTCTTCGCTTATGATGGTAGTATAGAGTATCATGTTTACTTAGCATTCCCATGTTCGCATACACTTGCTACATATACATTTGGGTTCGGCTCATCATACTAACCGATGTTAAATTCAACTTCATTGTTTGAATACGTGATTTATCACATGTTTTGAATCGGATCATATACCATGCTTATAGTCGAGCCTATAAAAATTGCATAAATGTGTGCGTTGCATTAGTCACATTGCATTGTTTAGGAACATGCATATTTTCTAATTATTTTGCTTTGTTTGGCTTGCCTTGGAGTACTAGGTGAGTGTTTTGTGTTTTAACATATCGCATTGTATGTCTATGTTACCATATCAAGCATGTTTTCCATGAGGCTAAATACTTAATTGATATACTTGTTTAAATGTCTGTAGATGAAGGTTAATTGCTTAAATTGGAATAATTTGAGTAAATGTACATATGAGATTATTTTTTCAAGTGGTACATATTCAAAACAATTTTCAAACAAACACAAAATCAAATGTTTTAATTTTTACAAATTAGTCTATACTTGTATGCATCACATAGTAAGATAGCCTAAAGAAATTGGAATAAGAGTATATAATGTAAATAAAAATCACATTATGATTAGTAGAGACCGATATTTGATCAGGCGAGTGAGGCGCTCAATTCATGACCTTCCCTTCTCGTACCTAAGTTCCCGAACCAAGACACTTTGGTGATGACGAATAAGTGACCTTTGGCACGAGCCTCGGGTTTCCTAAATTTTTCAAAAATATTTAGGTGGCAACTCTGTAATCTGACAAAGCATTTCATTTTTGACATTTGATTTAAATATCGATTTTTCAAAAAAGAATTGTTGGATTTGGATTGTTTTTGTGTTTTTACTGTTTCACATTGCACTTGGGAAATTAAATTCAGAACCATAGGAGTCCGAACTGTGGGGCTATCGTATCTGAAAGGAGCATGAAAAGCAAGCCACAATAATTGGTTTAGTTTTCTCAGTAAAACAAGTCTGAATCTATGAATAATGTTCAGTTACTTGTTTCCGAACAAATAATAAATGTTCACTTACTGGTTCCTGAACAAATAAACAATGTTCGGGCCTGTGTTCTTGAATTTCGATCATATGTTTGGGAGTCAGTCCTGAAAAAATGATGAATAGATTTTATTATTTTTGTTATTTTTTTCAAGAAACTTACCTTTACAAAACCAATCTCCTTTGAGCTAAGAACAGTATCAAAGCTATGAACCTCTTCCAAGCTTTTAGTGTTATACTCCTCTCGTCTTATGGAGTTATGGTTGCCATACAAACTTCCACTCATTGTCATTGTTAGAGAAGTGTAAGTAATCAAATGGTTGCCACCATTACCGTCGAAATATTGCTGCCAAAGGGTTTTCAATGTTTTGAGGGTGGGTAGGTTTTGAAGGTGAGATTTGGGGAAGATGGATAAGTGGTGACGGAAATGAGTGCTCTCATAAACCCTAATTCATGATGTAGTGGGTTTGTATGTTTAATTGTGAGATGAGTGTCCCAAAACTAATGATGTCCTTTGTAGTGATTTTATTTGAGGTTATTATTGTAATTAAAAAAAGTTAAAAATTGAGGATTCCAAAATAATTTATAGAATGCTAATAGCAGCACTCCTAAAATAAGCTAAATAGATAAGATTGATCAAGTTAATTTGTCCAACACGTGTATCAAATTCAACAGAAATCATGTAAACTCACACAATCCATTTTAACCAAGCATCTCTAAGGGAGGAGGCAAAAGAGCATTTTGAGGCATTTTTACTAGTGCATATAATTTTCTCCTCCTTTAAGGGGCTTCGCATCAGAAGAAGTAAAATGTCCATTTTGATTTTTGCTCTCCACAACTAACTAGCCTTCATTGATAGGCAAAAAGGTTTCCTCTATCTACGGCCATCTGTTTGCTCCCTCTATCGTTGTTGGGCTTACTCCAACCCATTTGAAAATATGATCATTTGAAAATATTGTTTAAAATATAATTTAATATAAAAATGTTTTAAAAATAATTTAATTATATATATATATATTTTTAAAAATATTTATAAATGTTACGTCAACGTATGTATCATGTCATAAAAAGATTATTTATTCATTTATTTATGTTTATAACATTTTTTAAAAAAAATTAATGATATTAATTTGATTAATTAACTAAAATTAAAAAATATAATTACTAATTAGGAAAAATAAAAATGATACTTTTACAAGACATTTTATCTCTTACCTTGGAGTTGCTCTAACAAACACCAACTCTATTTGGGAAGATAACACAACGTAGTCTGCAAGTATTCTTGGCTCAATACCATCCCAGTGATTGATTTCCAAGGACTCCATCCCATGGAATTGCAGCACCAAATCATGGAGGCTAGCCAAAATTATGGATTCTTTCAGCTCAGCTCATTATTCATATATTTTATTTTTCTAAGTATTTACCTGTAATGATTGAATGAACATGGGTCATCTCTAGTCCTAATAAAAGGGTTGGACCGTCCAGTCCGGTGTTTCTGGCTCACTATGCTGCCCATTTTAAGAATTTGATCCCATTATTTTTATTTTATGTGTAGATGATCAATTTAATAACTGTATATAGTTGTTCAAATAAATGGACAAGAAGAATGATTTCAGAACTATGCTACATATTCTTTGAAAGCAAACATGATCAAATCATATAACTATGTTTGTCGGACCAACTTGATTTTTTAACAGAAAATTCACGGATAAAGACTTGGATTCAGAATGAATTGGACGATTGAAATGAGAGAGCTGAACTAGACAGATCTAGGTTTTAGAGAAGCCTATTGCTAATTGAATTTAGACTAATTATAACTTCAACTTGAAGGATTCTCTTGTTAGAAATGGTTGGAAAAATTCTGGGTAAAACAGAATTTTTTTTTAACTTTGGTCTATTATTTAGGTGGGACTCATGCGTTGATTTTCGCGTGTTAAAGTGGTAACGCGTTCTATGCCGCGTTGTGATTCACGTGGTATATTTGGTTGCTCAAAACCATTATCGAGTGAATGGAAAATTGAAGCCAAAGTGTGTTTCATGAAAATGGAGTTTTGGTGAAAAATCCTTTAAGGTTAAAAAATGGCTTGTCCCACATTGATTTGGTGGGAAGCTTTGAGTGAGTTTATAAGGCATGGGATTGGAACTTAGGGTGTGCCCCAAGGGTACCCAAGTTTTGTAGAGAGTGAGGTTATGGACAAAATGGGCTAGACCATTGGATCTAAAAATCACCACGCGCGCGCCGCTGTCCGTCTGTCCAGTCGGGTGGCCTGGGCGTGGGTGTGAGGTTGGGTTGGGCTTGTTCAGCCCAATACTAATATTTTTGGGCCAAAAACATTTGAATTTAAATTTTATTTTTTGAAATAAAATTTGTCCAAAAATTCATTTCGAATTTCTGTCCAGATTTAAATTTCAATTTTTGAATTCAAAATTGTTGCACTTCTTCACAGATAGACCCGAATTTGTCCAAACCGAATTTGTTCTGTTCAAATTCAAATCCACCCAAAACAGGTTTTTGAATTGTTTGAAATTCAAACCAAACAGTGCCTATCTGTTTAATTTAAATTGAACAGGTATTGTACCTGTTTAATTTAAAACTAGCAACCACCAAGCCACCACTTCATCTATATAAATAGACTAGTCTCTCATTTGGTTTTCTGCTCTAATTTTCGTCCATCCTTGTTGCAATTCTTCTTTGCATTTTGCTGCATTTATTCTATTATTTTTCTGTGAGAAAGAGTGTATACACTAAGTGTGTTCATTGAATAAATAAATTGTAGTGCGGCATTTATTTGTTGTTGATCATTTCATCCTGGGAGATAGACGTCCACATTCTGAAAGCACCGTGGAGAGGATGAATTTGTCTTAAGGACATAGTGTCGAACACTAGACTTGATAAAATTATTATTAAAGAATTAATCAAGTAAGTTATTTAATTTATTTTTGGTGTTATTATTATTTATTTAAATCAGATTTTAATTTTGTTTTTGTAACAAAATAAAATCTATTTTTATTTATTTATTTTTATTTCTAGTTTGATTTTTTGTAATCAAACATTTTCTCTCTTTTCCTGTTTTTCTCTATATTCTATTTGTCATTTAGTATCCAAACTAAATTAATTATTTCAAATACAGTGAAGGTTGCCCAACATCTCTTCCATACATATATTCATAAATAAAATTATTTGCACATGCACTATATATAAATAAGACACAAGTGGGTGAGATGAGACCTACAATCATCTTGTGTCTTGTCTATGAACTATTTTGTGAATGGCTTTTGAGGATGGAGCATAGTTGCATTCTCAATTGAATGACTGAATCTCAAGATTCTCATATTTTAAGATTTTTGTCAAAGAGTGAGAGAAATTTCATACACACAACTATTATTGTTTCAAGGATAATTCTAATAGTAAAAGAAAAATTACAGTTTAATCATGGGGTATCATTCGAGTTAATGAAGGATGCATTGATAGTGAGGAAGAAGGTGTCTGAGTTGCCTGAGAAGGACAAGGAGAACTTCAACTAAGAGGATCCAAAACTAGTGTAGACTACAATGAGAAGGTTCATTATTGGATGGACAATTTCCACCACCTTTGTCACCTAGTGCCCTCTAATCTTCATCGATACAGGTAAGACTACAGACACAAAATCAATCACATAACTAATCATATAAAATAATCACGGTATACATATCATATATGGCGTTTCCCATCGTGAAAGATACCATTTTACTCATTATTCCACTTTTATTTTATGTGATTGGTTCTGTGGGGGCCGAGATTCGAGAGTCATAGAGATTCGGATAGTCGAATCTGGGAGAGTCGAGGTTCGAAGCACTCGACAGTTGGCTCGAAAGCTCAAATCCAACCCTACTCGGCCAAATAATTGATTAAACGAGGGGCCGAATGAAGATCGGTAATTTATAAAATGTGCCGAATATGAGGTGGGGGATGGACCTAATCTCGAGGCCCAAAGAAGAAAAGATATAAATAGAAGAGACATCAGCCAGAAGCAGGTATGTGAGAATTATTATGCTTAACTTAGAATACAAGATTTCTTGAGTGTAGAGATTGACTTGTCTGTCGGAGTGCTAATTCTAACACCCCCGACCGGAGTGTTTATCCCATTTTAGGTGACTATCAGCGGATCTCGAGCGCTCCCCAGGATCAGAAGAGTATTTTCAAACCACTTCTCCACAATTGGCGTCGTCTATGGGAATACTCAAGCACATCCATGGCAAGCGTGACGGAAGATCCTTCAACAGTCACTGTCGACCCTATATCGCAAGATGAAACCACTCCAACAAACATGCTTGGAACAGAGACTATCGCCGCAAGACGTGCCTTGAATTTCGCCTCACCCTCGACTTCGGAGCACGAAGCAATACAAGCGTTCCTAGAACAAGCAAAGCAAAACGAACAAAGATTGGAGAACATGATTGCAGAGAACGAACATCTCCGTCAGGATTTGGCCTTGGAGGTGGCGAAGTCTAAACAAGTTGTATACCAAGGCCTGGAATGACCCGAGAGGGCAGCTGGTCGACGATCTCGAGCCCGACAACTAGATACTGATAGCAACTCCGACTCATTATCCTCAGAGCCCAAGAAAGAGGGACGATCTGAAATTTCCAGTTCTTCTGAAGAGAGTCTGCGTACAAGGCGTAAGTGAAGGAGAAACAGCTCGGATGATGATCAACATGATCCTTTTGTACGACAGATTGCAAAGGCAGTACTACCCAAGAAATTCAAAGCACCGTTATTCACCCTGTACGACGGTAGATTGGTACAAGATGGCCGGCTACAACCATGCGTCTGAAAAAGGCAACCCAACCAAAGCAATAGCCTTGACACAGGATTTACGTTCGCTCCACGTGATCCGCATGATATACAGCCTGCCAATGTCATCGGCGGTGTACGTGATTCAGTCGAAGTTTAACCCTCAAGAGCAGCTCACTCTGGCTAAACGGCCCCATGAAGCCGAGGTTATCACTTTTGATGATTCAGATTTGGCCGGAGTAACACTGCCCCACATTGATCCCTTGGTAATTGAGTTACACGTAAACCGATTCACAGTTGAGCGCGTACTCATCGATTCGGGGAGTACATTGGAGATTATGTACTACAAGACATTCACCAAACTGGGCTTCTCCAAATCGGATCTCTCTCCGGCCCTTTATCCACTTTTCGGCTTCAATGTCAATCCAGAGTACCCGTTGGAAAAATCGACTTCTGCTCGAAAGGTGTTCCGAATGGGATGTGGGATTCTTGGTCGTCAAGCTGCCGTCGCTGTATAATCTCATCATGGGGCGTGCCCAGCACCTATCATCAGCTGCTCCGCTTCTCGACAGAACGCGGTATTGAGCAAATCCGTGGCTCCCAGAAATCGGCACAAGCATGTTATCTCCTTGATGAGAAAACTCCAAAGGAACTACAAGTGAATTCCATTGAGTTGTCGGATCGAGAAATCCTCAACGGTGTTAGGCGGCCCCCAAACGAAAAGGCAATGGAAGACTTAGCACAAGTTCAAATCGATGGAAGCCCAGACAAGTTCTTCATGGTCGGCGCCTTCTTGAATTAGGCCGACAGACAGCAGCTAATATCTTTCCTGCTTAGCAACCTCGATGTCTTTGCATGGACTCCGTATGAGATGCCAGGTATAGATCCTTCAGTTTCACAGCACCATTTGAATGTCAATCCTAAGTGTAAACCGATCATTCAGAAAAACCGGCAGTCAGCCGCAGAGCACACTGCTGCTGTTGTTGAGGAAATTGACAGGCTGCTTGACACTGAAGCAATTAGGGAGGTGACCTACCCTACATGGCTCTCTAATACAGTGGTGGTGAAGAATAAAAATAGGACTTGGCGAGTGTGTATCGACTTCACGGACCTAAACAAAGCCTACCCAAAGGATTGTTTTCCTCTTCCTAAGATAGACCAGCTTATAGATGCTACGGCGTGCCATCAGCGTATGAGTTTCCTTGATGCCTATAGAGGTTATCATCAAATTGCTATGCATCTGGAGGACCAAGAGAAAACTGCATTCCTCACCCCAAGAGGAACCTATTGCTATAAGGCAATGCCTTTTGGATTGAAGAATGCAGGGGTAACCTACCAGAGACTGGTCACCACCATGTTCAAAGAGAAACTCGGCAAAACTATGGAAGTGTACATTGACGATATGGTAGTCAAATCCAAAGAAGAGCAGAATCATATAGCCGATCTAGAAGAGACATTCGGCATCCTACGCAAATATGGAATGAAGTTGAACGCTTCCAAATGTGCGTTTGATATCGGCTCTGGCAAATTCTTGGGCTACATTGTTAACCACAGAGGAATCGAAGCCAACCCAAGGCAAATCACAGTAATCCTAGAGCTCGGCTCCTCCCGTTCAGTAAAGGAGGTTCAAAAGTTGATGGGAATGGCTGCCGCACTCAACAGGTTTATTAGCCGGTCCACAGATCGCTGCCGACAATTCTTTCATACACTATGGCAGGGTAAGGCCTTTGAATGGTTCGCCGAGTGCGAAGCCGCTTTCAACGGCCTAAAGACCTACCTTCACTCAATACCACTCCTGACAACACCCTCTGCTGGCGACCCGCTCATTTTGTACTGCGATTTCGACCGAGCCGTGGCCAGACATTAAATGAAGAGCTTGAGCAAGCGGCGGTGTATTATGTGAGCAAGGCAATGGTTGACGCCGCAACACGCTACCTTCCGCTGGAAAAGCTCATCCTAGCTCTAGTTGTGGCAACAAGGAAGCTCATGCATTACTTCCAGGGGCATAGCATTGGGGTGCTAACAGATTATCCCCTCCGATCAGTACTACACAGTGCGGAAGCATCTAGATGTGTTTCAAAGTGGGCTCTGGAACTTAGCCAGTA